>OU015464.1:35943937-36226437 GCA_907164805.1 Brachyptera putata
TTAAAAGGGAAAACCCCTTTAAAATTTGCACCCGGAAACCCCGGGTTTTCTGCTAGTTTTGTATAAAAAGCAAGCGGATATGCACAAAAGCGTCGGACCGTTCCCCCATCTTTAACTTTACTAAAAATGATAAAACGTTTCAGTGTCAATTCGACTAGGGGGTTTAATTGTGGCTGGGATACCCAAATCCACTATTAGATATCTAAACGACAGTAATTTTCGAACGTACATTCCGCAGTCTCTCCGGGTTACCTACGAGAAATGAAGCTTCCGATCGACAGTTTGTCCTATCCCACACACTTGGCGTACGGGTGGTTCAAGCCTTCAGCATTCTCTTATCAATACACAAGTATTAATAGCCGTGCCACCAAGTATCAACAACTAGCAGCTATCAACTGTCATCACTCGCTAGCAAGCTATCCATCCTTCAAGAGGACGGGCTTCGATTCCCGCCTATGGTCGACCATCCCTGACAGAGTTACACCGTTTTCATGATCAAGACTTGAGATTATTTTGTCGCATATATTGAATAATGTAAGTAACTGGGTATCGTTGATTACAGAGTCCAATATCCGTGTTTGGTTCGGTTTGGTTTCATATACTGATGGGGATTTTTTTACTTCGGCCCCTCATTGAATGCGATGAAAACAGCATTACATTTAACAATACAATAACATTCAGAATCAATTTAAATGAAGCTTTCAGATGAAAACTATGTATCATGTGATTCGAAACCGATGATTTGAATTATATGTACAGGCAATATTTGTTTTTGACATGTAGGTCTTCAACTTCATTTTTAGCGTGTTCACCACACTGTGGAAACACACTTATATGTTTGGCCAGAAAGGGACCGAAAAAACGTATTTGTCGCCCTAGTATCGCAAAATTTCTACGTAAATTGAAAATTATTGCGCTTGGATTATGCAAATTTTTACAATCTTCGACTAGGTAGTAATAAATTTGTCCACATAGCCTGTATATTTTCTAATTAAATAATCAAGAATACTTCAGAAAAACAGGTTAGGCCACACCCACCTCCATTGTTGGCGTGGAGTTTTAGTTGGGGGCTCTATAGAATCGCTGGTTTTCCAAGTAAAATAGATATTTGACCGCTTCAAAATTGTAATTGGTTATAATCTACCGCGTTGCGATAATATCTTTTGTCCACATAGCCTAAATATTTTATAATTCAATAAAAACCGAAAAAAATTGGGCTCCGCCCACTTTTGGTTCTCTCGTAACGATGGTAACGAGCATAAACAACGGATGTGTATCAGCTGACATATCTTTTCAAAATTGAATCTTTTTCTTTGGACAAACAGAATAGAGCCTACTTGAAATAATGACACTGCCCTCTTGAGTTGCACAGTGAACAAAATTCATTATCAACATAGATCATTAACACATTAACCGTATTTTGTTACCTTACGTCAAAGTCTTCAAGAATGAAGATGGAGTGAAATACTACGCTGAGGTAGGCCATAGGCAAAGGTAATATTCATTTTGGGCCTCTATAATTGAAGTCTGAAACCATCAAATCAGTCTAATCTCCCAATCCAACGTAGTCGGGTTTGGAGGTGGAGGTAGCTCCACTGTCGTTTCTAGGGCTGCTTGCGATCTCGAAGCCGGTGAGCCATTCCGTCTTCCTTCCATCGTCTGCTTCTCCTTCTTTCTGCTTCCTCTTATTATGAAACCATAATGGGCAATAATATTAGGCGTATGGTATTTTGCCATGTAATTACACTGAAATTGTAGGGCCTATGTAATGTTGTTCTGTATCATTGTCATTTGTAATATTAACTCGTTAAGGTTAGGTTGCCTACAGGTATAATTAGCCCAGGCATACAAACCATTAACTTCTTCTTGTATCAATTCACAGCAATGTTTAGCCAATGAATTAAAATGTAGGCCTACATAGGGCAGGCTTACAATGAATACTATCACAAGAGAATAACCTCAAAGTAATATTATAACCCATTAATTTTACGATTAAACTGCTTCCTCTTTCACAGCTGTGTCAGTTGTCAAACTCAAGTTCGTGGTTCTGCCGTTCAGAATCAGCTGTCAGCCTGTCATTGTGAAAAAATATCTTATGATAGAGGTCAAGTTGGAGGTTAATGTTTACACTGTCATTTCATTTGATGAAAACATATTTTCTGTGAGTCTAGATTTGGATCTTGATGGATATCTAGGCCCAATTCGATCATTAATTTCAGCTAGGCCTATTCCATACTTCAAAAAATTGTGCACCGGTATGCTTAGGTTTAAACTAATTTTACCTAACCTAACCTAATTCAATAAAAGCAACAGGCCTATTCAAAACTAGAAGCCTAGGCTACTCAAAGTCTTATTAATTATAAAATTACACCTCTTTCTTTCTTTACGACAGTAGACCTATGATCAACCGTGATTCATTGTAATGCGCATTTTGATATTTTGCTTAATGCTGACAGTCGTTAGGCCTAGTGGTGCAAACAATTCACACTGAAAGTAATTTATCTTTAGTTGTACTGTGGCTGCCCCAGCAATAATGGATAAATACACTATAAAAGAAGTGTGCATTTAGTTGTTCACAAAATTAATGGTGTAGTTTAAGTAGACCTAGCCTAATTTTTAGTTGCAGTATTTGACGAAATCTTCGTAGGCAAAATTGACGGAAGAGTTGAAATGGGTTGTTCATGGTTCGTTCAACACAGTCGCACGGCAGAGTTTATATTAGTGTGACGTTCCTATTATACATAGTTTTAAATTTCTTGTATGGCCTAAGCCATGAAGTTCTTCATTTGAATTTGATTGAGGTGATGACCTTAGTTAATGAAATTCAGGAGCAATTGCATTGAAATTTTGCATTTTAAATTAGTTAACACCATGTTTGTAATGATTGGAGGAAGGTGAAACATTAACCTACTCTGTTGGTCATATGGTGAAGACTAGGTCGATCAGTGAGTGGTAGATAGCGGCCCTAGGTTCAATCCCCGTTATCGACCATCTTTATCTCTGCCTCCGTCACAAAAATACAAAGTAGATATTTTTCTCAACAAACAAAACAAGTTCAGTGGTGTCAGAAAAACTGATACAAGTGATAACAGAGAAGGTGGGGATGTTGAAAAACTTGACCTTACCAGGCCTAATTTTGAAACAATATATTTTTGCAATCACAATTGACCGGCCATCTCTGGCATGACGTAAAATTTCAAGTTACTACCGCGTTCAGTGGAGGTCTACTCCATTTAAGTCACCACAAGCTCAGTTTATAATCCAACAGTAGGCCGTAATAATAATATTATTACGAGAAAATTGCAATACCTATGGTTTCTTAAAATTCTTATGAATTGAAGTTTCATGGCTGTCATTTGAAAATTCAAAATATTCCTTAGGATTAGGACAAGGCCTGAACTGAAATAAAATCAATTAGTATGGTCTGTCGTTGAAGGTTGAAAACTGAACTCAGTTGTTTGTCGATGCCTGTTGAACATTGTTGGGTAATGAAATTTAAAAATTAGGCCTAAAGGATTAGTTTTTTCAAAAAATGTTCAATTAAGCAAAATAACATCAATTCAAAAGATTGTATACTACTTTGGGATTAGAATAGGCCTACATAAATGCATTACAGTTTCCCAAGTTTATAACGAATGTTTGGAGCGTGAGATTATTTGATTTCTGAACTATGGCTCAACGAATAGAAATAAAAATAGAGATCAAATAACTGAACATCAAGCTTATCATCAAATTTCATATAGTTTATTAATTCTTGAAAAGTAAATATTCACTCAGTTTTTCAGCGTGTTCACCATACTGTGGAAATGGAAACACACAAGTTTATATGTTTGGCTGAAATAAGAGGGACCAAAAACACCTATTCGTCGCGTAGAATCGCTGAATTTCTATAGAATTAAATTTCTATGTAAATTATTGCGCTTGGGTTATGCAAATTTCTACAATCTTCGACTACATACTCATAAATTTGTCCATATAGCCTGTATATTTTCTAATCAACGAATGAAGAAAAAACTGCTATGATCATGCACCCAGTGTGTAATGGAATAGGTTTTCAAAATCCGCTGACTTTTTTATGCGTAAAAGAATCGCTGGTTTTCTACGTATATTATAAATTTATGCGCTTCGAAATTGTAATTGGTTACGGTCTAACATTGAACGATAATAACTTTTGTCCACATAGGCCCAGCGTAAATATTTTATAATTCAATAAAAACCGAATTTCTTTTTGGCGTACCGCCCACTTTTGGTTCTATAAGCAACGGTTTTGTTCATTTTATTTCCTGGTTTCAAATGAATTTAATAATAATTACATTCCTTTTTTCTCACCTATTTCAATTCAATCAGCAACAATCGACAAGCAAGCAGTGCTATATGAGCAAACATCAAGGAAACTATCAGTGTCATTAAATTTACAAGATAATTGAGCTCTAATTGAAGTTGACATACAATTCAAAGGCTAGGCTTCTTTTGAATGTGTCCGTGGAGGACGTCACCGAACACCTGCGAGCCGCCGCTCTTCCGGCTTATAACGTCCAACACGGAGGCAGTGGACCAGCTACTCATATCAAGGCCTCCGCATCTTCCACCACCCTCTATGTGTGCCCGCTGCCAATCGTTCAGGCATTGAGTTTATAGGTTAACGCAATGGTTCGGTGAGGTTAGGTTGCATGCATTTTGCTATTTCAATTCACAAAGCTTCTTCTTCTTCTTCAAAGCTTCTTCTCACAATAATATTTAGCTGAATAATAGAAAAATTATGAATAAACATAGGCCAGGGCAACTAAACATATCATCCCACGATCATATAGCGTCAAATTGATATTAATACTATGCCTACATCATTTCACAGTAATTTTGTCAATTTTATTCCACAAATGTTAAATGCAAATGTTATCACTACAATGTGCTAGGGCCTAGATTGGTTTCTCTTTTGTAGTTTTATGAGTAAATATTTCCAGTTCGTAGGTTTATTAATAATTATATTTAGTGTTGCCTTCGGGTAACAAATTAGGAACCGGGTACCCGCCGAAATTACCCGGGTATTACCCGGGTAATTTAAAAAAAATCGTATCGATAAAAAAATCGCTCAATTTGATATATATAACACTAAACACACGTCGATATGCTCACTCCAACAATAACACCACTCAAGTCCATACAAACTGCAAAACAAGCAAATATACAAGGACCTATTCAAGCTGAAAAATAACAGCGAAGTGAGAAGAAATACTTGACAAAACCCTCAAATCGTGGAGGTAGGTAATGGGTTGACTATATATGCTTCTCAGTTCTCGGTAAAGAATAGTATTTGGCATGGCAACTAGAGAGTGGGTGACAGGAGAGGGATTCAGTACACTGCACGTGTGACCACAGATAACGGTAGGTGGTGCGACTAGATTTGACGAGCGCATTTTGACAAGTTGAGGGAGGTGTGGGAAGGTAGGTGAAAAAACTTATGTAGAATGCGAAGTTGAATTTCTCTCGGTAGCTTGAGTGATTTATAAAAGTTATTTTCTATATTATAGGTACTGGTTAGCACAATTACCCGGAACGTAGACGGGTACCCGGGTAATGCATTACCCGTACCCTACCCGGGTACCCGAAGGCATCACTAATTATATTACATTATAATTACATAACTTCATACAATCAAAAACGACCGAGAACAGCAAAAGCATTGAGATCAACACTTCAGTGGCAACAGACTAGAGATGCCGTAGACTATATTGATATTTTGATAAATCGATTCATTTCCTTTCGATACATCGATTTTTGAATCGATACAATTGGTTCCGATATATTGCTGAATCGATGTTTTCACGTCCGATTTTCGATGTTTATATTAATTTTAAATTTGTCAATTATATTTTGTTTTCGAAGTATAATTTTGTAGCGTAGGGTTATGTACAGCTCTCGACTCTCGCCACCTGTCTCCGCTCTTCCACTTTCATTTATTAACGGACTTTCGCGATGAACACTAGGCGCCAGAAAACAATTCATATTCTGGATATTTCCCAATTGAACAGAAACCACTTTGTTGTCAACTGTTCACAAGAGTTGGTGATCCAACTCCATTAAAATCAGATACAATACAGTACAATACCAAAATTACGAAAAGTCTTACATGAAATATTTGCATTCATTGAAAGTGACTTGGCAATAGAAATAGATCCTGCTGCAACAAGTATTTTACACACAATATTCATTGAAAACTTGAATAGCTCTACCGGTAATTTGAATTTGAAAAATCGATTTTTCAAATTCAAATATCGATTCTCTCACTTCCGATTAATCGATGAATCGAATCGGAATAAAAAATATCGAATCGAATCGACGTATCGATTTTTTCGCTATATTGCGGCATCACTACAACAGACCAGTTTCCCTTCGAGCTCGTTTCGCTATGTAACTCTCGTTCTTGTTAAGAGAATTCGTAATTCTTTCGTCGAGCAGGCCGTGAACGTGTTGCCAATAATTGCTCAGTGATTGGTTGTTTTTTGTGTACGTAACATCAAGAGTTTATTACGAACTAATCAACTATAAAGAAAGTATCATTATTATATATATATATATATATTATTATATATTATATATGCATATATATATATATTATGTATCATTATTATATTGAAATTTGGTGAAAATTTGAAATTTTTTGAAGGACATTTTTTTTATGAAAATTCTTCTCTGGTTTATTCTTATGGGTTAATTGGAAAATGGAAAATTAGTTTTCTCAGAAGTGGTGCAACTGATTGCGTATAAAAACTAATGAGATTCAATCCAGATGATGACACATGGGCATGCCAAGTTTCAATCGAATTTGAATTTTCGGCTGACCTGTAGAGCGCGAAAAAAAAAAAAAAAAAAAATGTACATTTTTTTCGGGTCAAGTGAAATTGAGTCTTCGCTTCGCTCATCCAATAATAATAAATAAAATATATCTAGTATAATTTGAAATCAATCAAGCCAAAATAAGATCTAAATAATAAAATTGCGGAAGTTTTTGTAATTTTGTGTATCGTGTGGTTCAAGTTGAATCGTTGTATCATTAACGCGCTTATATGAATGGACTTTAGGCCATTTGTACATGTTTTGAAAATAATATGCATGTCGACTATATGAACACAATATGTGATACACAAACTGAGACCACTATACATACAAATATTGCTATTAAACTTTTTTTTTTATGTTTCTGTAAATAGAAGAGATCAATACAATGTTTTATTCCACTATTCCAGTATACAGTATTCCAGTATTTTATTCCAGTATACAACTTACCATTTTATTCTATATTTATAGTTTGTCTATAGACGCTATACCCACTAGAAGCCATATGTATAAATATATATATATATATATATATATATATATATATATATATATATATATATATATATATATATATATATATATATATATATATATATATATATATATATATATATATATATATATATATATATATATATATATATATATATACATTCAAGGTCTAGAGGTAGCGTATCTGCTTCTGGTTCCAGGGCCGCAGGTTCAAATCCTGCGTAAGATTGGGGTTTTTAAAATGTCGTTTCATCTATCATCACCTCACCGTTTCTTTATCATCTGCTTATTTGTTCCCTCTATAACCTAGCTGTTGGTGAGGTCAAGCAACATGGAAAAAGAAGCATTTAATAAAAGTTCTAGATAGGCCTATAAGCAAAATACTAAAGGAACTATATTCTGTTGTCGATGGAATTTAATTAATTCAGGATTTTCTGTCAATAGAAGAAATCATGTAAGTTTTTTTGTAAATATAAGCAATGTATTCAAGATTTCTGTCAATAGAAACAATCAATTTGAGAATTTATTTTCACAGAATAATCTATTTAAGGTTTTCTGTCAATAGAAGCAATCAATTTAAGTTTTTTTCTATATAAGGGTGTCCAAGGGTGAGCGCGCTCACCCTTGTTATACATTATAATGAAATTCGTGAAATACATTTTTTCATTCATTATTCATTTTTCTATCCATTTTATAATTTCCACAAGTTTCCAAGTACAAATTGAACTGTAAAGTGGGCGAGTCCTACGTCTCGAAAATGATTAAAGCAAATAAACAAATGCACAAAATCAACATATTACATGGGCACACATCATTTCGTCTGCACGAGGTTCATTCTTCAATCTCCATTCAAATGTCGCAACCGACATGGCCAACTTTCTCAGCTCCCCAAATTCAATTGCACAAACTGTCTCATTTCTCACAGGATAACTTACACGATGATCATCATATGCTTTTGCCACCTGCTATTGTAGACCCGATCGAGCGTCTCCACCACCAATTAGCACGAACGGCTTGGTGTGTCGATACGCCAAATGAGATAGTAGCACATATCATCTGTTCTTCTTTGAACATTCTTTGACATATTTACTTCGTTTTTATCTTGACATATTTTCGCTAATAAATAATAACTTTGTTTGACTCGGCGGTAAATGACGACTGTGAAGTTAGCCCCTCAAGACTTTCAGCCCCTCAACTAAGTGAGGCTAGCAACAACACACAAAAACGTATGAATGGGTACCACATTTACGAACAAACGCTAGCTACGGAAACGGAATGGAAACAGTAACTAGGCAACTTGAGTAACGTTGAAGCAAATATGATGCCTATAAAGTCACAATAATAGTCTGAAGATCAAAATTAATGAAGCTCAATTAGTTCGCAGGAGTCGAAATTGGAGTAGGTGATTTTTTCCAATCGCGGAAATGTATCATCTACCACTCGAGGAACGACAATCCGTGGTCAAATCTGTTTGCCCTAAATCCTAAACGTGCTAATTACTAATTACAAAGGTTAATTAATTCACAGGAAACGTAATTGACGTTGGAAAATTTTCAAATCAACAATTTTTGGCTCTTTTCACTCGAGGAACGATAATCCGTGGTCGAATCTGTTTGCCCTAAATCCTAAACGTGCTAATTACTAATTACAAAGTTCCAGCAGTCACCTCAAAACCAATCATCAGATTATATTCGCATAGACGTACCTATACGTTTTAATTATTTTCTCTCCCTAATGTTCTGAGACTCCTTTTTATTTTTATTAGGCACTACACTTTTTTTTCAATTTAGTAATTTGACCTTGTTTATACAATGTATTTGTGTCCTTAAAAAATCTTGAACCAACAATAAACATCACACAATAATCAATTGAAGGGTTGATCATCTATAACTTTTTCAGTCCATATAAAATGAAGTTATATCATAAATAATGAGTCACCCTGTTGAAGATGATACTATTTGATATCAAATTACAACTTCACCCATTTTGATGATAAATAATAAGTAAGAAACAAGCAGAAACCCATTTTACCCTTCTTATATTATGTTATATATTTTATTCTTATTTGAAAAAGTGTCAAACTAATTATTGTCAATAGTGGTACAGTACAACTCATTTTGCCCCAAAACCATGTACAGGACTTTTATTTCATTTGATTCCAGAATTTTTCACTATCTTGCATTTTTTTTTTCTGTGCAATTTTTTTCTATTCCATTTCTTTGGATTATTTAAGATCAGCATCAGTGCTTGCATTTATTTGTTTGTTCCAGGAACAGAATTGGGTGTGGCGTGAACAAATGCCCCCAACTAACCCCGGCCCCCACGTTACGCTACCACTGCCGCCACGTATTCCCCCCCCCCCCCCCGGGCTTCCAGCCTATTCAGTGGTCGTGGGGCCCTAACCCCGTGTTTGCCCCAGTGGGAATGCCACCGCATCTGATGTTCCAAGGTAAGCACTTTCTAATTTTTGCATTCCCTGGTCTTTACTCTTATCGAATAATTCCATTGTTGTAGTACAATTACGTATGAGGCAAGAAAAAGCAAGAAATTGGAATATTTTGAATAATAACATTTGAAATTTGGTAAACAAATAAGGATAAAAGTGAAGCGAAGTTGTTTTCAATATTTTCTGGCCATATAGTACAACCTCCAACTCCACATTTTGTCATTTTTATTCAGATGTAAAGAGGTAGGACTGTTTTCCATGCATGTAATGCACGTGGTATGTGACATCATCACAGAATATGATGTAAGCATCAGAAATACATAATTGGATACACAATTGCATCTGTTAATGGTGGCTCATACTATGAATCTGAAACGATCCTGAAGCTGCCCCAATCTTAGTTAGACAAAGTTGTACAAACCGATCAATAAAATGTGATTATTTTGTGTCCATTACAATACATTACAATGAAAGTACATTATTAAATAGTAATATAATAGTTGTAGGGTCGAAGTTTGTAATTATGAAATTATTATTTTAATTATTTGATCGAATTTGATTTACAGGTCACAACAATACATCAACTGCACAGCAGCAGCAACCTGCATCAAGCAGTCGAAACCAGCGGCAAGGAGATTGAAGATATTTGTTTTATTTCTCATGAGGAATGGAACTGTGGTTTTTAGTGGTTTGGTTTCGGTACAGGCGTAATGGTTTCAAATTGATTTTGCTGCAACGTTGACACTCTTATTGCAGTCAAATGCAGTGCAAGCATAGTAAGATGAGCATAGCATAGTACAGCGTAGCATAGTATAGCATAGCATATTAGTATAGGGCCTACTTACTACTTTAGCGGAATTGATAAACTGAATAGAAATAAAGCTCCCGGTCACGATGGGATTAATAACAAATTTATCAAGTTGGCGGGAAAAGAGTTAATACCGTATTTAATGTTAATTTTTCAAAATTCAATAGATTCGGGAACTGTGCCCGAGGACTGGAAAAAAGCAATGATCACTCCAATACATAAAGGGGGAGAAAAATCAAATTTGGGTAATTACAGACCAGTTAGCCTCACCTCCTCAATATGCAAAATTATGGAAAGGTTGATTGATACAGAAATCAAATTAATTGTTGATAATAATGGTAGAATATTTGATGGACAACATGGTTTTCGTAAAGGGTTACTCATGTGTAACCCAACTGCAAGGATTCACGCAGGAACTGTCTGATACTTTAGACAAGCGAGGTAAAATATCTGCCGTCTTTTTGGATTTTGAAGAAGCTTTTGACAAAGTACCTCATAAACTTCTGATTTCAAAGTTGAAACAAATAACAAAACATGAGAGGATAACAAGATGGGTGGAGTCCTTCTTAAAAGGTAGATCACAAAAAGTAAAAGTAGGTGATGAAATTTCTGATATGGTAAAAGTTACTTCTGGGGTACCACAAGGAAGTGTAATTGGACCCTATCTATTCAATATATTCATAAACGATCTTCAAATCAGAATTCAATCAAGAATTCGTCTATTTGCTGATGACTGTGTGGTATATAGCACCATTAGGAGTGAGAGGGAGGAAAATCAGTTACAAGGAGATTTGGACAGAATTAATAAATGGGTTAAAATAAATTTAATGGGACTAAATGTTGGAAAATGTAAAGTGGTGCACTTCTCTAGCAGCAGTAACAAGAAAAAGTGAATAAGATTTATAAAATGGGAGATTCTACACTTGAGGAAGTAGAAGCATATAAATATCTTGGACTTTACATAAATAAAAACTTAGGGTGGGGGGAACATGTTAGAAATATCTCAAAAAAGGGAATACGATCCTTAAATTTTATCATGAGGCTGTTGAAGGGGACAGGGATGAAAATAAAAGAGAAGGCATACATGAGTCTGATTCGGCCAATGCTCGAGTATGCTAGTTCAGTCTGGGATCCGCATGAAGTTGGACTAATAAGAGGCTGTGGAGAACGTCCAAAGGGTTGCTGCAAGGAGGGTATTGGGGAGAGAGAAGCGCTGGAAGATTATCAGGAACGATAAGGATGTGGTTGAAAAAGTTATGGAAAGACCCAGTAAAATAATTGAGGAAATGGGATGGGAAAATTTGGCGAAACGAAGACAAATAGAAAGAATGTGCAATTTTGTAGGAGTCAAGAATGAATATACAGGATGGGATGAATTAAGCAATAGAATTGGAAAGGGATTACAAAGAAGTACAAGGGGAGGGGTAAGAATGGAAGTGGAAAAAGTGGATAGAGAAGTAGGTAAATATGGATTTATACAAAGAACGACGAAGGAATGGAATGAATTGGAAGAAGATATCAAGAACATAACGAAGATTGGTGATTTAAGAAGAGAGATAAGAAAAAATGAAGTATAATTATATCGAGTATGTTTGACTGTAATTTCATTATGTATAGTAACCATTACCACCTGTTTTATTAACAATCCGTAATGAATAAATAAATATGTACTATGATGAAAAATAGAATAAGTGAGACCAAGTGAAAAAGTGTTTGAAATTTCAATCTAATTTTACTCTTAATGTACCGTAACCTAAACTATCGGTGCTAGTTCTTGAAAGTATACAGGTGAAAGCATACAGTTCTGAGTTTGATCAATCAGATATGCATAAAAAACTTATGTGATGATTCTCATAGGCGTGCGCAGGGTGAACTATTAGGGTGGGCACCAGTAAAAAGTACAGGTGGATAGAAGGAACCCAATACGGGGGTCTCAGCCCAGCAGGGTGAACTATTAGGGTGGGCACCAGTAAAAAGTACAGGTGGATAGAAGGAACCCAATACGGGGGTCTCAGCCACACTTTTTCCGGGCTATTTTCAGGTTTATAGTAACATCCATAGTCTTCTTCTGGTATCGTGGTATGGTTGGTTTGTCATAATATAGAGTTCAGCAGGACATAAGTATTTTATAATTTTGTATAGGCACAATTATACCGATTTTTACAAAAATGTAAAACAGTGCATGGCTGATTTGTGCAACTATATATCTTTTTTTAAATTAACAAGAAATTGTGTGAGTTCAAAATCTTGTGAGTTCAAAATCTTGTAATTGAAATATAACAAGTTATATGAAATACTTTCAAACTTTCAACACTGTTTACGATAAAAACGAGCAATTTTATACATAGTGATTTATTTGTAGCTGTACCCTCAGTAGTAAAGGTCCCTTACATAAAAATATTAAAATACAAATCTTAAACAAAAAAATTGACCTAATAATCATAATATTAAAACTAAATAGACATAGCCCAACTACACGAGCGTTACCGAGGAATCAATTTTACATACTGTAAAAATTGGGGTTGGTTTTAATGTTTTTTTTTTGCTACAGCTATCAACTTCAGACTTTTTTACATTATATAGCCTTTACTTAGATCTGTATAGTTTTGGGGTATTATCGGGTGGTTTCCCTTTTTTAATGAATTTTTTGAAATTTCAAGAATACCCAAAGAACAACATGGCGGAAAAACATCGAAAATATTTTTATTTAAAAAAACATGAAATTTCTAGCATGAAGCTTAAATACATTTTTGTACATGTTTCTGGAAATTTCAAGTTTAATCAAGTCAGCCATTTTGAAGAAAAAATAAAATATACTGATTTGATACCACTCGAAACAGTTTTTACCCTTCTCGCTCGCCTTACAAACGCATAAACTTATATAGCGTTTTCCTAGTATAATAAGTAAATACACTAGGAAAATGCTCTATATGCATTTTAAGACAAGCAAGAAGGGTGAAAACTGCTTCAAAATGTACCAATATACCAATATAATATCAACAACAAACGTATAATATAGGTTACCACTTCTGTAAATTGTTATTAATAACAAAAAACACGATATATCTAGAAGTGTATTATCGAGAGTATTATATCACTGCCTGCGGCGGTGATACATCAGGGTGGGCACATGCCTACCCTGCCCCCCCCCCCCTCCCCCCCGTGCGCACGCTTTTGATGACTATGTTAATATTACACCTTGACTGAATCATCTACAGTTCTACTTCTTGTTGGTCTGTTGGATCTCACGTCTCTGTTCTCCATAGCAATTTATTTCATAAATCTAAAATGTAATTATGAATTCAGGTAGACAACACGCAAAACGAGAAACTATTGAGGGAGTAAATATAAGGAGTGCTGAATTAATTACTGGTCTTCACACATTGGATTTTAATTATACTAGATCTCCTGCTGTTCCCGTGAAAGGTTAATCAAAGTATTACAGATCCAATCGCTATTTTTTTCTCAATTTGACAGCTTGGTGGAAAGTAAATATCAAAACAGGCTTTCAAAACAAAATTCAGGCTGTTCTATATTATGCTAACGTAGTTATTAAATAAAGTGAGTTGTAATTATTTATCAGTAGGGCCTAACTAGAAAAGTTAAATTTCAAATAATTCCAGTCTTTTTAATAATCTTATTGATACCTTCTTTCCTTAACACCTTCTTTCATTTTCATACTTTTGTTATAGGACTATATCCTCAATTAAATTAGTTTTATAATATTACAGTATTTTTTCGTAATCAATTTTGTATCACTTTTGTAAAACCATTGTACTTGTATGTATTGATTTTATTACGCTGTACAATCTTGATATCCCGCATGGCGGACAGCCGTCAAATAAATTGACATTCTCTCTGAGTAAAATTGGAACCATTCTACGAATATATATATATATATATATATATATATATATATATATATATATATATATATATATATTTTTAAATAACAACAAAACTTGATGCAAAATAAGTTTTACGCAATTTAGGCTATGGATGAAAGACAGGATCGTTTGAACGGAGAACAAATCTTACCACCCCGAAGAATAATTGAAAATAAGATGTCTCATTTAAAAACAGTGAATATTAAGGTGATAATTTCAGATTTGGAAAACAATAATTCAAACATTCACAGAGGGGCAAAAGAAAATCTTGAATCTTATCATCTTGATATTCTTCTTCTTCTTCTCATCTTTTAAATCTTCTTCTTTCTTCCCTTTTCCCTCTTCTTGTACTTATTACAAAATTGATTATTTTGTTTTTATTTTTATTTTATTATTGTATTTTTTTTTAATCCCATTTGTATTTTCAATATTTGACGGTTGTGGCAGATTGAATTTGTGTGTTGTACATTCCTCAGACTCAATGTCTGAGGGAAAACACGAAAAACAATCAGTTATTATATTATGGGGACATTTTTCACTTCCAAGAATTATTACCAACAGTTGAAATGCCTTATAACCAAATAAAAAATAAGACAAGAATATTAAAATAGAGTTACTTTTCAAATCATATTTAAACAGGATTGAGATATTCCAAACCCTAGTTTTCAGTGGTTCTAAAAATAATTGACTGTCAACTTGTTAACTCCTTTGGTGACCAGTTTGAATTTTTGACTGAACAAGCGATTGTCAAAACCAATTCTCAAATGGTCTATTGAAAACCAGGCCCAAGTCAATGCTAAACATAACGTACTATAATTTTAGAATATTAAACAAAATACACTCTTGAGGAGGTCGTCGAGGAGGTCGCCGAGGTGGCCACATATGGAAGGGAGGACGGGGCCGGCCCGAACAGAGCACTTTTCATGCCAATAATGTTAATATTTATAACATTCACAATTAATGTAAAGCTTATGTATTAAAAAAAATGTAAAAAGTCAATCAATCAGTCATTCTTCAATATTTCTTAAATATTGGTAAATTGGTAAATAGAACATAGTTTGGTGCAAATCGATTTGACCACAGATTATTGTTGCTGAGGTTATTTTCCATCTTAATCTTGTATTAGAACATCAGCCCTCAATAAATGTGATACGTGGGAATTAATTAAAATATTTGTAATTGGTTATAAGCATACCAATAGTTTGGTGCAAATCGATTTGACTACAGATTATTGTTGCTGGGATTATTTTCCATCTTAATCTTGTATTAGAACATCAGCCCTCAATAAATGTGATACGTGGGAATTAATTAAAATATTTGTAATTGGTTATAAGCATACCAATAGTTTGGTGCGAATCGATTTGACTACAGATTATTGTTGCTGGGATTATTTTCCATCTTAATCTCGAATTAGAACGTCATCCCTTAATAAATGTGATACGTGGGGATAATAATATCAGTCAATAACTGAATTCCAATTTGGTATTTTCTTGCTACAGTGTCTATAGTGGCTTACACGTGCCACACCCCCTGTCGGTACTACTTGTTTGTTTCTTTAAAACACGGAATAATGAGTCAATATCTATACATTTATTTTCTACTCGACATTTAAGAGATGATGTTGTCATAGGTAATAATAATAAACTATTGGACCTACATTTAAAAAAATATAAAAAATGCTCCTTAATTCATCAACTAATTTGTCATTATTTATACAGAATCTATAGTCATCAACTAATTTCATGCAACTTAAAGGTCATAGGTAATAATAATAAACTATTGGACCTACATTTAAAAAAATATAAAAAATGCTCCTTAATTCATCAACTAATTTGTCATTATTTATACAGAATCTATAGTCATCAACTAATTTCATGCAACTTAAAGAAGCAAAGTTGTAAAGTAAAAGATTATTTATAAAGGTATAGGCATCCGTAAGAACAGGCATGCTGTTTGTTATGCATAGTACACAGGGGCAAAGCTAGCGGTATTTTGTCGTGTTGGTGTTTTTTCACCACGTCATACCTTGCTGCTAGCCTAACGCCCTTGAGGGGCTGAGAAAGAGGGCTAACTTCACAGTCGTCGGTAAATGATGGCGCACGTGTTCTCGGGTGACCTTCACCCTACAGACCTGCATCGAGAGACTACCCAATGTACTGAGATGTATAGGAAGTCGTATAACCCTCAGGCGTTTGACTTTCTTGAGATATCTGTCAAAACTCGTACGAGAAAAACATGCTAATTGTATACAGTAGTCAGTAACTGTGAATAAACCAATTAAGCGATTGTTGTCAAATATTTGGGGTGTATAGTTAAAGGATGTATCTTGACGGTCGTGGAAGATATTTTGTAAAAAATGTCATGTGTGCGCGCTCACACATGACATGAAATCAGAAAAATCACTGAATTTTGCCCTAGTTTGATTGAAGTTTATATATGACCAAAAAAATATTTGAGAAACAAACGTAGATCCATAATTAAGATTGACCTGTGACTGAATCACATTCCAAATTTGAAAGTCATCGTACGTGTCGTTGGCTCATGACAGTTGAATGCAAATACATGTATTTTACGCGGAAATCGCGACCGAATAGTGGCTTCTTAACAGCGCAAGAAATGGGATTTTATTTCCAAGTCCTCGAGCCAATACCAGGCGAACATGTTTTTTACAGCCGCGTGATTGGCTGATAAGGGTTGAATATGATGATGAGATATTCAGAGGGGACACCCCATCATGTGGTTTCTTGTTTTTAATGTGTAGGCCCATAGCATAGCTTTCACCTTGAAGCATACCACGTGATGACCAAAGGTTGACCTGTCGATGGAATACACAGAGGCGAAGCGTGACAATCCGACAGGGGAGACACGAAAGAGTGTGTTAGTAAATCTCGATAAGCCTTAAGGTTCAGTAAAGCCAGCTATTGTACGTGGAGTCAAAATGTATATATCACCAATCTTTCAGACTCTTGATTGGATATCGGCTCATTTTTCAGGATGTTGATTGGTTAGGATTAGTACAATAAAAAAATAATAATTCCCGCGAAAAAGTATATAGGAATAACTGTGAAGCTAATAAATACACTTCAACAATAAAAGTCGTAAAAAAATGACCGAAGAGTTTGGGTAGTTTAGAAATTCAATAGTTGAATGCAAAGTTTATGCAACTTTTGACTTGAGTGATCGACATTTTTAAAGTGATGAATTATGTTTCGATCTTACGTCACATGTCTTCTATTTATTACTCACTTTTGACTTGAGTGATCGACTTTTTTAAAGTGACGAATTGTGTTTCCGATCTTACGTCACATTTCTTCTATTTTTTACTCACGTTTGACTTGAGTGATCGACTTTTTTAAAGTGACGAATTGTGTTTCCGATCTTACGTCACATTTCTTCTATTTTTTACTCACTTTTGACTTGAGTGATCGACTTTTTAAAGTGACGAATTGTGTTTCCGATCTTACGTCACATTTCTTCTATTTTTTACTCACTTGAAGAATTACATTCCAACCCTCTTGAAATGAAGATTAACTACCCAATATACATGTTAGAACAATAAATAAAATAAAAATACACAGATAAATAGATATACAATATGATTTATTTATGGTTATTAATGGCCGGAGTAGAAGTGATTGCCCGGCCAAGTTAACATGTTTAAATTATAATGGTAGTAGTGTAATAGATCTAGTTTGGGTTGATGTAACATATGTAAACAGTGTATCTGACCTTGTTGTTTTAGACAATATTACTGTGTCAGACCATTCCCCCTGTAAACTTACTATTCATGGAGAGAGAATTAGTGCAAGAGTACCGAAAACAAATATTTATAGATCTTCAGATAAGTGTGTGAAATGGTTCCCAACTGATGGCATGTACGCAATCAAAACGCGTGAATTATTCGCCCGTGAAGTTGAGCCGATCACAGGAAATGTATACACAAGTATGTGCAAGTATTAGTAAGGCTGCCAGTGACCTCAACATGCTAACAACAGTTAACAGGTCGTTCAAAACCAAAAACAAACCATGGTTCGATAGGGAATGTATAGAACTCAATTAAAACTAGAAGGCTATTACGTGAGTGTAAAAGAAGTGCGTTTGATAAGGTAGATGTGAAAAGTTATTTAGATTTAAAGAAAATGTATAAATCTATTCTGAAAGTCAAGAAGTGCGATTACCAGAATAAGTTCAAAGAGTGGATTTCTTACTTGTTGGCGTTTTATAATACTAAATGGGAGAGTGAAATACCACCGATAGAATTTTCATTAGTGGAACTAATATTGTTGTTCAAAAAAGGTGATAGGAATGATCCCAGTAATTATAGGGGAATTGCTTCAGTAAATTGTATGATGAAGTTATTCACACAGATAATTGCTGGTAGATTAAATGTGTGGGCAGAAAGCCACCGAGTACTACCCGAATGCCAAGCTGGGTTTAGGCAGAAGAGAGGTTGTGTCGATCACATATTTGTTTTAAGTAGCCTTGTACACAATCATTTGAGATTACAGGGAAGGAAAGTTTATGCTTTGTTTGTAGATTTTAAGAGAGCGTTTGACTCAGTTAGCCATGATCTTCTTTGGCAAAAACTTGATAATTTAGGGGTCAGTTCAAAACTTATAAGAATATTAAGACACATATACTCCAAGGCAGAGATGAAAGTTAGGCTAGCGGATAGTCACACCTCACCAATAAATGTAACTGAGGGCGTATTACAAGGGGATTCCCTTAGCCCTTTATTGTTCTCGTTATTTATTAGCGACATTGAAGACTACTTCAGGGAAACAGGTGTCAAAGGCATAAGTATAGATGGGATTTCGGATATTTTAATGCTCTTGTTCGCTGACGATTTAATTGTATTTGGGGACACTCAAATCGATCTACAGAAGAAAATGAATATTTTGGATAAATACTGTAATACAGTCGATCTCACTGTAAATATAAGTGTGGGGAATTCCACAGCCAAGTAAGACGAAAGTTGTTATTTTTCGGAACATTAAATAACTTGCAGTGCCTTTTTTACCTACCAAATCTTTATACTAGGAAAACGCGTTATGTGTTTCCGCGTTGATGGATGAGCTAATGAATGACATTGAATTCTTTCAAAAATTGTTATATCAAGTTGCTGTTTGACGGCATTCAAGCTAAAAATCAATCTTTCCATTTGGTTGGTTTGTTTCGTAGACTATTCTCATGAAGGAAATAGTAGATGCAATTTAATATTATATTATATTGTAATATTAGACTACTATATGAAACGTGATGACAGCTGTATACATATATACACCTTGAGAACCACCTTTTATATTCATTACTCATTCTCAATAATTTCTTCTATAATAAAGAAGGCCTTGTTTTAATCGTTTTCCATTAATTGGTGACACTTGTTGCTTGGATTTAATAGGTTTTCTTAATAGCTTCAAAACGATGTGTAAAAATGTCATTATATAATTTTTTATATCCAAACGACTGATTGGATTTTATTGAAAGTTCGAAATGATCTGTATCATCATTATATTGAGATTTGGTGAAAATTTGAATTTTTTCGAAAGACATTTTTTGTACGAAAATTCTTCTTTTGCTTTTTTTTGTCATTATATAATATTTTATATCAAACGACTGGTTGGATTCCAATGAAAGTTCGGAATAATATGTATCATTATTATATTGAAATTTGGTGAAAATTTGAAATTTTTTGAAGGACATTTTTTTTTATGAAAATTCTTCTCTGGCTTATTCTTATGGGTTAGTTGGAAAATGGAAAATTAGTTTTCTCAGAAGTGGTGCAACCGATTGCGTATAAAAACTAATGGGATTCAATCCAGATGATGACACATGGGCATGCCAAGTTTCAATCGAATTTGAATTTCCGGCTGACCTGTAGAGCGCGAACAAAAAAAAAAAAAAAAAAAAAAAACATGTACATTTTTTTCGGGTCAAGTGTAATTGAGTCTTCGCTTCGCTCATCCAATAATGGACAGGATGATGATTTCATCATGTTTTGCATGTCTTTCTCGTACATGTTATTATTATAGCTAACAATTATTTCTTCCAATTTATCATCAGTTACAGTTGAACTTTGTGCATTCCAGACGTTTTCATAACCCGCGTCACAGATAACTCTTTTTATTTGGCTTACCCAATTATATTTCACCTGATTGCTTTCTGATTTATCAAGTACCAACAATCTATTATAACACATTTTCGGGAATCTGTTTTCCATCATATTCAAGAGTTTGATCCAGAACTGCAAAATCATTCTAAGAACATGTCCTGATAACATTGTTCTACCAACTTCCAATCTAACAATGTAATTAGGTGTGTTTCTAGGAAGACATAACAGCCTTTTGAAAAACTGGACTTGAACTTTTTCTATTGA
The DNA here is from genome assembly GCA_907164805.1 of Brachyptera putata. Lineage (NCBI taxonomy): Eukaryota > Metazoa > Arthropoda > Insecta > Plecoptera > Taeniopterygidae > Brachyptera > Brachyptera putata. The sequence goes on from OU015464.1 coordinate 35,964,784, forward strand.
ATCAAAATATCATAAGCGACCATTTATATTACTGACATAAAGAAGAGTACCTAGCCAAAATAATCGAATCAAATAACTTCTCTCTAGCGGCCCAAGAGTCTACCTTGGATCTTACCATTATGTCACGAACAGAACCAACGGCTGTATTTGCTTTATTCACAAAATAATTAGAAGCGTCATGAAATAGACCAGAAGAAACAAATGGAACACCGAGATAAATATACCTATTCACCACTTCTAACTTCTCTCCTCTATAATAAAAAACATAAGACCTTCTCAACTACACAAGAAATAAACGTTGACTGAAGGACTTGGAAAGTCAATCCCAATTTTTGTGCAGTCAAGTGAACGTACCGGTAAGTAGTACCAACGAATGTTCCAAGTATTGTTCGAACTATAAGCTGCCCTGTGCAACGACACATGGTGGTCAACGCTTACGCTCATCTAATAATCAAAACGGAAAATATTTCGTGTTTGCTAGGCCTGGTTGTAAACCGTAAAAAGAGGCAAATTAGAAAAAACAATTACGACTTGCCGGTATTTTAATTTGTTTCACAATCCTATGGTTGTCTCTGGTAGTGTTGCAAACAGGAGAGGGTATATTTGATTGAGGCGCGTCCCCAAGCACTCTTCGGTGGCTTCACATGTATGAACGATAGTAAAACTTGAACCGTGCATGATACAAATTAACAACTACACCACAGATGCATACAGTGTTGGGGAAAAATACTAATGACTCAAATGTTATAATAAGAAAGGTCGAAAGATACCTCGTGTGTACCAGTAACACTCGATAATTTTGCCATTGATTTACCGTTATACATACAAATAACATGTAACGCCTTTTGTGAATGTTGATTACAGATCGACTGTATTGGAGAAGATGATGACTCTGATATGTTATGAAGCAGGTGCACTATATGTACACTTGACCGAAAATGGGATTGACTTCCCAAGTCCTTCAGTCAACGTTTATTTCTTGTGTAGTAGAGGATTATGAACCAGTTTCTGCTATCAGCTGATTGGTTGATTGTATTACTGTTGACAAACTACATGCTACCCCTACACGTGCTTTTTACATGTGCGATACTCGATTTTGTTTATGATATTTCCAAGTTGAAACCTGATTTCCTGTATCAGTTTCAACTCGATATTTGCCGACTCACTCAATATGTCATCTGCAGGAACGAGAAGTATTATTTCATATAGTTTTCGAACTATTTTTCTCCGTTAACAGTTACTCGACATTATACAAGAATCACCCTAATCAGTCGTTTCAGATGGTGCATATAGAACGTATATAAATTGCAAATAATTGTAAGGTTTTACATCTTCATGTAATATTTTGCCTGCCTTCTCATATCACAGCTGCCATATTGATAATGTAGTTTCTTTTTGGTCAGTCATTGACTTCTGCTGCTTTCAAGTTTTGTTCTTCAGGGATCTCAAGTATTCTGATGAAGAATTTCACCGGATGAGAAATTAATTGAACATTTGATTCAACCTTCTAATATTCAAATTCAAACACTAGAATTGTTTCTGAAATAAATGAGTCGATAGTTTGTTTCACGCAGCTCATCTCAGAATATTTCACCACCATCAAAATGTGTTAGTCAATTATCATTAAATTGCAAATGATGATTTTCATCCCGCTGTTATTTTCATTAGCTCCTATTTTCATGACTCTGAATGTTGTATAATGAGATGAATATATAATAATGCGTTCGGAATAATTCTTTGGTTTATCCATTTCGAATGTGGAGCAGCGCAACATTATGAGAAAGTCAAATAAAAACTTCGATTTCATTCATAATGTGCGAATCGTTCATTCTTCACGTTATATGCCTATATACATGAACAAATCAACGTTAGATCGCGATTCAATATTCAATATGAATTAAATTGCTTGAAAACCAAATTTCAATCCTAATTCAAAAAAAGAAAATGATAATAATGTGGAAGAAATTGAAAAATTGAAAAGAACAGTTATTGGTTGGTTTTATTTGTTTCACATGGGATACATCAAACCGTAAATGATATATCCCAGTGAAAATGAGTATTTTTTTGAATTACCAAAGATTTTATCAAGTTTGAACCATGCGTGGACTATTTTGAAACTAAAATTGATTCTTCTCCGAAATATCAGTGGTACTGTTATCACCGCAATAAAGAATTGAGTTTTATATTCACACTTCAATACAAACTTGACATTTTACGTAACAGAGAAATAAGTTCACCTAATTTACTATAATTGGCTGAATTTAGTTCAATTTTATTATGATGGTGATGTTTGGGAATGGTTTTCTTACCACTCATTCCTATCTGTGAAGAAAGCGCAAACAAAACGAAACAAATAAACTGAAACGAACATCATACTTGCGTCGATAGATTGCAGACGTAATATATTGTGCTTCCTCCAAAGATATACCTCGAAGAAAGTACCGGTTTATCTGTGATCCGTGATTACGCACATAAGGCCCATGACATTCATAGAGGATAATACCAAAACTGTCTCATTTTTCAAAATGAATCAGAGAAAAGCTGAATAAAATCTAGAAATATCGGGCAATTGACTGGTGCATAATGCATAAGAGTGCATAAGAGTTTGCTGTACAAGTACAGCAAACTCCAAAAAACTAGTTTCTTGTAAAGAGGATATATTATGTGTTGACTCAAATATCAAGTGCTTGGACGTAAAAGGAAAGAAAACAGAGACATATAAAAATATTCTTCATTTAAACATAAGAAGCTTATACAAAAAAATAGATGCATTCAACATAATTCATGAATCAAAAGAGAATGATAGGTATGACATTCTGTGTCTTTCAGAGCATTGGCTCACCAAAGAGCATCTTGATACCGCTCTAATTAATAATTTCGAGTTGGCGTCGTACTTCATACGTCCAGTCAAACGTGGAGGTGGAGTTTGTATTTATGTTCGGGCAAACAGTGATTGCGAAATTTTATTTAAACAAAGACCCGATCTGAATAAATTAGCATTAGAAAATGAATTTGAAATGTGTGCCATTGAAATCGAGTCCCCTGTCAAGGCTGTTATAATAGTTCTGTACAGACCTCCAATGTCAACAAAACCAGAACAATTCCTAGACAAGTTGGAATCGGTTTTAGATTATACAAACAGGAATACAAATGTCAATGTACTTCTGTGCGGAGATTTTAACTATAATATAATGAACAAGGATTTGAGGGCTAAGTTAGAGGTATGTGTTTCGATACAAAATTTTAAAATACTTAACAATATAGAACAACCTACAAGAATATTTAAATCAAAAACATCGACGTCCAGCACACAGATTGATAATGTGTTGACAAATAGCGACGTTTTCAACTTTATCGGTAACATTGACCTGGAACTGTCTGACCACTTGGGTCAACTTATTGGCATACCTTATGTATTAAATAAGGAAATCAACGAAAGAGTTACAAAGAAACGCTCATTTCATAAAAGACAATTAGATCAATTCACGATAGCTATTAGCCAAACATCGTGGGACCCCATTAATGATTTCGATGACGTCAACAACAAATTTAATAAATTCATGTATTCAATTGTAAATTTGTTGAATCATTTCCCGAAAAGTCATTTAAAAATAACAAAGTAAATAAACCAAAAAATAAATGGTTCAATGATACCTTGAAGACAATGTCTTCTAATCCAAAAATATTATATAAAAAAAAAGGACAGTGCTAATAATTCAGACAAAATTAAGTACACTGAATATAAGCGTGATTATAATAAAGCAATTAATGAAGCTAAGATGAGATTAAACAGTAATATCATAAATAATGCTGCAGATAAATGTTCATCGGCTTGGAAAGTAATCAAAAATAATAAAGTGAAAACATCAAGTGAGTGCAGACAAGGTATAAAGTTAGAAGTAGATGGCAAATTAATAACAGATGATGATATAGTAGCAAATATATTCAATGAATATTTTTCTACCATTGTCAATGATTTACTCACATCCCGTAACAATAAAGATCATTGCAAGGTTAATAATGTAACTTCACATGCCATTGACAAAAACATCATAACAATGAAAAATACCAAATTATACACATTTCGATTCAATTGTTGCTCTACTATGAAAAGAGTTTTATGATATCATAAATAAAGTGAGTAAGAAAACATCAGCCGGTTATGATGAAATTCCGTGTCATATACTGAAACCTATTGAAACGTATATAGCTGAACCCTTAATAAATATAATAAATACATCCTTTGAACAGGGTATCTTTCGAGAGAAATTGAAAAGAGCTATTATTCTACCATGTTTAAAAAAAGACAATGAAAAATTGGTATCAAATTATAGACTAATAGCCATACTTTCTGTTTTTTTCAAAAATATTAGAACCTGCCTTCAGCAACAGAATAATGAAATTTGTAAAAAAATATTCACTTGTTACTAACGCGCAGCATGGGTTTACAGAAGGCAAATCAACTGCCACTGCTGTTGCCGGATTCATTGATAAACTTATTGACGCTGTCGACAATGGTGAAGAGTCAATAGGTATCTTCTATACGACTTTTCTGAAGCGTTCGACACATTAAATCATGACATACTTTTATATAAATCAAATAAGATGGGTATTTCCGGTGTTGCGAATAATTGGGTCAATTCATTCATCCGTAATCGCACCCAAGCTGTCAAAGTTGAAGGAAAGAAAGGCGTGGTCTTATCTAAAGATGCTGTCTTGAATGTAGGAGTCCCTCAAGGAGCTACATTATCACCCCCTCTTTTTATTCTATTCACCACAGATATTGAAGAATATGTGTCGGTTGGTCAGTTAACGCTATTTGCAGATGACACTACTCATCTAATACAAGACAATAATTCAATCAGAAGTCAAGAAGCCGTAAGCCTAATAGTTCAATATTGCGATGATAACGATCTATTCTTGAATAAAAATGAAACCGTAATGCTACATTTTCAAGGAAAAAGCGCTAAACATGATTCATCAAAATTAATATATTTAGAAAAAAAGCATACATGTAAAACATGAAGCCAAATTCTTAGGTTTAACAGTGGACCATAAATTGAAATGGGCAACTCATATAAATCTATCATGCTCAAAAATTTCTTCAGGATGTTATTTAATAAGAAGACTAATGCAAGTTAGTACTTTTGAAACAGCAAAAATGGTTTATTACGCTTATATTCAGTCCCGCTTACAATACGGAATCATTTTATGGGGTCAAGCATCATCTGCAAGAAATCTGTTTATATTACAAAAAAGAGCAGTTAGGTATTTAGCTAGATCAAGTTCAAATCCATGCTCTGAAATATACTACAAAGACTCGTGCGCCGAACTTTTCCAAAAATTTAAAATTCTAACTCTAGCATGCCTTTATATATATTATACTATTTTATACGTCGTAGAAAATAAAAAATTAGATTTCAATATGGAAAGGCGCTATCCCACCAGAATCCCGATAGTAGCCATAGATAGGGCTATAAAACACAATGACTGCGCAAAGGGTTCTACGCATGCCGAGATAAAACTATTCAATAAGTTACCTCTTAATATTAAAAGTCATTTAGGGCCAAAATTCAAGTTAGCCCTCAAATCTTACCTAATACAGAAATGTTTTTACTCTGTGAGCAATTTCCTGAATGATAAAGAATAAAATTCCAACATGATCAACTTCTGAATGTATTATAAGTGTGTATGCATCTCTGTGTTTGTGCTATTTTGGGTGTGCTTGTTCGTTGGCCTTGTTGGTATTTTACTGCATTTATATTTTCATAACTATACCTGTACTGTATTTTATATTCCAGCATATACCTGACGATACTCAATATTGTAAATACGCAATCAAATGAGAAAATGAAAAAATTATTATCATTATTATTATTATTATTATTGCTTCTCTTATGCGAAGCATCTCTATGCGACTCTTGCTTCAACTACGGTGAGAGAAGGACGTGTTTTTCTGTGCTCTACAACTGTACGTAATGCTGTGCTCGAAATGTAACAACGCTTTACCGGTTGATGGCGACTTCGTTCATTGCAGTGGATGCATATCGTCATACCATTGGCATTATGGGAAGTGTTCAGGCTTACAAAAAGCTACTTATTCTGGAAAAACTGTTGAGGGAAAGGCGCAGTGGCGCTGTGTCAAGTGCAGGGAAGAAAAGAAAGCGGGAACTCCCACACCGGAGAATTTTTCTTCTGTATCTAATTTCGGTGACTCTGCTAAAATACTCGCAGAACTCAAACAAGACCAGCTTACTGGCTTCAAGACCTTGAGCGAAGAATTCATGAAACTGAAAGACGAGCTATCTTCGGAAATAAAAAGTCTTCGATCTTCGGTCGAAACCCTACAAAAACAGTGCGCTGACAAAGACCAGGTAATCGAAAATTTAACTGTCCAATTAAACACTTTAGACCAGTACGGTAGAAAGAGGAACTTGGAGATAGTCAATTTGGAAGAGAGAGACGGTGAAGTGGTTGAAGATCTAGTGCTTAGTCTTGCCGAGAAGTTAGACATTTGCCTGGAGAAGCGAGACATTGAAGCGGCGCATAGACTAGGCCAGTCGAGGAACCCATCGAGACCTTCGAGAATTATTGTCCAATTCACTAGTAGAAAGAAACGTGACGAGTTTTTGTTCAAAAATCGTGTGGAGGTGCCGACTGCCGAGGAAGATTTCTCGCCAGGAAGGACGAGGGTTCACGTGCGGTCATTAGATTAATCTCGTTTGCTGACCTCGACAAGCTTGTTACGTAAATCTCTGTTATTCTCTGTTGTCCTCTCATGTCACTCGATGTTATCATAGATATTGATAATTGTATTCGCTCTGAGTCCGACGACATTCAATCATGGTACAATGATGTCAATGGATTTTCCATACTTCACCTAAACATTCGTTCTTTACCAAAACATTGGGATGAGCTACTTGTGGTGCTAAACAATTTGATTGGAACTTTCGATATACTTGTCTTATGTGAAATTGGAATAGAAAAAGTTGAAGATGAATATTATTTGAATCATTATATTTCTTATTCAAAAACTCGTAAAGAAACAAGCGGTGGAGGAATTTTGATTTTTGTTAGGGATGACATCAGATTTAACATTGTTAGTAATAAATTCAATAATTTCGAAGGGTTATGTGGAAATCTCACTCTAAGTAATAATAAATCACTTTTTTTATTGGCTCTATACAGACCGCCAGCCTTGAGTAAAGCGAAATTCATCGAAGAATTAGATTCGTTTTTGTTTACTATCAAACATATTAACGCCATCATTATTGGTGATGCAAATATCAATTTAATGCAATCAGATGATTAAATAGTCCAATCATACGAAAATATTTTTGCATTAAAGGGCTTTGTCAAATCCATCATAGGAATAACTGGGGAAGAAATGAAAGGTGATAATTTGGTAGTATCTTGTCTTGACCATATTTTTATCCGGACTAGTACTCGTAAACATATAAACTCTGTGATTTATAAAACAAAAATATCCGATCATTATGTCGTAGGTGCTGAAATTGAATTTGAAGGCTCTAAAAATTGCGTGAATGACAACAACATCGTGATTACCAATAGAATAAATGAAGGTAAATCAGAAGTAAAATTAAAAGAAGTAAATTGGGATGCTCTCTTGAAAATAGAAAATTCTGTTGAATTATATTATTACGCAATTGAAAATAAATTTTCAAAATGTTATGACACTTCTACAATCTACATATGCATGTGATGGTTCAAAAAATAAAAATAGAAGAGCGAATAAGGGATGGATAAACGAAGAATTGTCCAAACTTATACGTGATCGTGATAAGTTATTCCGACGTTGGCGTGATTGTAACAATCAACTTAAAAATCACCTACGACAGGAGTACAAATCGTTACGTGATAAGGTGAATGTAAAAATAAACAAATCTAAAAATAATTATTACAGAAACGAAATTTCCAAATCTTAAAATAGTTAACAAGAAACCTGGCAAACAATTAATGAAATTATAGGAAAAAAAAATAAATTATCAGTTGATGAGGTTATAAATAATCATTTGGGTGAAAAATTGAGTGAGGAAAAAATTGCAAATAAATTCGCTGAATCTTTCGTCAGTGAAATAGAGGGGATTAAACATGATTGCAAAATAGTAACGGCTAACAAACTATCAAACTCTTCAGCAATTCAGTCTTTGTTTATCTTCTTCTTGATCGGCATTTACAACCCTGGGTGGGTCTTAGCCGCGACAACTATTTGCCTCCAAGAGTCTCGGAGCTGGGCGTCTAGAATCCAGTTCTGTACTCCCAGAGTCTGCAGGTCCTTCTCGATGTTACTTTGCCACCTGGTGCGTGGTCTTCCGAGTGGTCTTGAGCCAGCTGGCCTCTCGAAAAACGCTCGATGTATCAGCCGATCGTCTGGTGCTCGGACAACATGGCCAGCCCACCTCAACCTCTGGGCCTTCACCCACCGCACTATGTTCTCCAGGCCATAGAGCTCTTCCAGCTCGGCGTTTGTTCTGACTCGCCACTGACCGGTCCCAGCGTCCACAGTCGGGCCAAACACTTTCCTCAGGACTCTTCTCTCAAAGACCAGGAGGGCTCTCTCCTCTGCCTTGGTCATGGTCCATGTCTCGCAGGCATACGTGGCCACAGGGCGAACCAACGTGCGGTAGAGCCGAACTTTTGTAGCTCTCGAGAGGTCACGTGACTTGAATAGCGTCATAAGGCTGAAGAGGCATCTGCTGGCAGCTTGAATCCTGGCGTTGATCTCAGATCTCACTGTGTTGTCGGACGTGATGGTCGTGCCCAGATATTTAAACGATTCCACTCTTTCAAAATTGTGGTCGTTCATATAAACATTTTGACCAACACGTAGTCGCCCCTCTCGGCTCACTGCCATATATTTGGTCTTGTCCTCGTTAACGCGCAGACCCACTTGCTGTGCTGACCTCTCAAAAGCCGAGAACATACAACGTACATCAAGGGTAGTTCTGCCGACAGCGTCAACATCATCAGCGTATGCTATCAGTAGCTTCGGCCCATTTGCAGTGAGGCCCGGTTGAAGTAGCGGCTGACATCGGCGAACACACCATTCTAGAGCGAGGTTGAAGAACAAACAGGACAGCGGATCCCCTTGCCTCAACCCAGTCGAGATCCCAAACTCACTCGATAGATGTCCACCCACTCGTACCTTGGCGCAAGAGTTCTCCACGCACATGCGGGATAGGGATATAAGCTTTCCCGGAAAACCAAATTCCTCCATGACGCTCCAGAGTGCCACTCTACTTACACTATCGTAAGCCTGTCGGAAGTCCACAAAGAGTTGGTGAACCGCAACATTAAACTCCCAACACTTCTCGAGTATCTGGCGCAAAGCGAAAATTTGGTCCACAGTCAATCGAGCTTACTTCCTTTTTTATGTATCGGGCAGATGATACATGATCTCCAGTCCCTAGGCATGCATTCCTCCCTCCAGATCTTAAGAATAAGTAGGTGCAGCCAAGCCGTCAGGCACTCGCCCCCGTACTTCCAGAGTTCCGATGGCAAACCGTCCTCTCCAGGAGCCTTCCTGTTTTTGAGAGAGGTTAACGCCTTCTTAACCTCGGCCAAGGTCGGTTCTTCTATTAGTGGTTCTGCAGTCAGAAAGGTTTGCTCTTCAAGTACCGCTTCGCCTTCTACATGGAGTAGGCCCAAGAAATACTCCTTCCAACGTTCAATGACGTCAGCAGGTGATGCCAGCAACTGTCCTTCCGCATTGCGTACCATATCCAATGACCTAGGGCGAAACCCAGCTCGTATGGTATTCACCTCACGGTAGAATTCGCGCACCTGATCCATTCTTCTATTACCCTCTAGCAACCTCATTTTATCAATCCACCAGAGCCTCTTCTTCCGTTTTAACATCCTCTTTGCCTCCCTCCGCGCTGTCCGAAACTCCTCCGTCGCCTCCTGGGATCTATGGGCTAGCATCTTCAGCCTGGCTTCATTTCTGCGCCCCAATGCTTGCTCGCACTCCCCGTCAAGCCACCGGTCTTGTGACGCCTAGGCCTGTGACCTAAGGTTTCTTCGGCAGCATCTTTCAAGGCGTCCTTAGCACTCTGCCAAACTTCCTCAATGTCGTCAGTGAGTCGTCCCAAACCCTCGAATCTGTTAGACACCGCGCATTGGTACCTCTGCAGCTGGTCCTCTATTTGCAGGTTATCCAAGTTCAATGGGGGCTCCCTCCGTACTTTGTTGACGCGCTCCTTCGAGAGTCTTACTCGGAGCTTAGCTTTCACCATACAATGATCAGTGTCGGCATCAGCACCCCTCATGCTCCGCACATCGATCATCGCGTGACTATGCTTACCGTCAATGAGAATATGGTCAATTTGGTTTCTAGTTACTCCATCATTTGACAGCCACGTCTCTTTATGGATCCTTCTGTGTGGGAAGAAGGTGGACTTAACTTGCAAATTGCACGAAGCTGCAAACCCTGCCAGACGGAGACCGTTGTCGTTTGAAATAACGTGCAGACTGTGACTACCAACAGCCGGTGCAAGAAAAGCCTCCTGGCCTAACTTGGCGTTAAAGTCCCCCAGCACAATCCTCACGTCATGCCGAGGCATCTTCCCATATGCCGTCTCCAAATGGTCGTAGAATGCGTCTTTCACGTCATCATCCTTGTCTTCCGTCGGAGCATGTACTGCTAAAAATGACATGTTAAACCATCTACCCTTCAACCGTAGGTAACACAATCGGTCGCTGATGGGCCAGAAATCCAATACTGTCCCTGCCAACTGACTCCTAATGACGAAACCGCACCCACGTTCGTGTCTGCCGCCTTGTGCAGGACCAGACCAGAACACCACCGAATCTTTAATCTTGGTGTTCCCTGTTCCCATCCATCGAAGCTCTTGAACTGCCGCTACATCGATCCCGTATCTCTCCAACTCACTTATTCCCTGAATAGCTGCTCCCGGTCGATACCAGCTCAAAACATTCCAGGTCGCAATAGAAAGGTCCTTAAACCGAAGCCGTGTCGTCGTATTGAAATCCGTCCTTATCCGAGGCAAAATTTGTCGATTCGTAACAACGGGTTATTTACGGGGAAGGGTTGTTAGCCCTTCGCCCAACCCCCAAACTTGGGGGGCCAGAATTTCACTTCAGGGTACCCTCCCTTAGGAGCATTGCCTTATCTACGGCTTAACGACCTGCTCCTGCCCGCGCTAGTTTTGGTCCGCCCCGGGTATTTTATTTCCCCAGTACCCTTCATGCAATGACGAGCATTCCCCTATCCGCCACCTGGGGAGGCGCCCGATGGGGGACTAGCAAACCCCACACGGGAGTCTTTGTTTATGCCACCTATAAATTTCAGCATAGTGAAAAATGTAATTGAAAAAATGGACTCATCAAAACAACCAGGCTATGACAGAATTCGTGTCAAAGATTTAAAATGTATTGCTGATTGTATTAGTCCCGTGATTGCAAAACTCATAAACTTATCCATAAAAGAAGGCGTGGTGCCAGATAAATTAAAAATATCAATAGTGCGTCCCATATATAAGAAAGGTGATCACATGAATTTTTCAAATTATAGACCGATTGCTTTGCTTTCAATAATAGAAAAATTAATGGAACGCTGGATTGAAATTAATTTATCCAAATATTTGAAAGAGTGCAATATAATCTCTCCGCTCCAATTTGGTTTTCAGAAGGGGAAATGTACTGCTGATCTTCTAATTCTTTTTTCAGACTACGTTAATTCCATACTTAATTTCAATTTGCATATTTAAGCCTTATTTATAGATTTTTCAAAAGCTTTCGACACTCTTAATCACAAAAAATTAATATCAGCTTTAGAACATGTGGGTGTAAGAGGTAGTATGCTAGGCTGGTTCAAAAATTACGTAGATAACCGATTTATTGCTGTAAAGATAGGAAATAAATTCAGTTCACTCACCAAATTAACATCTGGTGTACCGCAAGGTTCTATTTTAGGTCCAATTTTGTATTTAATTTATACTAACTTGATAGCTGAATATGTGACTAAAAGTCAAATATATATATATGCAGATGACACCCTTATTTTGAGCTGTCACAGAGAGTTAAATTCAGCAGTTGAATATTTGCAAAATAATTTAAATAATATATCTAAAATAACTCATGATTTAAACCTAGTAATAAATGCGGGAAAAACTAAAATAATTCATTTTTGTACACCCCTGAATAATGAACGTAATAATCAAATAGACGTAATTTGTCATTCATATGAATGCTTACACCAGATGAGCCAGGGTAATCTGTGCATTGGATGTAATACCATTATTGAAATTGTAAATAATCATGTATACTTAGGCTTATTAATCGATAGTTCCTTAAGTTGGAGAGACCACATTGATGAAGTATGCAATAGACTGAGATCTTGTGCTTTTATGCTTCATTCTCTTAAATATATCCTACCTTTCTCACTTTACGTACTGTTTATTCAGCACTGATCGAATCTATTCTTTCCTACGGTATCTTAGCATCTAGGATGGAATTGTTCACGTCAATGGATGAACCAATGGAAAGTCTTCCACCGACAGAAGACGCTCTTCGACAGCACACCTTAAGAGCAGCTCTCCAAGCTGGACATTACTGGGGTAACTCGTTAGAAGCCTTTGCGATGTATCCAAATCCATCACAATGGGGATGGAAGAAAGGAGATGGAGGAATGTGGCGACCAGTGTTGACTACAGGGCGTGAGGCGATCTTTTCCTGTGATGAATTTGTTGTTTGCAAATGCACAGATGACTGCTCCACGGATAGTTGCATCTGCATGATCAGTGGTCAGAAATGTTGGTTATCGTGTAAATGTGGAGCAGAATGCGACTGTTGAAGGTGTGAAGATTTTCAATATTATTAATATCTTCTGAGATTATATTTATTCATTGTGAACACATTTTTTTATCGTCCCTGCATCAAATAATTTGTAACGAGTGTTTGCATAGTAATGTGTTATACCATTGAGGAAGTATATATATATATATATATATATTTTTTTTTTTTTATTCATATATATATATATATATATATATATATATATATACACATATATAGGCCTATATATAGCTTGAAGACAATTGCCTGTGGCAATAAAACTTGTCATCGTAACGGAATAACAAATCGATTTTTTAATGATACTTTGGTGACAACTCAACCCGAAATGAACTGCAGTTCAGGTGTTATCACTATATACACCCGGCGTCTTTAGACATATATGTGATAAACATAGACATTACACTGAATAATTGGTTATTGTTGTACATTTTCTCCTATGAACTAGCTCTCAAGTTGGCATTACACATAATCAGTATGTATATTCAATAAAATGATACATAAAATGAATAATGACAGGTCAAAGGTCAACATAGCTTGATAATGTTGATATTTTATAATTCAGGGCAATGTAAGCTTTCCAACGAATGGTCACTCGGGCATATTGCTGTTGTTTTAAAATCATTACGTATGCAAGGTCAAAGGTTAATCAATTGGTCAACTCACGTTCCAGAGGTTTTTTGGATCAAAAATTATTTTTCTACATTACATTAATAGCATAATTCGGGTCGAACATTATGAACTTTCATCCACCACTTTGACAGTAAAAATCAATTTCCAACGACCCACCCCCGAATTTCCACCCCCGCCAACCCCCCAACGGTTATGAAATACGCCGTCCTCTGTAGCTCATTTTGTAGAGAAAAATTTTCTGAGCATGTGGTGAGATTTTCACGTTTCTATCTCAAAACCCCGAATAGTTTATGTATATTGCCCACACAATTGATATTGTATTTACATACAAATCGTCAATTAAATTATTATTTAAAGGTCAAAGGTCAACACACCTACAAGATGTTGATGTTTTCTGTTCAGGCCGATTTCAGCTTTCAAACGAATGGTCACACGGGCAGTTTCATTTCCTATTGAAATTATATCAAACAAAAGGTCAAAGGTCAATGAAATCGTTATTTATCCGTCCTCTAATTTGATTTCGACTGAAAATTATTTTTTTATGATTTATTTATAGTATAGTTCACGAGAAAGTATATGTATATCAGAAACACCTTTGAAGATAAAAATTATTTCATAAATGCTCACCCCTAAATTGCCACCCTCGCCACCCCCAAACGGTTGAGAAATCCGCCGTCCTCCGTAGCCTATTTTGTTGGGCTAATTTTTCTGAGCATGTGGTGAAATTTATACGTTTCTATCACAAAACCCCGAATGCTTTGCCTTATCTACTGTACTATGGTGTGCTTAGTTCAGTGCAAGATGGCAGGCGCCACAATCAAGTTGTAGGCGGACACCATGTTGGCTTACTAGTTGTTGACGCTTAAATTCGTGTTAATGAGAATGAAAGAATATATAATCGAATAAGGGCTGTCATTACTAAATATTTACTATTCATTAATCACATTCCATGATATTTAATATCTCTTTCTCCATCAACGGGTCTGCTTCCATTTAAAAATCGCGTCCAGGAACCGAAAAATCGGCAAATTCGTGTTTGTTTGTACCTCATCATTTCTGTATCATTTCCTGCACAAAACCCGTAATATGACGTACTTCCTTTTTACACCAGCTGCACTTTAGTTCAGGTGGTGCAACACAAACAACAGGCCTATGGACTTGGTAATATTCCTGGCAACGGCAGCTTGGGTATGAGTGGGAAGGGGACAAGCGATGGGCCTATGTAACACATGCAGTATCATAGCCGATACGTTTGCTGAAATGAGGTAATTTGTGTGTGTGTTGGGGGGAGGGGGGGGGGGGGATTGAGTTCTTTACTCCAAGCCCTGTAATTTTTATTTACGCCACTGATCATAATAATATTATTGTAATATTCTTTTCCAGGTTAATTTTCCTACTACAATAATTACAGGCTAGTAGGTCATACCCTGTATAATTATCCCAATATTTCACCCTCAAGACATAGCAATTAAACACTTTGTACAGCGTGTATTATTATCAGTACAGAGATCTGGTACTGTGGGGCAGTAGTCAGGTTAGGGCAGGGGACGAAGTTTGCACGCACATTATAATGAAGGCCATCCCTGAAATCTGCCGCCAGAGCGATTCACTGACATGATCGATCATACAGACTGTACAGCGCAATTGACACACAATTAACAAGTGCATCAAAAGATGCACACAATATGTGTGTCTAATGCTAATGACTCGAATGGTATAACCATACAGGTGGAAGATCTTTTATATGGAGCAGTACGTAACACTCGATACCTTACCTCATCTCACGTTATACGTGCTAGGAAAACGCCTTGTATGCGTTGTGAGATAAGCTTAGAAGTATGGAAATGTAGAACTAGGAAAACGCCTTGTATGCGTTGTGAGATGAGCTTAGAAGTATGGAAATGTAGAATTAAGAACATTTACATATACTCAATGTACATATACAGGCCATGGATCACTTCAAAGGTTTACCCGCGGCTGTCTGTTGGTATATGGACCTTGGTTTCCCAAACAATGGTACCAGTGCCTTCTTCATATCCATCACAGATTTTGAACGTTTTAATTTATTGGTGACACTTGTTGCTCACATTTAATAGTTCCTTAATTGCGTTCTTATATAATGCTAATAATGCTAATAATAAATGCTTTAATAATGCTTTTAATGGTAATGAAAAAAGTACTTTAAAAATGCGTTTTCTTCGTTACTACACATTCGATTGTTCTATAAATCGCTGAAATTGTGCACGATTGTTGTTGCTACATTCACTAGAAATGTTAGAGCTTTTGGATTTTTTTTAAAGTATTTCGTCTCCGGCTTATTCCTATGGAGATGTCTCAAACTTTGCCAATTTTTTTCCGGAAAAAACTGTTCAACCGAATTCTCTGAAAAAACAATCTCAACCTATTCTGGTGTGACACCATATGTAGAGAAAGTTTCTAGTTTATTGATTATTTTTCCTGACCTGTATGCCGCATACAAAATCAGGAATTCCAAAAAAAAAAAAAGAAAAAAACAAGCCCGAAATTTCTCGGTATATGAAATGAGAATCTTCGCTCCACTCATCTAACAAATAACATGTAACACATTGCGAATGTTCATTATTGATTTTTGGGGTAGTCCTGTTTTATAAAATTCTTCTCTGAATGGTGTGAATGTAGGCCTATGTTCAGACGGAATTCACTGTGATCGTTTATATGTTACACTGACATTGGAAATGTTAGGCTGTGAATAACCCTCGGTTGGCATTCATGGAAAGTGCGAAGGTTTCGGTCGTGGCCTGTTGTTAGGGAATTATCCCATTATGAGAACACGAAATACATCTGTCAGAATGTTCGACCATGGCGGGAATCGAACCCCGGTCTCCTGAATGACGGTTCAGCGTGATACCCACCCCTCCTCACTTGTTGTGAATCTCATGTTAATTTTCTCGAAGATTTTTTTCATTTTTCACTTTTGATCAAAATTGTCTGTTATTGAGTGTTAAGTGACGCAGCAGATTGTGACCGAACCATAGACCGCGTGTTCACGTCAAGCAAACCTTCCGACCTTGCGAGTTCTTCCAAACAAATCCCAAAGTGGTAAAACCGACAACTCCTCAAGACTACACGGTGTTAGGTCGGGGAAGAGAGTTGAACAAATCACATTGATCAAACCTTGTGGAGTGGATACAAAAACATATCTAGAGAAGGATCCAGCTGGACCCGATGGAACTCTTCGCTTACGCTCATCCAACTCTGGTGTCGCTGACCACGTCAATGACCCTGTGACTTGGACGAGGCATCGAACCCACATGTGATATATTCGAGTGCCCAACTCTTTTCTCAACCTTAACCTTAACCAGGCCTACATGAATAATGGTAATGTAGGTCTATAAATGCACTCTGTACAAAGTTCTAAAACAATATAATTACAAGTAATTGAAACAAATAAATTTAACGTTCAATACACAATTGCTCACATTAGTAGGCAAATCTCTAATCTCGAATTGGTCATTTGATGTTGTTAGCGCGCCTTCACAACTCTAGACTGCGCAATCGACCGTCTCCTCCGTCCTCCAGCACTAACGCTAAGGTGTGTCGATCCGTCCAAGTCTACTCATTGTTGCACATGCATGCTGGTTCTGTTTATAGTCTCACACAAAAAACAAAACGAAAACACTTTTACTCGAATATAATATGTCCATCGATTTTTTCCTTTTATACAAAAGTCATGTCCCTAAGTGTTTTCGATAAGAAAACCAGAGTAGACCAAATGTGACCTCATTATTAACTTATTCTGAAATGTTATTCATATAAAGTTGGCCTAGGTGTGCGTTGCTCACGCACACGGCGTCGGAGTCGGCGTCTTGCTAAACGGCGCCGAGCGGCAGTGTGGTGCAAGAGCGCGCTGGAGAGGGGATAGACGACCTGGGTGCGTGCAACCAAACAGAGATGGAGGACGACGGCCACGGCTACGATGTTGTGGAGGTGTAAGCACTTGAACATATTATATATAACATACATTTTTAATAATATTATTTTCAGGAATTACTTTAGAATAACATATTTTCTACTTTTCCATTTTTTTCGACATTAATTTTTAGGGTTTATCTCAATATTTTAAATTGTTGGATGAGCGGAGCGAAGACTCAATTTCACTTGACCCGAAAAAAATTTGCATTTTTTTTTTTTTTTGTTCGCGCTCTAGAGGTCAAACAGAAATTCAAATTCAATTGAAACTTGGCATGCCCAAGTGTCATCATCTGATTTGAATCCCATTGTTTTTTATGCGCAATCGGTTGCACCACTTCTGAGAAAACTAATTGTCCAGTTTCCAAATTCCCCATGAGAATAAGCCAGAGAAGAATTTTCGTACAAAAAATGTGATTCGAAAAGATTCAAATTTTCACCGAATTTCAATATAATGATGATACACATTATGTCAAACTTTTACTGAAATCCAATCAGTCATTTTGATATAAAAAAATTATATGATGCCATTTTTATACATCATTCAAAGCTATTGAGAAAACCAATTAAATCCAAGAAACAAGTGTCACCAATTAATGAAGAGCGATTAAAACAAGGCCTTCTTTATTATCAAAGGAATTATTGAGAATGAGTAATGAATATAAAAGGAGGGTAATGACTGTCATAATTGTTTGGATTTCAAGGTGTATATATGTATACAGTCTTACGATTTATACTCATTGATTTAATGTTTGGTTTGTGAGGTTGCCTAACTGTTAGGCGATGACACATGAAGAAGATAGGGTAGTCTGGGCCGGGGTCGTCAGTGGAACTGGGGACTCGGTCGAGTAAATACCTATCGCTGGCTTTGTATGGATACACTTTACCTCGTAATAAATAAGTTGGATTAAGAGATTCTGAATTGTTCTCCCTGATTGTCGATCTCCACCACGCTTCTACAGCTATCATCACGTTTCATATAGTAGTCTTATATTACATATTGTTACAACCGAAATTTGTATGTCTCGACCTAAATGGATTCGAAGGAAGGGTGTAGCAAATAATTTAGAATGGCGCTTACTCATAAATTAGTGAGAGGTTGGTTGTAGGATCGTAATAAGGTGCAAGATACAAAATTACCAATTTAACTGATCGTGATAAATCTACGACGGACCGACGACAATAAGAATCGGTATTTTAGAATGGCGCTTACTTATAAATTAGTGAGAGGTTGGTTGTAGGATCGTAATAAGGTGCAAGATACAAATTACCAATTTACACTGATCGTGATAAATCTACGAACGGACCGACGACAATAGAAATCGGTATTTAGAAATGAAAATGGTCAATCAGACCAATACTGTAGCCCCATGGTGAAACCTTGCCCGCAAGAGTACGTCGATCGGGACAGTAGCACTTAAGATGTTAATAGCGGCTCTGAACCTCCCGTCTTCTGGTGTCCTTCTCGAGAGACCGAGCTCCCTCATCACACACGCTGTTATACACACACCTCAATGTTGTTAACAGCGGCTCTGTCCCTCCCGTCTTCTGGTGTCTTCTCAAGAGACCGAGCTCCCTCATCACACACGCTGTTATACACACCTCACTTGTTGTTAACAGTGGCTCTGTCCCTCCCGTGTTCTGGTGTCTTCTCAAGAGACCGAGCTCCCTCATCACAAACGCTGTTACACACACACCTCACTTGTTGTTACAGCGGCTCTGTCCCTCCCGTCTTCTGGTGTCTTCTCAAGAGACCGAGCTCTCTCATCACACACGCTGTTATACACACCTCTCTTGTTGTTAACATCGGCTCTGTCCCTCCCGTCTTCTGGTGTCTTCTCAAGAGACCGAGCTCCCTCATCCACACGCTGTTATACCACACCTCCCTTGTTGTTAACAGCGGCTCTGTCCCTCCCGTCTTCTGGTTGTCTTCTCAGAGACCGAGCTCCCTCATCACACACGCTGTTATACACACCTCACTTGTTGTTAACAGCGGCTCTGTCCCTCCCGTCTTCTGGTGTCTTCTCAAGAGACCGAGCTCCCTTATCACACACACTTTTATACACACACCTCACTTGTTGTTAACAGCGGCTCTGTCCCTCCCGTCTTCTGGTGTCTTCTCAAGAGACCGAGTTACCTTATCACACAAACGCTGTTACACACACCTCACTTGGTTAAAACGGCTCTGTCCCTCCCGTCTTCTGGTGACTTTTCCCCCCAAAACCCAGCTCCCTCATCACCCACGCTGTTATACAAAAACCCTACTTTTTTTAACAGCGGCTCGTCCCTCCCCTTCGGTTCTTCTCAAACCCCAGCTCCCTCATCACACACGTTTTATACACACCTCACTGTTTCAAAAAGGGCTCTGTCCCCCGTCTTTTTGGTTTTCTTTTTAAAAGGCCGAGCTCCCTCTCACACACGCTTTACACACACCTCCTTTTTTTTTTAAACCCGGGCCCGTCCCTCCCCTCTTCTGGTGGGGTTCTCAAGAACCCAGTCCTCATCACACACGCGTTATACCCCACCTCATTGTGTTAACAGAACTTGTCCCTCCCCCTTTGGTGTCTTCTCAAGAGACCCGGCTCCCCTTTACACACCTGTTTACACACCTCATTGTTTTTCAAAAAGCGGCTCTGTCCCTCCCTCTTCTGGTGTCTTCTCGAGAGACCGAGTCGAGAGCGACATTTACGCTGACTAAGTACCCTAACGACAGACTCCGGACATTACGTGTGAAAGGGTGTTGGTAGTGGTTAATGGTCGATTAGAATCGAATTATGGATAAATAACTACAGCAGTTCAGACTACTGTGACAGTATAATATGAAATTTCATCTAATATTCCTCCATTAGAATAGTCTACGAAATTACCAACCGAATGGAGGGATTGATTTTTAACTTGAATGTCGTCAGAACATCAACTTGATATAACTTTTTGAAAGAATTTAATTTCATTCTCATTAGCTCTCTATCAACGCGGAAACACATAACGCGTTTCCTATAGTACACCACGGTTGCATGTTTTTCCGTTCGGGTAAAACTTTCGTCCAACATTCTGCCTGTTCACGCGACTTATCAGACGCGAGAATCTTTCTACACAAGGCGGGTTTTGAATGGGACTTGAAGTGACCAATGGGAACGCCACGATTTGTGACGTCATGATTCAGTTCCTAAGATATGATGAAGTAGCATTTAGCATCATATGTCTGTGTGGTGCTACTGGTAGCATAGCTACCCCACGTTCTGAGGGTCCATGGGTCGACTCCGGACGCTGGTTTAACGACGGATTACTAAGATCTATTGGCGCTGGTGAATAATGATTGAGGTGATGGAAGATTAGACGACAGATTATTCTTCATTAGATGATTTTGAATGTCGGAAAGGAGTCGGTCGTGGCCTGTTGTTTCTCAACCATCCCAGCAGTATGAACCGCACCGACAGAGGGAAAACACGGAGAAATGTCTGTCACGATGATGACTATGCCGGAAATCGAACCCCGTCTCTGAATGTGGTATAGTTTCTCTAGTTATAATTATCAATTTATATTGGGTTTAACGACGCACTGCACTTATGACTGAGATCCATTGGCGATGGTGAATGGACGGAAATAGGGGCATGAAGAGCAAATACCGGAATGAGTCGACTCGTTGTAGCTCCGTCAAGTTGGCTCCGCCCTATTCAAATTTCAGATTTGTTTCGGTCAGGCGTTTTGAGCCCGTTTTGAGCCAAATTGTGCTGCCCTCCATTCGTTTTGAGCTCATCCCCTAGCCGAGATATTTCAACTTTTTTAGGGCGGAGCCAAGTTGACGTGCTAATCATATGGGTTTAATTTTTTAAACTCGACTCAACGGATCGGAACCCTGAACCAAGACCATAGTTTTGAGCTGAGTTGTGCTGCCCTTCATTCGTTTGAGCTCATCCACCTACCGAGAATTGGGCTTCTTCGACTTTGTGGTATCTCAGAATTGTAGAGCGAAACTAAGGTTATTCGGGGAGAATCCACTCAAAACAGCGGATTTGTAAAAACAATAAAATTAGAGATGTAATCAGCATAATCGCGAGAGTATAAAGTAAAAAACTCTATGGATTAGGTTTCATGTAATAGCGCAGAAAAATGATTACATTTCTGTAGAAAGATATATTGGACGTTCTCTGCTCGTTTTGGGACAAAGGGGGTTTCAGTCAATCAAAAACCTATATGAAAAATTATAAAAAACGGTTTGGGTAGGCTGTTCGAGATTCAGTATAGTAGGATTTTTGTTTTATGACATTCAAGATGTCATTTTGACTGGCCTAAGAGGCGTAATTTCATGCCCTGTGCGCACACTTTTCGAGACTCATATTAAATTGAAAATAATCATTCGATATACACAAAATAACATTTCGGTTAATGAAAGATACCACTATACGACTGTTTCCACCAAGGTGATTATTTTTCAAAATATTATGATGTTTATTATGGATCGGCCATATTTTAGAAGGTACAGGTACTTCTCTGAATAGTGTGCAGCAGTTTCACTACAATACGTTCATCCGGAAAGCCACCACGATAACCTAAGCTTCAGTTGACACTCAAATTGGTCACAAAACATGCATCTCGCGTTACATACACATTTTATTACTTGTTGAGATATTTTATCGTGTGTGGTATCGATGTGTTCGTGAAAGAAACTGAGGCTAACAATAAACAGTTTGATCTCATGCGTTTGGCACAAAAAGACCAGGGAAAGTCACGCAATTGATTAAAAATCCCTATGATTAGCACGTCAACTTGGCTCCGCCCTCAAAAAGATGAAATATCTCGGTTAGGGGATGTGTTCAAAACGAACAGAGGGCAGCACAATTCGGCTCAAAACGAGCTCAAAACGATGGTCTTTGTCCGGTTCCGATCCGATGAGTCGAGTTTAAAACCATATGATTAGCACGTCAACTTGCTCCGCCCTCAAAAAGTTGAAATATCTCGGTTAGGGGTTGAGCTCAAACGAATGAAGGGCAGCATAATTCAGCTCAAACGGGCTTCAAAACGCCTGACCATTTTTTTTTCTGAAATTCGAATAGGGCGGAGCCAACTTGACGGAGCCCTCGGTTGTGTGACATGGGCTTAGGTTGTTGTGGCCCACCCAGGTACACCACGGTTGCATGTTTTCCCGTTCGGGTAAAACTTTCGTCCAACATTCTGCCTGGTTCACGCGACTTATCAGGACGCGAGAATCTTTCTACACAAGTCGGGTTTTGAATGGGACTTGAAGTGACCAATGGGAACGCCACGATTTGTGACGTCATGATTCAGTTCCTAAGATATGATGAAGTAGCATTTAGCAATCATATGTTTGTGTGGTGCTACTGGTAGCATAGCTACCCCACGTTCTGAGGGTCCATGGGTCGACTCCGGACGCTGGTTTAACGACGGATTACTAAGATCTATTGGCGCTGGTGAATAATGATTGAGGTGATGGAAGATTAGACGACAGATTATTCTTCATTAGATGATTTTGAATGTCGGAAAGGAGTCGGTCGTGGCCTGTTGTTTCTCAACCATCCCAGCAGTATGAACCGCACCGACAGAGGGAAAACACGGAGAATCTCTGTCACGATGATGACTATGCCGGAAATCGAACCCCGGTCTCTTGAATGTGGTATAGTTTCTCTAGTTTATAATTAATCAATTTATATTGGGTTTAACGACGCACTGCACTTATGACTGAGATCCATTGGCGATGGTGAATGGACGGAAATAGGGGCATGAAGAGCAAATACCGGAATAAAGTCGACTCGGTTGTGTGACATGGGCTTGGGTGTCCAGCCTTGCCCGAACCCTGACATCGTTCCATTGAAGAACCCGCAGCCCATGTCACACGACTGAGTAGCATACACCCCGGGCATCAGGTGTCTTTTGATAGTGGGAAGGAGTCGGTCGCGACCTGCTGATGGTCGACCCGAAGGACTCGAAGCCCGGACTTGTCACTGCGACCACGTGTTGTGTTTGTGTGCGCAGCGCCATGCCGGAGTTGTACTACAGCTACCTGAGTCCTCCGTGCCGTGCCGTGCTGTTGACGGGCCGCCTGCTGGACATCAGCCTGCGCCTGAGGGAGGTGAACATGGAGGCGGGGGAACACCTGCTGCCGGAATACGTGGAGGTAGGCAACAGGTTCACTGCTCTGATCGACATGTCGTCATGGGAGTCCGAGAGCTGTGACAGGTGCACAGAATGGGAGTCTAGGCATGTCTTTAGAAGCACACCAGTGTGTTGAGGATTGATATATGGATTTAGGCTCATTTATAGGGCGTTATGAAAGCACATGTGCGCTTCTAGACAAGTATTTAGAAGTACACAAATGTGTTGTCAATTGATATAAGAATGTATTTATAGAACAATGAAAAAAAATGCCGTTTCATAACTCATAAACCAAAGTATTTATATCGTATTTAAAACAAAACAAAATAAAAGCAAGAGGTGGGAATCGCAAACGGGCATCCTTGCGCTGAGAGCAGGCGCAATAACCCTGTCTTCTCTGTGTGCATGTAATACCAGTGCCGACCGAGTTTGGTCATGAAAGGTTTTTCCTGGCATTATATGGTCCTGGTTTATAGTGAGTCTGTTTCCTGCAGTTTATTTTGCTTTTGATGTGCGCACTTTTTGTTTGAATTATGAAGGAATAAAATTGAATTTTGGACAGGGTTAGGGCTGAAGGCTCCTGATGAAGTCAATCCGTTATGCGGTTTTCGGTGTAGGTAATTGTACAATTTAATTCGGGATTTTTGTTGTTTCTTGAAATCTAGTAGCTTCTTGTTTCTCAGCTGTGGCCGTGATGGGAAACTGATGATGTATCAGCCACTATTAAGGTGGCTGGAGCAGTCGTGGTCTTTTCGCTGGCGGTTGGTGCTCTGGCTTCCCTGTCGATGCGATTGGGCGTTTATGTGAGTCGCGTGGGTGAACCTTGATAACGGCTAGTTTGGCAATGTATTGATGTTTTGATGTTCCTACTGTACCAAAGAAGTGGATCGCTGCTTGCTGTAGATGTTCTGAAACAAGTTCAGTGTCGGTCTCTTCGTGTAGTGATGAGATTCGAGTCCAGCGTGGTAATCCCGTAATGGTTCGTAGCACTGAGTTTTGTAAAACTTGTAGTTTGGACATAAGGTGATCAGCACAGTTGGACCAGATTGGCGAAGCGTATGTTATTGATGGTTTGATTACAAGATTAAAGATACGGAGTTTTGAGTTTAGTGATAGTTGTTTGGATCTTAGAAGAGGATAGAGAGAGAATTGTTTTCTCTTTGCTTTCATGATGATATCTTCCATATTTGGCTTCCATGAGAGTGTTCTGTCTAGCGTGACCCCGAGGTATTTTACAGATGAGCTCCACTCAATTGTCTTGCCATTAAGAACGAGTTTCTGCGTCCTCCTTTGTCTACTACCTGTACCGTAAAGCGTCGCCTGCGTCTTTGATGGGTTAACTTCGATCCTCCATTTCTTGTACCATTTTGCAGTCATATTAAGGGCGGTTTGTAGGCGTAGGACTGCTTGTTTGGCGTAAGGTGATTGACTCAATATTGCAGCGTCGTCGGCGTATAGAGCAAGTGTGGTATGAGGATGGTCTGACGGGATATCGTGTGTGTAAAGGTTGAAAAGAACAGGTCCAATCACAGATCCTTGAGGGACACCTGCCAAAATTGGGAGCGCTGTCGAGTTGCAATCTCCTTTTGAGATAAAAAAGCTTCTGTCTGTGGGATAGGATTTAATAAGCATGATTAAGTGGGGAGGAAATTTGAGCGTCAGTAATTTATATAAGTCCATCGTGCCATACTCTATCAAATGCTTTAGCAATATCTAAAAACACTCCTACTGTTTGGTAATTTCTATTGAAGCCATTGGTTATGATGTCTGTGACTCTTAGAAGTTGGTGTACCGTCGAGTGACCTTGTCTGAATCCATATTGTTCATTCGGTATAGCACGGGAATTGGTAATATGTTCTTGCATTCTTCTTAGTATAGCCCTCTCCATAAGTTTGGAAAGTCCTGATAGCAAACTTATGGGGCGATAGCTGGTGGGATCACTGGGAGGTTTACCGGGTTTGAGGAAGGCTACAACTTTAGCCTTTTTCCATGATGTTGGAAAGTGTTGAATATTCAGTACCGCGTTCATCAGATCTATGAGCATATGAATTGTGTTCAACGATAGATTTATGATAGTAGAATTAGTTATTCTATCTTCCACTGGAGATTTATTTTGTGATAGATTCTTAGCAACAGCCTGTATTTCTTCAATGGTGATGGGTACAATGTTGTCTTCTTCATTTATGAGTAGGTGGAGGGCTCTTTTCATTGAGTTTATGATTGGATTGGTTTCTTCATTTGGTTTATTTGGCCTAAATGATTCTGCTAGAGATGTGGCTATTGCGTCTGCCTTTTCTTGTGTGGAGTTTGCCATATAATGCTTGGCTTTTATTGGAGGATCGGGTTCGGGCTTTCGTTGGAGTCGTCGAGCCATTCTCCAGATTGAATTATCTTTGAAATTTAGTTTGTTTGTGGTTTCATCCCATTTGTTTTTTTCTGAATTCACAAATGAGATAGCTCAGTTTCTTATTTTGTGCGTTGTATTTTTTCTTGAGCTCCAAAGTTCGTTTCTTTTGGGATAGCCGTCTAGATTGATTCTTTATTTTAACTGCCTTAGCAAGGCCAGGCGGTTAGTCGAAGAGTGTGTTCCGTTTTGAGATTTTCTTTGGAATGGCCGTTTCCATGGATTCCACTATTATCGTTGTTAGAAGTTCAGTAAGTGTATCAATTTCCTCGGGACAGGTCAGACGTGGAGTCACACTTGGCAGCTTCTCATCTAAGTTTGAACGAAAAAGTTTCCAATTTGCTTTGTTGAAATTAAGTTTGTGTGTTTTCAGTTCATGTGCTGTGATAGCACTCCCAATGATCACAAGGACGGGATTGTGGTCGGAGGACAGTTCTTGGAGAGTTTCAATAGTGAATGAAGGAGCTAGTTCGTGAATAATTGCTATATCAAGTATATCAGGAATATGATTAGTATTTCCAGGGTAGTGTGTTGGCTCTACAGGGCCTACTACTGCATAGTTGCTATTCATTGAGTGTTTGTATAGCTCTCTTCCCCTCTTGTTGATGACTTTAGAGTTCCATGCATGATTTTTGCAATTGAGGTCTCCTAATATGATTGTTGGTACTTTCTCTTCTAAAAGACTGTCTATCTCTGCTCCATCGAAGCTATTCTTCGGGGAGGCATACGCAGAGATTACTTTCAGTTTACCGAAACAGGTTTGAATTATAATTGCTGTAGCTTCAGTATTTGGAGTATTTGGTGTTTGTATCTGATAATGATTTACTCGATTTGAAATAAGTATAGCAGTTCCTCCTGCTCGAGTATTTCCAGGTCAATCTGTTCTGTAAGTTTTGTAGTTGGCTATTTGCCACTTGTCGCTTGGTATAAGGTTAGTCTCGTTGATAATGAGAATGTCCACTTTATGTTTATAGAGGAAGTGGCTAGTTTCTGTAGTTCTGGCCCTCACGCCTCCGTTGGCGTTCCAGGTTACAAGCCTGATCTCTTTAGGGGTTGGATCCATTTATGGGATTTCTGATCTGCTCCTCAATCAACTGCAGCATTATGCTTGCCATTGATCGAACTATTGGTGAGGTATCAAGTTCCAGAATACCTTTTGCTATATTAGCTATAACAATCCATTTTTGATTTGTGTTGGCTACTTGTTCGTCACGTCTGGGATCCTGTTGTTGGCTGAAGGTTCGATGACTTTACGGGTTGTACCTTGTTTTATGTTCTTGCTTTTCACTGTTCTGGTGATCGGTATGTATGAGTGTTGTTTGTACCCTTGGGATTTTGGGAGGCAGGATTTAATTCAGGATTTGATCCTCGTAGTGGGGGAAATTCGTGTTCCCAATTAGCATTGTGTATATCTTGTTTTTCACTTATCTTATCTCGTTCATCTTGCATCCATGCTCTGGGAGGAGGCGGCGGTAATTGTCTGACCTCTCTATTGGTGGGTTGCTGTCTTTGTCTGTTAATATCTTTCCGTTGGTAGTCTCTTTCGTCTTCATCTAGCATTCGATTCAATGCTCTCTTGTACTCGATGCAAATCCGGGCACTTGCTGGATGAGCCCCGTCGCACAGGCAACATTTTGCAGGAACCGTAGGTGGTTTTGTACATGTCTTTGATGCGTGTCCTCCAGCACACTTGAAACATCTGGGTGCCATGTAGCAGTGAAGGGCATGGTGTCCATATCGATTGCAATTAAAGCATTGCGTTGGGGTTTTGGGAGGAGTATACCATTCGAGGGTTACTCGACAGTCACATAGTCTTGTGATTTCTCTTATTGGGCTCACCCCAGGATCTTTTTCAAATGTCGTTAAAAAGAGTGGAAGTGGTCGCCTCTCCTTTGTGTGCGTCAGGAGTTGCGTCATGATTGTAGCTTTGTAGCCCATTTCTCTCAGTTCTGTGAGGGCTTCGTTAGTGTCCTGGTCCATTGGAAGACCTCTTATGATAATTCGTTTTGTCTTTTGTTCCCCTGTAGGGTAAGAAAAGTGTTGGATTCCTTTTTCTTTGATGTTATCCATTACTGTGTGGTAGTCAGAGATATCGTTCAGAACTAATTTGATTGAGTCCATCCTTGGATATGCAGTGAGTCCTTTTTTGATGATAGCGTTGATACTTTTCCTCATTTCCTGAGTATTTGTAATACCCCTAAGAATTATTGGAGGAATGTGTATTCTCTTCTTATTTGGGTCTGTGATGTCGCTGATGTTACCAGGATTTTGTGATGTTTCGTGGTTTTGGTTCCTCGCGTCAAGACATACCTGTTTAGGGTATTCTTCACCATTCGATTCACTAAGTCCACTAAACATGTTTGATAGTGGTATGGCATCTGTTTCGGGATCATATCTCTTTCGCTTTCGTTTAGTATCTTCGTACGCCTGCAGTTTGCGAAGTTTCTGCAGCTTCCGGTCTAACTGGTCTTTTTTTTTTCTTTTTCCTGGCGCTCTTTTAGATATTGTTGTTCGTCGTTTGCTGTTACAAACCATTTACTATGAACTGCTGTGTTCATTCCTGGAACTAGTGGAGTATCATTGGTAGGAGTAGAGTCCATGGCAATAGCATTCTCTTGTGAAGATATCACTGTTGTGACGTTTTCTGTATTTTTAAGAGGCATATTTGAAAATTAATATGGATGCCTTGCACAATTTGTTTCACTAAAAAGCTGGCTAACGGCGGATCGAACACGGATTGCTCGCACCCGAAGCGAGCACTCTAGCACTGATCTATCGGTGCACTGTATGTAATAGATGTGTATATGTCCATTTATGACGAGCAATGAGGTACTTTGTGATTGAAGGCCGTGATGGCGCAAGTACGTCACAAGTGATTCAGCCTATTCTTTCTCAATAGATATCTTGAACCACTTTTATTTAATTTTTCAGTACTCACGAACTCCTTGATCATAATTACATCTATGGATGAACTGAGGAAACTCGTGATTCACTGATACCCTGATGACTTGGGTTCACTGGTAAACAGCACAGAATTACTTATTTAACGGAGCCGTTTGTTCGGTAATCTACACTGTCTGCCATCTTGGAAAACTCTGAAGGCGCAATAACCAATACTCCACGATTGATGCTGAAAATGAGCTCGGTTATCTGTCCATTTGACAGGTATCCAAGCGCCGATACCCAATTATATTACATTCAAAATTTGAATTTGATTATTTTTGTCATTAACTAAAAATTTTAATGGGGAATAAGCATTTTAAAAAATCTGGTGTGCTTCTAAAGGGGTCTTAAGAAGCACACTAGTGTTTTAGCAAGCACTCTGATTTTTTAATACCTTCTAAATGGTAGGAGTAAAAACCATTCAGCTTATATCGCCTAATTTTCACAGGTATCCGTATAGCTGAAAAAACACGTTGAAAATGTCAGAATATTGTGAACATTGGCGTCGGAACCGGGGGGGGGGCAGGGGGGGCAAGGCCCCCCTCAACTTTTGGCCGAGGGGGGGCAAGGGGGGGCAAGAAAAAGGTCTTGCAAGACACAATTTGAAAAGACGAGAAATAGAAAAGACGAAAAAAAGAAGGAAGAGAGAAGGAAAGAAAGAAAAAAAAAGAAAGAGAAGGAACGAAAGATGTAGGCCTATAGATAGATAAAATCGTACATAGATTCATATCTCACATTGCATAGAAAATCAAATATCAGATGGGTACCTTCAGTTTTAGGAGAAAATTGATTTTTGCATCTAAATCTCATCTGAAACACGTTGAACCATATTAAAAAAAGTGTGTTCAGAGGAATTTTATTTACTGTTTCGAAATGACAGTTCTGGTAAGTAGTTTATGACTTATGAGTTAGCAGAAATCAACAAACAAACCTATGCTTCTTCCAGATGTAAATTATTCATTACAATTTTTGTAAATTTTGTAAATTTCCAAAATTCCAACAGTCTTAACAATGACAATGGAGTGAAATGGAGAGAGGAAACTTCCAATGGGTCGTTTCTAGGGGGGGGGGGCAAAGAGCGTGACAGCCAGGGGCGTCAAATTTATGGGGCTCTATCGGCGCACATTTGTAACATACTATTAAAAACAATATTCCATAAATCATATTCTATTTTACTTATGCATTATTGGGGAAAGTAAATGTTATTATTCGAACAGCATTGTTTTCGAATGATATAGATGAATTTAGCGTTTAATTTTCCTGGATGAGCCATTCAGCAATACTAGCTCTCACCACACTAGAGAATTCATGAATTCCAGAAATTTCGTGTAGTTCCCAAACCCGTAGAAACGTACTTAAAAAGATGAATTTTCTAAAATTTCCCTACGGGGCTTGATTCCTACCTTACTTGCATTCACTTTCACTATGCGCATACAGTTTTTGGGGCTCATAATTGAGTCCTTGCCCATGGCGCTAAAATGAGCCAGAACGACCATGCAGTTACAATAACTATGATCGGCAAATATCAGTTGGGCACCTATAGTTCTTCAAAACAATACATTTTGTCATCTAAATCTCATCTGAAACACGTTAAATCGTGTTAAAAAAGGGGTAATTTGAAAAAATTCCCTGTGGGGCCAGAAGAGTCCTTCTCCCCTCGGGGCCTTGCCCCCCGCGGGTCGCAGGCTTCACGTTAACTGGCCTTTGTACAACTGTTCTTATATGGCTTTTTCTTTTCCAAACTGTGATCCCCCCCACCCATCTTGGTTTTATCAGTATTTTTTCCTTCTGTCCCAAATGAAAAATGAAAAATACCCAAATGTTATTGAATACGTGGCACCCCATACTTCCTTCCTCCGCGGGTCGCAATTTTTGAGCTTGCCCCCCCCAACTTTGAAAACGTTCCGACGCCCCTGATTGTGAATAACAGATTGTGATTGGTTAATACCAACTGGTGGACAGTGTTGTCTGTCTCACAACACTGAGTGACGTCACCTGAGAGACGAATGATCTAGTGCTGAAAGTCAACACCTCCAAACCGCTCGCCTAGATTCACTCGACACCACATAGATCTCTTTCTCCGTGGAGTCTGTTCAACTTGTGAGGCCAGGGGGGGCATTCATGTACGCCTAGCAGGCTCTAGCAAGCCGTGCTAGAGCCTGCTAGGCCTTGCTTGCGATTCATGAAACGTTTTTAACAACTGTCATGGTGGCAATTTGCTATCAGCTTTGCGAGCAGTTATTTGCTCATCGCAAGCTCTAGCAAGCACTAGCATCCCAGCTAAAATGGCCGACTTCTGTTATGTCAAAGTGACTATTCAACACTTTGAATGACTATCATCAAATATTATAATCACATTAATATATTTATACAATAAAAATGTGATTTTACCGGTGGTTCGGATGTATTTAAAATATACCGCATGAAGTTGAACGATATATAGCCTGTGAAATCGACTAAAAGAAATAATTCGAGGTTAGGGGCGTACCCCTGACGATTTTTTCGAATGTCACTGTCACGGACATTCGAAAAAATGGTTTTGGTTAAGCACAAATCGCAGGTGTAAACAAATAACAGTTGTCAAAGGTAATGGCTGGCCTAGATGAGGCTATTTTTGGTGTTTTGTATGGTGATGGTGATGGTGATGATGATTTTGACATGGAACAGACCGAGTTGGTGCGAGTCAAGGCTTCGGACTTGAGTGATGCGGAATTACATAAATGCACTAGGCTAGACCGAATTTTATACCAGCATTTACTGGACTTACTAACGCCCGTGTTATCAAGAAACACTAGTCGAAATAATGCCCTTTCTGCGGACACTCAGCTACTTATAGCATTTACATTCTTTGCCAGTGGAGGTTTTCAGTGGCTTGTAGGTAGAACCGGCCACATTTCACAACCTTCTGCCAGCCGTATTATAAGTGCCGTTGTCAACGCCTTGTGCGACATTGCTCCTCAACATATTCGATTCCCAATGAGTGAAGTGGACCGCACAAACGCAAAGCAGGAACTGTACGCAGTGTCCCGTTTCCCAGGTGTTTTGGGCGTGGTTGACGGAACGCACATCGTTTTGAAGAAACCAACGAACAATCCGTTGCAGTATGTGAACCGTAAGTCTCACCACTCCATTAACGTTCAAGTTACGTGTGGGGCAGATTTGAAAGTAGTTGACGTGTTGGCGAATTTTCCGGGCAGCAATCACGATACATATATCTGGCGAAGAAGCAGCCTTCGAGATCTCTTCACCAGCGGTAGAATAGCTGATGGTTGGCTGTTAGGCGATTCGGGCTATCCACTGGAGCCGTGGCTGATCGTACCAGTTTTACACCCGAGAACAGTGGCTGAAGAGACCTTCAACCGCCATCAACGAAGAACTAGGAATGTAGTGGAACGTTGCATCGGAGTCATAAAGTCTCGATTCCGTTGTGTTGATGCAAGTGGTGGAACTCTCCAATATTCTCCGGTCATGTGCTGCAAAATCTTCGTAGCTGTTTGTGTGATGCACAACTTGTGTATTGACTTTGGCTATGCACCAGAAGTGGACGCCGATGTAGCGGAACGTCTTTTGGGTGACCAAGTAGATCTTGTCAACAGGGAAGATGTAGAAGATGGTACGGTTGCCAGAAACGAAATTATTCTAAATCATTTTACCTAGGTATTAGCAACAAAGTCAATGGTAGTAGGTAGGCCTGATGATGCCAGTATACCTTCGCTATATTCTAAAACTGTTTTTTGTGCCCGGTCAGGTCTTTCCTTGTTTATCACTGTCTAAAGTACCGTACCGGAATGCAGTTCTCAAAATTATTATTCTTATTGATTCACACTATTCACCTGTGATAAAATAGATACGGTAGTCCAAAGTCTATTGAAACAAAGTCTCACCATCAATAGTTCCACTTTTTCTGTTTACTTTCTTTTTTAAAATGTTGGCAATTAACCCGCAGGCCTTCCGTTAGTCTTAGTTGTTCCACGATTGTGTTTATTGTCCGCCTAAGGTGGTGCATGCACGGGGCTTATAAAAATGGAGCAATTCATCTTTACTATTTTTTTTCCTGGCCCATATTCACTAACTAGTGTAGGTATACCTAATTGAATAAAAGGTATATCATCTTCGAAATAATTGTAGGATCTTGAATTAATATGACATTTTATTTCATGAATTCAATCAGTTTCAAGATGATTCGTCGATACATTTCATCACATTCTTGTTATTCATTGTCGTATCATCGTATCACTTTTTACTTTTTAGTCAATGACGTTGGTTCGTGAACATGGAAAAAATAGGCAAGATGAATTTCTCCATTTCTGTAAGCACCGTGCATGCACCCCCATAACGTCCTCAGTAACAACTAGATTATGTGGGGGTACGAAAAAGCAGGCGATGTTTACAAAAACCCATGCCTTATGCATGCGGGACTCGAGCCTACACTCGACTTGACTTCGGTTGTATATGGCCGTAGTAGGGCCTATGACCTAGATCATTCATGAGAGCAGTCATAAGAGCATATATTTGCTAACTATGATTTGCCGTTTTCATTTTGTTTAGCCGCGTACAATCTATGACAGGGTGGTAAGGTCGCCCTTGTGGTGGCCCGTTCAAACGATCCCACTTTCATCCTTAGCCTTAATAGGGAAACAATGATTTTGTATCAAGTTTCGATATTATTAAAAAAAAAGGTTTTCCAGAGAAACTAGGTACGGTAGGCCTACGGTACTTTATTAATTCAGTGACTTCAAAATAACTCAATAATCAGTTGTGTGTGTGTGTGTGTATATATATATATATATATATATATATATATATATATATATATATATATATATATTGCATAGTTAATAATGCCATAATATAGGCGTTTGTAATCCTAGTAAATATTGGTATGCAGTTTGGTAAACTCTGTTGCACTTATGTAATTTTGTTTCACTCAAACTCTGAAGTCCTCACTTGAGGAAACTCGGTCTGTTCCATGTCAAAATCGTCATCACCATCACCATCACCGTACAAAACACCAACACCTCTCAGCCTATACATTACAATAATGTCACACAATAATTCTCAACATTCGTGTAAAGAAAAATAAAATGTTTAAATGCATTCTTGCTGTCAGTTTACTAGTTTTTTCTTGTAGACCATTCTTTTTTCACGCCCTGTAAAAGGTGCAGATTCAGTAGGCCAAGTAGGCCTAGTATAGAAAATAATGGAAGCGTGGGGTGTGAGTTGAAACTTCAATGAGCGGGTGATAATGAAGCGATGAGTTGATGATAGGTGAAAGGAGCTTTGCCTGTCCCGACTTCAGTACCTGACGCCGTGCGATAGTTGACTGAGCCATGTGATTTCCAGTTGTTCTTACACTAGCCTATATAACTACTGGTAGGTGTATTGCTTGGGCCTAATAATGTGAAATGACAGATAGGTCAATGTTTGATGCTATAACAGCTGCTATAGGTCTATGTACATGCATGTGTAATAATAATTGTAGCAATAAGAGAAATAGTTATAATTATTCAGTCTGAACTTGGTCCAGTGGACTTTTGATCGGAACTAAAATAATACTTCGCACTGAAAAAATTAATACCTCATCAATAGAAGAGATATATAAAACAGAACAACTACATTATTGGATATAAACATAAACATGTGATTATACACATTATTGAACTAGTCACACTGAAAGGAAAAATGAACCAGCAGCTTACCTTTAAATTAATTATGTTGGTTATATGCTATGTACCAACATACAATTACCACCATGATACTTTTAATTATCTTTCATCTGGGATACAGAACAAAAACCCAGAACAGTGTTTAAATAGTGTTTCATTTTATTGCCTAAAATATCAATTATTCCATTCATTTTGGCATTATATTGGGAACGGCAGAAGGTATTTGAAGCAATTGTTCCAATTAGTATACCTAGGCATATACCTTGAAGATCAATTCAACACACTGTTCCACTTCCATTCCATCACCCCTTCTATGTTATCAACTGCAGCACACCAACGTATGCCACAGCAGTCCACTCTACGTTCAAAAGCACCAACAATGTAGGAGAAAGGTAATGTTTTGTAGTGTCTATATCTGTATTATTTACTTAAAATTGTGAATCTACTTCAAAATCTAAATGTTATCTATCTCTGTGGTAAACCCAGCTCAGCTCTCTTCAGTGTATTGCTTTCCTCAAGCAGCAGCATTTTTTTCTCTTTGTAAGCTCTATCCCACTCATACCATCTACGTTTTGCTTCAAAACGCTTACCCTCAATGTCTACCAAAGTTTTTAATGATTGGTCGATGCTGTTCAAGTGGTCAATATTTTTTTGGGTGTTTACCACTAGCTGAGCCTTTAAATTTAGACGTTTTTTAGGGAGAACAGTAGGTGGAGTATGCCTAGGTGAATTTTGAGAATCGGAGTGATCAGGGGAATGCTGCGGGGTCAACACAGGGGGTCGAACCATCTGTAACGGGGAATGAAAAGTAGGTGGGATAGTAGGTGCTCGCCAGCGTGGTGTGGACTGTGGCACACGTTGACGTGCTGCAGTCAAGAACACAGCAGGGCGATGGAATGGAAGTGGAACTGTGGGTGGAATTGATCTCCGAGGTGAACCCATGGTTTCCGACGTAACAGTGCACGTGGGTTGAGGTAGTTTCCTCTTGAGAATCCTGGGTGGCGGAGTTGGTGAACGGTATATTTCGGGGCTGTTCGAGTACATCTCTGGGCTGCTTTGGAATGGGACGGGGCTACCTTGGACCGGATCATTCACGGATGGAGATGATGGTATCACAGTAGGCCTAGGTAGAGGTGGATTTTGATGGCGATTAAGAAGATCTGGAAAAATTTGACCGGTAGCATGAGCAACACATATATCGGGATGTACTGATAATTTTTAGTTTTTGAGCCGTTTGTTTTTTTGAGTGCGTTTATTTATCGAGTAGGTTGAACCTTGGAAATTCAATTATCTTACCCTGGGGGTAATAATAATGTAGACTAATAATTAATAATAATAATAAAGAGAGATAATGGGCAACAATTTTGAAACTGTTTTTCTTTGTGGGGTGGCCAAGTCAATGATAATTGCTGATGGGTTGAAAATTCATTTTCCTAGTCTACTACGGGCATTCAACCTATAGATTTTTCATAGCATAAGTAGATCCAGGCCAGAGTATTATTTTATTGATATGGGTTATGTAAGGAGGTAATGTAATTACTCGAAACCCGGTTGTACCAAACTTGTAATAATTGGTGAATTCTTTAAAAAAATAGTGAAATAGCTGCTATCACCCTTGATCACGCATGTTATTTATAGCAATGTTGTAGCAATATGTGATACTTGGTCCAAGCGATGCGCTTCATGAATTCAATACGCTAATGTAGCACTTACGGCTGGACGTATCAATTCCTCCAATCCCATCTATGCTCTCCTGGCCGATCACTTTTGTGATCATTAGTTCTTCCGTGGTTGTCAATGGCTTATATTGGCACGGGCCACCACCCGTTCCTCTCATGTGGCGAAAATTTTCCGACGCTTTTTTCTTCGTCCTACTTTTGAGGTCGGTCCATTTACCCTTTAACTAGGATGAGAAATATTGTGTTTTTATTAATTACCGGTATCATTTAGTATGACTATAAAAGCCGAATATATTTAATGGTTGAAGCCTTATTCAGATTGACTGGATGTGTATAATCATAACTGAGACCTATTGTTATTAGATCATGATGATTCGAATGGGCTGACAAGATGAGGTGAACCACGAGCTGTAAAGCTGACTAACGATGGTGGAGGGCGGGGATCGAACTTGGGTCATATCTATACTCTCAGCTCCCGGTCACACGGAGCAAGGGACCATTGTTATTGGACTGTATGCCCTTTCCCTATATAACATGCATTATATTGATAGATATGTTCCAAGATCCATTATGTGTGTCATTTCTAGGACTTCTAGGCCCTACAGTAATGTAAGATGTAGTTAATGAAGACCTAATAATTCATTTCCGAATTTGTAACAGTTTGGCCCCCGCTATATTGATCAATGAGTAATGTCTTTGTATTTTGTAGGCCCTACAATTGAACCTGATTGTCCATCTTCCTACGCCTAGCACATGTTGGAAACTGGAGGAAAAGGAGGAATAATAGAACTTTACATGTAGGGCCTAGTGTGCTATTCCTCCTTCTAAAGGCAATGGCAAATAATGGGGACTATAATGTAGGCCTACGTCTAGGCATGTGTTCAGAGAATTACTAGGGACCATGGATCTTAATTAGCCTATTACCTAGTGAAGGCCCATGCCCTAGCCTTGAATAGATCCAGGCCTAAGCCTAGAGCATAGGCCTACTCGATCCTAGCCTAGACCAGATTTATCTATTTGTATAAAATGAAAATATGTTCTGCCAGCTTGCTTGGATCAATTGCATATGCCCTTTGAATATGCACTTTTACTAGTACATGCATGTATTGCACTCACATCTTTCACTGAACGATGGCAATGTGACACTGCATTGACGCTGTTGGCGATGCATTCCCATGCCCTTGTCTTATGGGCATTTG
The DNA here is from genome assembly GCA_907164805.1 of Brachyptera putata. Classification (NCBI taxonomy): domain Eukaryota; kingdom Metazoa; phylum Arthropoda; class Insecta; order Plecoptera; family Taeniopterygidae; genus Brachyptera; species Brachyptera putata. The sequence continues at coordinate 36,002,201 of OU015464.1, forward strand.
TTAGGGTGGAAGAATAATCTCCAAACAATACTTCCTGGCGTTTAAGCACTTCTTGAGTTAGAACAGTTTTTTCCAATTCATTAAAATTATTACTACGTTTCTTAATTGTTTTTTCCATCTTGTGTAATGAATGGAAGGAAGAGGAATTTCGCCACAAGAATAATCAATTGTTTAAATTTATCTGAGGCAGCTCAAGTAGACCTAATCGAATCAAACGTTCTATTTTTATTTGGATTGTGTCGAATCAAACGTTCTATTTTTATTTGGATTGTGTCGAATCAAACGTTCTATTTTTATTTGGATTGTGATTATGTCTTCACATTTTGCCGCTCGAAAATCTGTAACGTTGTGATTGGACGTTGCAAAGAGGTTCAAAAGTTGTTCAAGTTCTTTGATGATAATTTGCGATCTAGTTGCTAGCGCTCCATTTTTGTTGTCGTGAATCGCTGGCAAGCAATCGCAAAGTCGATCGCAAGGCGGTCGCAAATAAGTTGCGATCGCTCGCAACTTGCGATCTGCTAGCCATATTTTGCTAGGCGTACATGAATGCCCCCCCAGATCCATGCATGACTACTAGATCAGTGATGATCGGTAGGTTCTCAATACACCTTGATCTAACAGTGTTGTCACGTCTCTCTTCCAGATGTGTCCGCAGCACTGTGTTCCTATACTCGACGACTGCGGCTACAAGTTGTGGGAGAGGTGAGTGAACATAGACACTACCGGCCGCTTATCCTTCGTGCTCTGTCGTGCTCTTCGTGCTCTTCGTGCTTCGTTAATCAGCTGTTCTGACATAACTATGTCTTTCGAATTGTGTAAGGATAAGTTTTGGACCGGGATCCATAGGAAGCAAGTCTGACCGCTGATGACACGAGCGGGTCGGTAGAGTAAGTTCAGAGTTCAAGCCACGCCCCGTCCGACCAATCCCGGCCGTGACCTCATCTCTTGCTCATGTCGGCCTAGTTGGCTCCGTCAAGTTGGCTCCGTTCAATTCGAATTTCAGCCAAATTTCTGGTCCTGCGTTTTGAGCCCGTTTTGAGCTCATCTCCTACCCGAGATATTTCAACTTATTGAGGGTGGAGCCAGGTTGACGGGTGGCTCCGCCCAACTGAGAAACCCATCTGATTAACACAAGGAGCACGAGGAGCACGTGGGCACAGGGAGCACGTGGCACAAGGAGCACGTGGGCACAGGGAGCACGTGACACAAGGAGCACGTGACACAAGGAGCACGTGACACAAGGAGCACACGGCACAAGGAGCACGTGACACAAGGAGCACGTGACACAAGGAGCACGTGACACAAGGAGCACACGGCACAAGGAGCACGTGACACAAGGAGCACGTGACACAAGGAGCACGTGACACAAGGAGCACGTGACACAAACAGCACGTGGCACAAGGAGCACGTGACACAAGGAGCACGCGGCACAAGGAGCACGTGGCACAAGGAGTACGTGACACAAGGAGCACGCGGTGTTAAGGAGCACGTGACACAAGTAGCACGTGACACAAGGAGCACGCGGTGTTAAGGAGCACGTGACACAACGAGCACGTGGCACAAGGAGCACGTGACACAAGGAGCACGTGACACAAGGAGCAGGTGACAAAAGGAGCACGTGACACAAGGAGCACGTGACACAAGGAGCACGTGACACGTGGAGCACGCGGTGTTAAGGAGCACGTGACACAAAGAGCACGTGACACAAAGAGCAGGCGGTGTTAAGGAGCACGTGACACAAGGAGCACGCGGTGTTAAGGAGCACGTGACACAAAGAGCATGTGACACAAGGAGCAGGCGGTGTTGAGGAGCACGTGACACGAGGAGCACGTGACACAAGGAGCACGTGGAACAAGGAGCACGTGACACAATGAGCACGTGACACAAGGAGCACGTGACACAAGGAGCACTTGACACAAGGATCACGCGGCACAAGGAGCACGTGACACGAGGAGCACGTGGCACAAGGAGCACGCGGCAGAAGGAGCACGTGACACAAGGAGCACGTGACACAAGGAGCACGTGGCACAAGGAGCACGTGGCACAGGGAGCACGCGGCACAAGGAGCACGTGACACAAGGAGCACGTGGAACAAGGAGCACGCGGCACAACGAGCACGTGACACAAGGAGCACGTGACACAAGGAGCACGTGACACAAGGAGCACGTGACACAGGGAGCACGTGGCACAAGGAGCACGTGGCACAAGGAGCACGCGACACAAGGAGCACGCGGTGTTAAGGAGCACGTGACACAAGGAGCACGTGGCACAAGAAGCACGCGACACAAGGAGCACGCGACACAAGGAGCACGCGGTGACAAGGAGCACGCGACACAAGGAGCACGTGACACGAGGAGCACGTGACACAAGGAGCACGTGACACAAGGAGCACGTGGCACAAGGAGCACGTGGCACAAGGAGCACGTGACACAAGAAGCACGTGGCAAAAGGAGCATTTGACACAAGGAGCACGTGGCACAAGGAGCACGTGACACAAGGAGCACGTGGCACAAGGAGCACGTGACACAAGGAGCACGCGACACAAGGAGCACGTGGCACAGGGAGCACGTGGCTCAAGGAGCACGTGACACAAAGAGCACGCGACACAAGGAGCACGCGGTGACAAGGAGCACGCGGTGACAAGGAGCACGTGACACAAGGAGCACGTGACACGAGGAGCACGCGGTGACAAGGAGCACGCGACACAAGGAGCACGTGGCACAAGGAGCACGTGGCTCAAGGAGCACGTGACACAAAGAGCACGCGACACAAGGAGCACGCGGTGACAAGGAGCACGCGGTGACAAGGAGCACATGACACAAGGAGCACGTGTCACGAGGAGCACGCGGTGACAAGGAGTACGTGTTGCAGCCGCGCCATCATGTGCTACCTGGTCGAGACGTTTGCCAGCGAGAGCGACGACACGCTGTACCCCAGGAACCCCAAGAAGCGGTCGCTCGTCAACTCCAGGCTCTTCTTCGACAGCTGCACGCTCTACCCGCGCGTCCTCGACTACTTCGTGAGTGCAGGCGACACCCGAGGGGGGATAACCGACAGTTTCACGTTATGCGGTTACTAACGAAGCACTAACGAATGGTTAACTAATATTATCACATTCTGACATTGAGAGACCAACTTCAAGTCGATGCTCAGTAGTTATATCAGGGGGTCGATTGTTAACTCTCTCGACAACTCGTTCGACCACGATGTCATTCGTTACCTCTACCGAAGTGACAACTTCTCACTCCCCCCTATTGTCTAACACTTTCGTTAGACTTCTCACAGTGACAACTCGAGTCAAGACGAGATCTCATTTGACGAATGTTTCTTGTTAAGGTAGTACACTATTTACCATGGCAATATAATTATAATTGACCAATAGGAGCGCAATGCTTTTACGTAAACAAGGAGCATAGAAGACCGTGTTCGAGATTTTTATATCTGCCTCCTTGATGCAGTCCAAATCGCTGAAATACAAGTCAAGAACTATAGAAGGCCGTGCGTGCACAATTGTTCACTTTTATTTACTTTGGCAGCTGTGCCCAGATTCAACTCACAGTTTTGTTATTCAAATGGTAGACAAATTTCTCGTTTTCTCCGATATAAAGAGATATGCATTGATTCCATGTGTATTGCAGATGATTGTTCAGCGAATATTAGTTTCTGCCATCACATTCCTGATTGGGATATACCTTGAAACTTTCACATTGCCATTGTACGCCATTTTCTTGGGACATGTATTTGAGTTTCGTTAACTTGGCGAACGAGTTCTCGAAGGCGGTGGTCGACAACGAGTTAGACAATAGCCATTCTAGTCCCCGATCGGGATGAGGTGATCGACAAGAGAAGTGACCAAGTGACACAATCGTCCCCCTGGCACGTTATGAAACGAGAAGCCCACAAGCAGCTATAATCACTTACGATCGACTCACGAGAGTTGAAGGCGCGAACCACCCGCGCGATATTGGTGTGGGATAGGGGGGACGGTCGATCGGGAACGTTTGTTCTCTCAAAACTAGTCGATTCGGTTCAAAATATACTGTATTTTTTTATTGAATAACCCAGCGTGTCAAGAGAAGCTTTCGTGTTGATGAGAACAAATCGTTCGACCTGCGCAGCTAGTGACAGAGTGACAGTGACAGACAGAGTGACAGAGTGACAGACAGAGTGAAAGACAGAGTGACAGTGACAGACAGAGTGACAGACAGAGTGACAGAGTGACAGACAGAGTGACAGAGACAGTGACAGACAGAGTGACAGTGACACAGTGATAGTGTGACAGTGTCAGTGACAGACTGTCACTGTGTCAGAGTGACCCTGTCACAGTGACAGAGACATAGTGACAGAGTGACAGAGACAGAGAGACATAGTGACAGAGTGACAGAGACAGAGTGACATAGTGACAGAGTGACAGTGACAGTGACAGAGACAGTGAAGGCAGTATGGAAGTCTTCACTGAAACTCATTTCAATCAATCAAATCACAGCCACTTCCCCTCCATGCCATAGCCAGTGAGGGCACCTCTTGGGAAGAGAAGTCGAATCGGGCGTGGGTTCGAGTCCCGAATAAGACATGACTTTTAGTAGATATATTATATACATCAATTGAATGCTTTCTAACCTATTGAGGAGAACAACAAATCGTGAGACCTCTGAAATAAGCAGAATATAAAACGGGAAGGCAGTGACATAATAGTTTCAAAATCAAGATGTCTGTATCGCTTTCCGTCACATTTCATATAAGAAGGTCTATATCGCACACGCTACGTTATCCTACAGGTTCCCACGTATTTCCGCGACGAACCGATTGACGTGTACGCCACGGCCCGATTGGAAGAGGCTCTGCTCTGGCTGAACGCGTACCTCAAGGACGAGTACTGGATCGCCGGCGAGGTGCTGACAGTGGCCGACATCGCCCTGGCCGTGACCGTATCCACTGTGGAGGTAAGTACACCGAGACTTTCTCGAGCGGTCGAATCCATTTCGACTGGAAACGGGACTGTTTCGATCTATTGACATTCTATAGCACTTATTTTCCCATTTCGACTCGAAACCGTTTCGTCCAAGGTCGAAACGGACACTGCGGGTTTTGTGCGTCAGCAATGAGGTTATATGATTACATGAAATATATAATCGTGAGTGTTGAGTGTTTAAATGGTTGGAAAGTGAGAAGATATCTCTGATAGTAGAATGAAAACAGTTCTCTTGCCATCTTAGTAGCTCTAATGTGTTTTCCAAGATAATTGACGAATACTTTCAGGTCATGTTATTTGTTGACGTTTGACTTGTATGTTTGTATTATTTTCAACTTGTACGAAATAGGGTCACGGCCCACAAGAAACAACTGGACTTGTGTGCGTGTGTGCGTGTGTGTGAGTCAAGTCATAAGAAAAGCTGCGGTGGCTCAGTCGTTGCATGAGTGTCACCTGGAAATAAGCGATACATCGCACTTTTTCCAACTCCTGTGATCTCTGATGAATGCCTGTTTCCATCGGTGCTATGGAATACCGAACGGAACCAAAGCGATATCGAAACAGTTTCGGCTAGTCAAGTAACAGACAGAAGTTCTAGAATAAGGCTCCAGTACGCCAGCAACCACGATGTTGTGATACCAACTTACTTCATCATAATATAAAGAAGGTGTGCTCACTCACATACTATAACATGGCGGGCATTATTGTTTGCTTGCCGTCAGATCAGAGCCCAAATCCCCCATCTACCCTAGCGGACTCTCTTGTGAACTAGATGAGATTGAGTGGCTATGGTACCGGTGACATTGATGACGTAATTATTTGATTGTTATCAAACAACAATAAGTGCATCACGCATGTTATCTATTGAGCCGTGATCAGTAGTTCAATATGAGAAGCGATAATTGCGCGCCAGGCAAATGTGCCCTCTATGCCGGCGGAGGCTGAGTCGACACACCTTGTTGATATTACGATGAAGTAAGTTGGTATCACTACATCGTGCCAGTGCTGTGAGCACTACTGGCACAGACAGAGCTGTCATATGTACCGAGACCTACTAGCCTAGTAGGTCAAATAATTCAGTCTTAGTTGTTGACTCTAATTGTGTCTTCTCAATCTTGCTTCAGCATTGAATTATTGATAATCCATTGTCACTTTCATATCATTATCACAAAACCTGCTTAAATATTATTTTGATGAGCATTAGCGAAGCCTTCCATCCCAGTTGTACGGAGCTTTGGATGTGTGTTGTTTGATTGTAAGCAGTATACCAAGGTCGCACGGTTCGACTGGCCTACATGAAACTTTCTCTGTACGCAGACTTGGAAACTTGAAACTTTTGGGGTAGAATCGGGTGGACCATTTTTATTAAAAACCATCCAAAAGTCTCTAATAAAACCATATTATGATCAGGCTGGGCGGGAAAATGTGAAAAATAAAGTATCTCCAAAAAATTCAAATTTTCACTGAATGTAGGCCTATATAAACACATAATGATGCACTAGCTTGTATGCAATCGAATCAGCCCTTTTGGAGAATAAGATAGAGTGGATGTTACAACAAATAGATGGAAATGTGGCAGCAACTCCAGCCACGAATTTCTTGCAGTGACACTAGTAGGCCTACGCATGCGCGAGTAACAGACAATAACCTAACATACTGAATTAACCTAAAAACATATAATGCAACTAAGCTAATCGACCTGACCTAACCAAACTAAACTTAACTGCCCACAAATATTCGTGTATATGGTTTTCTCTAGCTAGGAACCACAAGAATAAGGATTTTCGTGACACAAAAAATCGTATCTATAGCCACTTCGTAGGAAATGAAAGCAGAGTCATGTTGCCGAGATTCACGGTTTCCTAGATTAGCTATTTACAGAGTGAAGTATATTTGATATGAAACAAGGTGTGGGAGATCTTCGAATCTACTTTATTAAATTAGCGTTCGCGAAATCTTTCATCCCACTCTTATGGAGCTTTGTCTGTGTGTTTCGTTTGTTTGTAAACACTGCACAGGTCGCACGGTTCAACTGATCGACATGAACCTTCCATGTACACGCAAACTTATCCAACTCAGAGCTGTACAGTTCTTGGGTCGAATCGGTTGGACCATTTTTGAGAAACATCATCTCAAAGTTTCTCAAAACACCATAAGATTAGGCTGGGCAAAAAAAATTGCAAAATAAGTTCTCTCCAATATAATTCAAATTTTCCTCAAATGTAAACACAATATTACCGTAATTCACATTATTGAAAATGTGTATGCAATGCGGCCATTCCTGCTGTTTTCAAGAATATAATGTATGATAAACGTTTTTTATTGATCGAATATATAGAAATAATAGCGCAAAAATGTTTCAGAGATAGGTTCACGACTCCCTAGATTCGTTGGTATCGAATGACGTTCATGTTATATGAATCAATGCGTGTAGAGTTTTCGATTATACTTCCTATAGACATCTAGCTCATATCACAATGCCCTTGCCTATAGTAGGGCCGGCCCTATGAACATCGGCACTTGAGACCGGAGCCTCATTCTAGAACTTCTGTCTGGTACTTGACTTGTCGAAACTGTTTCGATATCGCTTTGGTTCCGTTCGGTATTCCATAGCACCGATGGAAACAGGCATTCATCAGAGATCACAGGAGTTGGAAAAAGTGCGATGTATCGCTTATTTTCAGGTGAAACGCATGCAACGACTGAGCCACCGCAGCTTTTCTTATGACTTGACTCACACACACTTACACACGCACACAAGTGCAATTGTATCTTGTGGGCCGTGACCCTATTTCGTACAAGTTGAAAATAATACAAACATACAAGTCAAACGTCAACAAATAACATAACCTGAAAGTATTCGTCAATTATCTTGGAAAACACATTAGAGCTACTAAGATGGCAAGAGAACTGTTTTCATTCTACTATCAGAGATATCTTCTCACTTTCCACACCATTTGAACACTCAACACTCACGATTACATGTTTTATGTAATCATATAACTCATTAATATTCCATTGCTGGTGAGCAAAACCGCAGTAACCATTTCGACCTTGGAAGAAACGGTTTCGAGTCGAAATGGGAAAATAAGTGCTATAGAATGCCAATAGATCGACACAGTCCCGTTTCCAGTCGAAATGGATTCGACCGCACGAAAAAGTTGTTACAAAATAGGGGTCCTCGTCCCACTTGATCACATGTAGTAGTGGGTAACGGCGGCCATGTTCGCTGCTCAAGCTGATTGTTGTCAGGTGTAGGCCACTTGCTTCATATCCTGAGCCTGAATTCGAGGACTTCTGAATCACCACTTAATATGTAATAAATAATAATGAAGAAGGCCTTGCTGAATTGCCAACTTGAGAGTAGCTCCAACTGGCAGTTGAAGAGGACATGGCCACCGTCTCCAGGTATATCGGCCGAAAGAACGCGGCTTGTTGGTGAGATGTAGGCCTACACGTTAAGTTTTCACCGAGTATAGATGATACACAACACAATTATTTAGTTATTAATATTATCATTTCATTTATCCAATATAATTATGTCAATCAAATATGCGATGACACCTCGATCATATTTCTAAATTGCTGAACCATTGATACATTAGTTATTTTAATTGGACCACCATAATTATTCTATTTTTCATAATAATTATTCATTATTTTAAAATCCTATTAATTTGACGTACCCACCAATTCTCCAAGACAGTGGATTGCTCGTGTTGTGTGCAGGTGTTGAGCGTGAGCAAGCTGCCCCACGTGTCTCATGTACTGCTCGTGTTGTGTGCAGGTGTTGGGCGTGAGCAAGCTGCTCCACGTGTCTCATGTACTGCTCGTGTTGTGTGCAGGTGTTGGGCGTGAGCAAGCTGCTCCACGTGTCTCATGTACTGCTCGTGTTGTGTGCAGGTGTTGGACGTGAGCAAGCTGCCCCACGTGTCTCATGTACTGCTCGTGTTGTGTGCAGGTGTTGGACGTGAGCAAGCTGCCCCACGTGTCTCATGTACTGCTCGTGTTGTGTGCAGGTGTTGGGCGTGAGCAAGCTGCCCCACGTGTCTCATGTACTGCTCGTGTTGTGTGCAGGTGTTGGGCGTGAGCAAGCTGCTCCACGTGTCTCATGTACTGCTCGTGTTGTGTGCAGGTGTTGGACGTGAGCAAGCTGCCCCACGTGTCTCATGTACTGCTCGTGTTGTGTGCAGGTGTTGTGTGCAGGTGTTGGGCGTGAGCAAGCTGCCCCACGTGTCTCATGTACTGCTCGTGTTGTGTGCAGGTGTTGGGCGTGAGCAAGCTGCTCCACGTGTCTCATGTACTGCTCGTGTTGTGTGCAGGTGTTGGACGTGAGCAAGCTGCCCCACGTGTCTCATGTACTGCTCGTATTGTGTGCAGGTGTTGGGCGTGAGCAAGCTGCCCCACGTGTCTCATGCACTGCTCGTGTTGTGTGCAGGTGTTGGGCGTGAGCAAGCTGCCCCACGTGTCTCATGTACTGCTCGTGTTGTGTGCAGGTGTTGGGCGTGAGCATGCTGCTCCACGTGTCTCATGTACTGCTCGTGTTGTGTGCAGGTGTTGGGCGTGAGCAAGCTGCCCCACGTGTCTCATGTACTGCTCGTGTTGTGTGCAGGTGTTGGGCGTGAGCAAGCTGCCCCACGTGTCTCATGTACTGCTCGTGTTGTGTTTGTGGGCAGGTGTTGTGTGCAGGTGTTGGGCGTGAGCAAGCTGCTCCACGTGTCTCATGTACTGCTCGTGTTGTGTGCAGGTGTTGTGTGCAGGTGTTGGGCGTGAGCAAGCTGCCCCACGTGTCTCATGTACTGCTCGTGTTGTGTGCAGATGTTGGGCGTGAGCATGCTGCTCCACGTGTCTCATGTACTGCTCGTGTTGTGTGCAGGTGTTGGGCGTGAGCATGCTGCTCCACGTGTCTCATGTACTGCTCGTGTTGTGTGCAGGTGTTGGGCGTGAGCAAGCTGCCCCACGTGTCTCATGTACTGCTCGTGTTGTGTGCAGGTGTTGGGCGTGAGCATGCTGCTCCACGTGTCTCATGTACTGCTCGTGTTGTGTGCAGGTGTTGGGCGTGAGCATGCTGCTCCACGTGTCTCATGTACTGCTCGTGTTGTGTGCAGGTGTTGGGCGTGAGCAAGCTGCCCCACGTGTCTCATGTACTGCTCGTGTTGTGTGCAGGTGTTGGGCGTGAGCAAGCTGCCCCACGTGTCTCATGTACTGCTCGTGTTGTGTGCAGGTGTTGGGCGTGAGCAAGCTGCCCCACGTGTCTCATGTACTGCTCGTGTTGTGTGCAGGTGTTGGGCGTGAGCAAGCTGCCCCACGTGTCTCATGTACTGCTCGTGTTGTGTGCAGGTGTTGGGCGTGAGCAAGCTGCCCCACGTGTCTCATGTACTGCTCGTGTTGTGTGCAGGTGTTGAGCGTGAGTAAGCTGCCCCACGTGTCTCATGTACTGCTCGTGTTGTGTGCAGGTGTTGGGCGTGAGCATGCTGCTCCACGTGTCTCATGTACTGCTCGTGTTGTGTGCAGGTGTTGGGCGTGAGCAAGCTGCCCCACGTGTCCCATGTACTGCTCGTGTTGAGTGCAGGTGTTGTGTGCAGGTGTTGTGTGCAGGTGTTGTGTGCAGGTGTTGAGCGTGAGCAAGCTGCTCCACGTGTCTCATGTACTGCTCGTGTTGTGTGCAGGTGTTGGGCGTGAGTAAGCTGCCCCATGTGTCTCATGTACTGCTCGTGTTGTGTGCAGGTGTTGTGTGCAGGTGTTGGGCGTGAGCAAGCTGCCCCACGTGTCTCATGTACTGCTCGTGTTGTGTGCAGGTGTTGGGCGTGAGCAAGCTGCTCCACGTGTCTCATGTACTGCTCGTGTTGTGTGCAGGTGTTGGGCGTGAGCAAGCTGCCCCACGTGTCTCATGTACTGCTCGTGTTGTGTGTAGGTGTTGGACGTGAGCAAGCTGCCCCACGTGTCTCATGTACTGCTCGTGTTGTGTGCAGGTGTTGGGCGTGAGCAAGCTGCTCCACGTGTCTCATGTACTGCTCGTGTTGTGTGCAGGTGTTGGACGTGAGCAAGCTGCCCCACGTGTCTCATGTACTGCTCGTGTTGTGTGTAGGTGTTGGACGTGAGCAAGCTGCCCCACGTGTCTCATGTACTGCTCGTGTTGTGTGCAGGTGTTGGGCGTGAGCAAGCTGCCTCACGTGTCTCATGTACTGCTCGTGTTGTGTGCAGGTGTTGTGTGCAGGTGTTGGGCGTGAGCAAGCTGCCCCACGTATCTCATGTACTACTCGTGTTGTGTGCAGGTGTTGTGTGCAGGTGTTGGGCGTGAGCAAGCTGCCTCACGTGTCTCATGTACTGCTCGTGTTGTGTGCAGGTGTTGTGTGCAGGTGTTGGGCGTGAGCAAGCTGCCCCACGTGTCTCATGTACTGCTCGTGTTGTGTGCAGGTGTTGGGCGTGGAGATCGGCGTGAGCAAGCTGCCCTACGTGTCGGTGTGGCTGGACAAGTGTAAAGTGAGCCTGCCAGGCTTCCAGGAGCTCCACCTGGACGGGGCCAACGTGGTCGGTCAGAAGTTCAAGAGCAAGCTGTACAACATCGGGCTCCGGGCCAGCAAGTGAGCGCGACCCGAGTAGCAAGGGTAGTCACGATATTGTATTCAACCAGTGGGGACTATTTCCCAGGCTCCCTTTTCACCAGCATAACATTATATCATGCATGAAAATATCATCCTTCTCGGTGGAGATATTTTCGGAATTTTTTTAAGTATATGTAATTCAACTCACAAATTGTTCTATTTCATGAGAGTTTCTTTCTCGCCATGCTCAACTTTTATAAAAATCTGTGCGACTGTTTGAAAATGATATGTTGATCATTATGACTAAACAATCCACAGAAATGCGTATTGCTTAAATCTACTATAATTATTGGAATTTGTCCATTCATTCGTCCTTTTGGAAATGGTGGATTATGGTGACTTTCGGAAATGGTGGGTTCTGGCAAAAAATATGTATTATATGCTTGACTTATACGAAATTTATAGTGTGCGGGAATTGTAACTTTACCAACAAAAATCATTCATAGGTTATAGGTATCACTCGTCAAAAAAAGTTCGAACAGAAAAGTCCCCCTTTAGATACTGTGACCAACCACTGTGCTGCCGTGGAGTGGAAAAGATTGTCAGCCATTTGTTACCATTCATGGCAGTCGTTCATTCTCCATTACAATTCATGTCACTTCTTACATATTCTCAAGACGATAAAAAATGTACATATATTAATATGTTTATATATATATATACATATATATATATATATATATATATATATATATATATATATATATATATATATATATATATATATGTATTATTCCAACAACTTTCTGATTAACCACCAGTAGGTTATTATAATGATACGATTTCTGAATAGTTTCTGATTTCTGAACTTCCGGATTCGAGTCCAGGTCGAAAAGTATCTTTTATGACATCGCTAAAACAGCCCACATATCTCGATATTGGATCGTATCCAAGAAGTTCAATTTATATATATATATATATATATATATATATATATATATATATATATATATGTGTTAGTGTATGTGTGTGTGTGTGATTGAATTGAATATTGTTCGTGTGAAAGTGATTTTGTAGACGTGTGCATGTATTGTTTTTTTTACCTCTAGGTCGTTTGAAAATGAATACTTTTTTCTTTTCTTACTACCATAGGTATAGGCCTAATATATTCGCCCGAAATGTTCACAGTGCTGACACAATTGTTGTTCTAATTACAACACCATTACCAATTGCACGCCATAAACTGTTGCATTATTGCATGACAATACTGTATATCAACTTGTCGTTATAATGAATAAATTACACATTGTTTTGTTATTTCGTTTAACATATAATTGAGTATAATTTGTATAAGAAAAGTGCCCCAAACATAATCTAAAATAATATGTTCCACTTCTATTATTTGAAGTTTATTCACTAGATATGTGTTATGAATGAAGAAGGGCGTGTACCTACAATAACACGAAGATCCCCTATTATGTTATATGGCTGCATAAATCAGAGTATTATGATGTTTTTCGACGAGATTACGATAAAGAAGCGCAACTGTATCTTCAAAGAGTGGCAGCGAGATTACGTTATTGAAGAACTTTGAACTGATCAAGCTGGTGAGTGACCTCCTTCTTTCATGGATACAATATCAATTCAATTCAATTTGAAACCATGTTTTCCACACTCAATGCTTACATGTAAGTACTACAACAATTACATACAGGTAATAGAGAGAAAGATACAAATGAACAAATAGACAAATAATCAAATTGAAAGTTAACAATTTTAAACATATTAAAACAATAGTGCTGGACAAAATTTGATATAAAGTTTTGATATAAAATTTAGTTATACAATTTAGATATGATATTTTAAAAGTGCGAAGCCCGCATAAGATAAATCTTGCTTGAGCAAAAAATATAATTTGTGTAAATCCGACTCTCAATCTAACTAATTAAGCCCAATAAGTGGGTCTACAAACAAACAAACAAACACAAAAAGATACAAACTAATATATTATACATATTGCATGCACATCTTTAGTAAAAATAAGGTATATATATATATATATATATATATATATATATATATATATATATATATATATATATATATATATATATATATATATCCCTCTTATAATACGCGAGATCAATTAATAACAATTGTCCACACTCTTTTAACCAGATTTCCAAATACTTTTTAAATACAATTAAATGTTTAGATTTCCTGATTTCGAACGGTAACTGATTGTATAGCCAGGGCCCAATGTGCCTCTTTACAATTGTCAACTATCGTATAAATTAAACTAAACTGAATAAATCCACGTCGTTTCCTTATCAGCACCTGTTTATCCAATACGTGTGAAGTGAAATGGTAATGTGGTCGTTCTGGCTAGCTGCAACATGAACTGCTCCCGGCATCGATCTGTTCCTGCCGTCACGCCATCTGCTGGGCCACAGCGGTTACTGGGCACTAGAAGAGCTGATACCTTGACAACGCACGGTCTCTCTCTGCACAAATGTGAAATATTTCGTAGCCCGCCTTAAGAGCAGGGCTAGAGCTCTGAGGTAACAACACTGGAAGTACGCAAAGACATGGGCATCAGCAGGAAGTCATTTAAGGCGGGAACTTCGAAAATTCGAAAATGCACAAGTCCCAATGGGAGTGGGGGAGAAGGCTCCCCAAGGGGATTATTTGAAATTCCATCATTTATGGTGTTCTGGGAGGTTGTGTGACTATTTAATTAGATGAGCGTAGCGAAGATTTTCATTCCATATACCGAAAAATTTTGGGCTTGGTTTTTATGTTTTTTTTTTTTTTTTTTTTTTTTTTTTGTGTAATTTTGTACGCGGCATACAGGTCAGGAAAAAGTTTCAATCAACTCGAAACTTTTTTTACAAATTGGTGTTATACCAGAATAGGTTGGGATTGTTTTTCAGAAAAATCGGTCGGACGGTTTTTCCAGAAAAAAATTGGAAAGTATGGAAATTCCCCATAAGAATAGGCCGGGGGAGAAATACTTGAAATATTTTTTTTTTCAAAAGCTCTCAAATTTATACTGAATGTGGGAAGAACTATCATACACATTTTAAGCGACTTATGGAACAATCGGATGTGAAATAACGGAGAAAACGCATTTTTAATCTACTTTTTTACACATCAATAAAAGCAATTAAGAAAGCAATTAAGAAACTATTAAATGTGAGCAACAAGTGTCACCAATAAATTAAAACGTTTAAAATCTGTGATGGATATGAAGAAGGCACTGGTTTAATTGTTTGGAAACCAAGGTTTATATACCAACAGACAACCGCAGTTTTTACACCTTTGAAGTGATCCATGGCCTGTATATGTACATTGAGCTGACCAAATGTTCTTAATTCTACATTTCCATACTTCTAAGCTCATCTCACAACGCATATAAGGCGTTTTCCTAGTTAGCTTTTGATTAGATGAGCGTAGCGAAGATTTTCATTCCATATACCGAAAAATTTTGGGCTTGGTTTTTATGTTTTTTTTTTATGTTTTTTTTTTTTTTTGTGTGTAATTTTGTACGCGGCATACAGGTCAGGAAAAAGTTTCAATCAACTCAAAACTTTTTTTACAAATTGGTGTTATATCAGAATAGGTTGGGATTGTTTTTCAGAAAAATCGGTCAAACGGATTTTCCGGAAAAAAATCGGAAAGTATGGGAATTCCCCATAAGAATAGGCCAGGGGAGAAATACTTGGAATTTTATTTTTTTCAAAAGCTCTCAAATTTATACTGAGTGTGGGAAGAACTATCATACACATTTTAAGCGACTTATGGAACAATCGGATGTGAAACAACGAAGAAAACTCATTTTTAATATACTTTCTTACACATCAATAAAAGCAATTAAGAAAAGCAATTAAGAAACTATGAAATGTGAGCAACAAGTGTCACCAATAAATTAAAACGTTTAAAATCTGTGATGGATATGAAGAAGGCACTGGTTTAATTGTTTGGAAACCAGGGTCCATATACCAACAGACAGCCGCGGTTTTTAAACCTTTGAAGTGATCCATGGCCTGTATATGTACATTGAGCTGACAAAATGTTCTTAATTCTACATTTCCATACTTCTAAGCTCATCTCACAACGCATATAAGGCGTTTCCCTAGTTTTTAGATATGCGTAGCGAAGATTTTCATTCCATATACCAAAAAAATTTGGCCTTGGTTTTTATGTTTTTTTTTTTTTTTTTTTTTTTTTTTTTTGTGTGTAATTTTGTACGCGGCATACAGGTCAGGAAAAAGTTTCAATCAACTCGAAACTTTTTTTACAAATTGGTGTTATACCAGAATAGGTTGGGATTGTTTTTCAGAAAAATCGGTCGAACGGTTTTTCCGGAAAAAAATTGGAAAGTATGGAAATTCCCCATAAGAATAGGCCAAGGGAGAAATACTTGGAATTTTTTCTTTCAAAAGCTCTCAAATTTATACTGAGTGTGGAAAGATCTATCATACCTATTTTAAAGCGATGATCGGATGTGAAATAACGGAGAAAACGCATTTTCAATGTACTTTTTCACAAATCAATGAAAGCAATTAAGGAGTGGTGATAGCAAATGATGCATAACTTCACCACTAGACCACGCTTTGCCTCATTCGGCGTGAGACCGCCTAACAGAGCAGACCTACGTCACTTTGTGCTCTGAGGGACAAATTCCAACTATCTTATCGACGTCCCGCCCCAATTTCGTATCAGCCAATAGTAAAGCTGAAAATATTCTCTGGTAGGCCTACGTCCCTTCTCCCCACACCACTACTGTTAGCCAGGCTAGATGATGACTAATGAGAATAAGTCAACGTGACAATGTTGGTCAGGTAGGCTGATGCCATAGAATGAAGTAAATACATACTAATATATTAGTGATGCCTCCGGGTACCCGGGTCGGGTACGGGTAATGCATTACCCGGGTAATATTCTGTTACCCGGGTACCCGTCTAGGTTCCGGATAATTGTGCTAACCAGTACCTATAATATAGAAAATAACTTTTCTAAATCACTCAAGCTACCGAGAGAAATTCAACTTCGCATTCTACATAAGTTTTTTCACCTACCTTCCCAGACCTCCCTCAACTTGTCATAATGCGCTCGTCAAATCTAGTCGCACCACCTACCGTTATCTGTGGTACTACGTGCAGTGTACTGAATCCCTCTTCTGTCAACCGCTCTCTAGTTGCCATGCCAAATACTATTCTTCACCGAGAACTGAGAAGATTATGAAACGTCAGAACCACGGAACTAGACAGGGGATGACGTAAATAGGCCTACGTTTTTTTTTCAAATTACCCGGGTAATACCCGGGTAATTTCGGCGGGTACCCGGTTCCTAGTTTGTTACCCGAAGGCATCACTATAATATAATTGGAACTGTAGAAGGTCAGTCGGCAGCTCTCTGTACTTTCTGATCTAGTGGTTACGACATGACCAATTGGTCGTCTCTACTATCAATTAGTATTGACGATTGAGCGTTTCAACCGTCAATACCGAGTTGAATATGAATTATGTGGTCCAACAATCATATTATCAGTTCGTTACCATCCCAGCTCGACATTTCATTATCGAGAGGTTGAATGACATAACAGACGGCGAGAAAACGACTACTACTGGCAATACGTTTTATAAGTCCATGGTTATGTGTGGCCACGAAACAAGGTTCCGAGCGACCGTCCCTACTATCCCATACCACTACCGCGCGGGTGGTTCACGTCTTCATCTTTCGTGTACTTGTGTCCACGAGATATGAAGGTTCCGAGCGACCGTCCTCCCTATCCCATACCACTAGCGCGCGGGTGTCCTACTATCGTGGATAACGTCATAACTCGAAGCTTTGGTCGTTTCAATACACCATACACATTTTACAATTTTCAACATTGAAAACTCGTACTTTATTGATACTATCAAAATAAATCAATAAGATACATAATTTTATTCATTTACATATTTAATTCGGTTCATTCTCCATTTCATCACAGACTTATCAGCACACGGATGATATTGTTCATTGTTCATTGATCATTGTATATTATATCGTTGCGTTTGAGTCGAGGGGTTTACAACTCGAAAATTTGGTGTACACCTGATTTCAGATTTCAAGATTTCAGGTGATTTCAGGTGATTTCAGGTGATTTCAGATGATTTCAGGTGATTTCAGAGATTTCAGGTGATTTCAGGGATTTCAGGTGATTTCAGGTGATTTCAGGTGATTTCAGATGATTTCAGGTGATTTCAGGTGATTTCAGAGATTTCAGGTGATTTCAGGGATTTCAAGTGATTTCAGGTGATTTCAGGTATTTCAGGTGATTTCAGGGATTACAGGTGATTTCAGGGGTTTCAATGGGATTTCAGGGGATTTCAGGGCAAGTGTACACCTGATTTCAGGAGTTGTTAACCCCTCGGTTTGAGTCGGACACATTTACAGCTCAAAGGACCATCTCACTTATCAATTACCATCAAAAGTGGGGTGTGTCAATACTCTAAGCTAGTTGATGACAAATATAGTCAAATTTCAGTAATCGTGTTTCGTTCCTATATTATATTATATGAGGTATTAGATTTGTGTAACTGTTTCGTTGATATTTTACTTGTTCACTCGACCTAAGAACAGGAATGATAAATTCACAGAAAATTATCTGAAGGTGATAGAAAATTCGAGAAAGATATGAGAGGGAAGCAAATTGAGCTGAAAAAAAAGAAAGTATAGACAGTCGGATAGTGAAGCTCATACTGTCGGATAGGCTACTACTATAGTGGCTCTAGACGGAGTTTGGCTCTTATTCGGGTATTATCACCCAGTGAATAATTAATAATAATTCATTTCGCTCCTCTTTTGTACACGATTTCACCACAATGATTGAACATCATGCCCTATGCATTACGAGCATGAACCTACATTACATCCATTGTCTACCCACTGTCGATTGCCTATACACTGTCAATCAAGTTACAAAATATGTATTATTTTTACATATGTATAAGTTATTAGATGAGTGATAGCGAAGACATCAATATGACTTCATTACTCTCTGCTCTCTGTTGTTTTGTTTGTTTGTAAACACTGCACAGATTGCACGGTTCCTACTGATCGACATGAAACTTTTTCTGTAAACCTAAACTTATCCAACTTGGACATTAATAGTTTGTGGGTCAAGTCGGTAGGATCGTTTTTGAGAAATACTATCTCAAAGTTTCTAAAAAAAACATAAGATTGAGCTGAACGGGAGAATTTGGAAAAAACCTCTCCAAAATTATTCAAATTTTCACCGAAGGTAAATTCATAAATGGTGAACATTATGATGGAATTCTGTGCGATTCGGACCGCCGTTTTGAAGTAAATAATTTTTGCTCATCGAATATAGACAGAAATGATAGCAGAACCATGCTTCTGAGATTCTCAGATTCGATAGTGACCGAATGAAGTGTATTTTATATGAGCCAAGTTCCAGTGTAGAGTATACTCTATAATTTTTTTATATAGATATTAGGTAATCGATTAAGGGGAATGTGCACTGAAGAGTGAAAGTCTGGGGATATGGGACATATTGATATGAAATTTTGGGATATTGTCAATAATGTGGTAGAAAAAAATATAAAAATTTCAAATTTCAATTTTTTTTTTTATTTATTTTTTTTCTAATCAACTAAAAGCTTGAATTAACAATGAGTTATAAAAACGCCTACTTCATTTTTGTACTGACACTTGAAAATTCAATTAATTTTTCATCTTGTTGAGTTGTGTTGTACAAATAATAATTGCGATTTTAAATCTGGAAAATATTTGATGTGACCCATTTTTCAATTTTTTAAATTTTACATCTTGCTAAAAATTTGGATTTTGTTTCAATTACAAGTTAAAATTACATTTCATGAATGAGTTATGATTTTAAAATGTTTTTGGAATCGCAAGTTTGGTGTAACAATTATTTAGTAACATAATAAAACAAATCACAGCTTTCTATGTCCTACCATTGAAAACTAGTAGGGAATCAAAACAACAAAAGCGTAGCTAAAAATGTCACCGAGTTATATCAGTGAATATCAGTGAAAGAAGGCTTTTTTAGCTTGCAATCAATTCTTGAATATTTTTTTCAATATACAACCAAAAGAGTAACAACATGGAACTTTTAGGACAGTATAACTATTAGGTCAAACAACATATTGAGTGAAAAATAAAAAAATGCATTTTTTCAGTGCACATTCCAAAATACTTGGAACACAAAATTTTTCCAAAACCGCTGAAATTTATACTGAATGTGAAAAGAACTATCATACATATTTTAAGCGATTTATGGAACAATCGCATGTGAAATAACGAAGAAAACGCATTTGTAATGTATTTTTTTACACATCAATAAAAGCAATCAAGAAAGCAATTAAAGAAAGTATTAAATGTGAGCAACAAGTGTCACCAATAGATTAAAACGATTAAAATCTGTGTTGGATATCAAGAAGGCACTGGTATAATTGTTCGGAAACCAAGGTTTATATACCAACAGACAGCCGCGGTTTTTAAACCTTATTGAAGTGATCCATGGCCTGTATATGTACATTGAGCTGACCAAATGTTCTTAATTCTACATTTCCATACTTCTAAGCTCATTTCACAACGCATATAAGGCGTTTTCCTAGTTATTGAGAAAGACGACAGATAATGTTGAAATGGTTGAATTCCATGCAAGTAGTTGATCCTATTCATCTTTTCAAATATTTCGTCATACAAAATAGCCAAAATGAGTTATTAGAATCTGTTCCGTCTGTATGATACCCAATATGAAAATGTCCAGGAAATAAGAACAGCCCAATAAATCATATTCGTCAGTCGGCGAGGCCTGCCCACCCCAGTCACATCAGACTCATGACCACCCGCGTAACAAGACATGTTGAAATATGTCACCGGTACAGTCGGTACTCACAAAGTTTCGATAGATATCATTGCTTGGATGGAAAAAAAAAAAAAATCAAATAAATTTCTGCCTGGTCCCAGGGGGGGGGGGGGGCAAGTGCACCCCCTTGCCGCCCGCTGCCGACGCCCATGCATAAAGACTGGACATGTTGCAAAGATATTTAGATCTTCCAGTAAATAATAACCAATAGGAACTATCTTGGCCAGGGATGGGTCCTAGAACGCGAGAATCGTCTGAGCAAAGCTCATCGTGCAGTGATTCGAGTGCCTGCTCTGCACGTTGAGCAGGGTCATTGGATCAAGACTTTCGCTTGATACTTGTCTTGTATTATAGTGTCGTCTGGTTATCAAGGTTATTGGGGCGAGTATCGTGATGAGAGCGTCTGAAGTCTGACACAATGTTTGAAGTCTTCTTTGTGCAAGCTAGCTTGCATAAACCGGGAACCAGTCGTCTAGGATCGCAATAACTTGTACCATTCCGCAAGACTGCAATGGAAGAGACAAAAGTGCACCTCATGTGTCCCAGGTCTGGAGAGTCGATCTGCATGCATTAGTAATAAGCAAGACCCGTGTGGCTATAATTCAAAACTATAACATATCGAACCGATTTTACTTTGATGTGTGAGAAAATGTTATCGACGCCATCTGATTGATTGCATTTTACTAGGCAAACGTGGAATGTGCGTTGTAAGATGAGCGAAACTCTACACACCTTGATCATATAAAATGAACTTTATACGATGCAAATGGATCTAGGAAACCATGAACCTAACAATGCATTATTTTTCCGCAAATATATATAAGTACAGGTGGCTCTGGATTTAAGATTATAATCAAAACAAATCGTGAAAGCATGTTTGACATTTAAAAAATGTGTCAGTTTTGGTGTTTGTTCCAAGTTTTACCTTTTTTCTGTCATTATTAGCAATGGGTAGTACATCGAGGTATAAAAAGAGTAGGAAGGCTACTAAGAGAAGTGTAAATAATAATAACAATAGTGCTGTGGACTTATATGAGCAATCTGCGATGAATATATAAAATATGTAAATATGTGAATATATACCAGCAATAGACCTAGTGTAAATATCAGTGTTCCTAACTCTACTGACTCGAGGCCTAGGCTGATTTCCCCTCCCCTTTTTATTGATCCAAGTGTTCCTTGCAATGTTGATGCTAATGTGCTGGACAATGTGGACATTAATATTTCTTCCACTAAAATTAATTCACTTGTGACATCAGTAATAACTGAAAAGTCACACCACCGGTGGAGTCATATTTGAGTTGGCATGTGTGCAGAGCTTGGTATCAACGCTAGCGTGCCGAGAGTGCAAGTTCGTCGGATTACTGACATTAGTTGACGAGGAAGCTAAACGTTGCGGAAGCGCCCTGTCGTTACTTGTACAGTGCGAGTGCGGATATGTAGGCGACTCGTCTTATACGTCTAAGAAGCAAGGCCAGCAGTTTGAGGTAAACCGCCGCTTAGTTTATGCTATGAGATCCGTCGGTTGCGGTAGGTCTGAAGCCGCAAGGTTCAGCTACCTAATGAATCTGCCTCCTCCTATTGTACATTCTGTTTATACAGAAACAGTAAAAAACACGTCTAAACTAGTGGAAGGTTTATCCGAAGAAGTTATGTCGGCAGCAGCACACGACGTTCGAGAGGCAGGCGTCGGTGTGTGGATCATGGCAACGTAGAGGATATTCGTCACATAATGGCGTTTCAATTGACCCTGGTAAAGTGACTGATACAGAAGTGATATCGATCTTAGGCCTATGTCATTCTTGCCAGCTCCATCAAAAGGACGATAAACTTTCGTTGGCGTATCAAACGTGGCAGGCCGCCAACATACCTCAGTGCGAAGCCAACTACAAAGGATCGGCTGGCAGTATGGAAGCGGTTGGTAAGGCAAGGATTTTCCTTCGATCGGAGCAAAAAAATGTCTGCAGTACACTTCATTTCTTGGCGACGGTGACTCGAAAGTGTACACGACTGTCGTGGATGTAGATCCTTACAAAGGTAAACCCATTACCAAGTTGGAGTATATCGGGCACTACCAGAAACGAGTGGGCAATGGTCTCCGTAAGCTTGCTAAGGACAAGAAACTTGGCGGCAAGAATGAGTTGAAAGCAGTCAAAATAGATAAGCTGCAGAACTATTTTGGAATTGCGCCAAGAGAAAGTACAGAAAGCACCGAAGTAATGCGTCGTGGGATATGGGCGTCACTCTACCACTTGGCGGCTAGAGACGATCAACCGCTCCACTCCAAGTGACCTTTCGGCGGAGCTAGTTGGTGCTCTCACCAGCGAGCAAAGGCTGCCGGCCTAGAACATGCGTATAAGCATAAGAACGGATTACCGCTGGACATTGTTCGCGAGATAAAACCACTGTACGAGAGGCTGACATCCGAAAAAATGCCTTCACGGCAAAACCCAGAACGCCAACGAATCTTTCAACGGCATGATTTGGAAGCGATGTCCTAAAAATGTTCACGTGTGGAAGACGACTCTTAAGCTCGGCGTGATGGATGCCGTCTGCCACTTTAGTTACGGCGCTCGGGTTGTGCTGGAAACATTGAAGAGGATGTCCATCGAGCCCGGCAAGTACACTCTCCGAGGCTGCCGACAAGCTACACGGCTACGAAGACACGTCGACGTGGATTCGGAGCCGCAAAGAGAGAACCGCTGACAAGAATGCTGCGGTTGAAGGCATAGCCCACCAACTGGTTTGTAAATACAGTTATAATATGAGGTAAACTTTGATTGCAATTTACTCAAAACTAAGATTTACATACACAACTGGAACTTCCAACGATGGACAAATATATGAAGATTATAGGTAAAGAGCTGATTTCTTTTTTCTGAATCTTATTAAATGAAGCATGTTCTGTTGGAGTCGGAATTTCACTTCTTTTCATACCTTAATTGAGCTCTATTTCTGTAATTCATTGTAGAGCTGAAAAATAATAAAAATTGAATCCCATTATTCAAACATTTAAATTGAATATTTCTAGTAGTCATAGAAATAAAAATCAAACGTCAGAACACAGGTTTGACCTTGATAATCAAAATGGTATGAAACAAAACTGACTACAACAAATGAAGCGGAAGAAATCTCTGTTGGAAACATTCCATTGTTATAACAATTGAGAATAAATAACAAATACAACAATGGAAATGAAAAATTCAAAAAAATATCTTTGTCTCATCTCATGTATATTAAAACTGAAACCGAAAGTAAAATGTGGGAAACTCCAAAACTCTGGAGGTTTTTTCCAAGCCTATTCTAGTGGCCGGGTCTACTAGTTGAACCTCCATTTCAACATCCCATCACAACATTAATCATTCAATGAACGCCAATATATCCTGGTTATATCTATCAGTAAATTGCATCGTTTCCCAATGTAGGCCTAAGTGAATGAATCATAATATTATTAGAAAACCAATTACAATGTTTGGTTGATTTTTATAGGGACTTTATAGGTCGTTTTCATTATCAATGTTCATACCTTCCTTAAAACATTACATTTTCAATATCTGACATACATTTTTACTTTCAATATTCCGCATTATGACGATGCAATGTCAAATTCACTCCTTTTGCTCATAGTTGTTGATGTTAGCACTCTCCCATCGTTAATATAATTTTAGTAGTAAACAAGGGTGAGCGCGCTCACCCTTGGACACCCTTATATAGGAAAGAACCTTAAGTTGATTGCTTCTATTGACAGAAAACCTTAAATAGATTCTTCTGTGGAAATAAATTCTCAAATTGATTGTTTCTATTGATAGAAATCTTAAATACATTGCTTATATTTACAAAAAAACTTACATGGTTTCTTCTATTGACAGAAAATCCTGAATTAATTAAATTCCATCAACAACAGAATATAGTTCCTTTAGTATTTTGCTTATAGGCCTATTAATCTGAAACTTTCATTAAATGCTTCTTTTTTCATGTTGCTTGACCTCACCAACAGCTAGGTTATAGAGGGTACAAATAAGCAGATGATAAAGAAATGGTGAGGTGATGATAGCTGAAAGGACATTTTAAAAACTCTAATCTTACGCAGGATTTGAACCTGCAGCCCCGGAACCAGAAACAGATACGCTTCCTCTAGAACTTGATGTATATATATATATATATATATATATATATATATATATATATATATATATATATATATATATATATATATATATATTGCTTCTAAAGGAATGAAACCTTGTATTGATCTCTTCTATTTACAGAAACATGAAAAAAAAAGTTTAACGGCAATATTTGTATGTATAGTGGTCTCAGTTTTGTGTACCACATATTGTGTTCATATAGTCAACATGCATATTATTTTAAAAACATGTACAAATGGCCTGAAGTCCATTCATGTAAGCGCGTTTATGATACAACGATTCAACTTGAACTACACGTTACACAAAATTACAAAATGTTTCGCAATTTTATTATTTAGATCCTATTTTGGCTTGATTGAATTCAAATTATTCATGATATATTTGTGTTGGACGTTATGACACGGAGAGCTGCGTCGCCTTTCTCGACATGATGCGAAGGTGACATTGGCGGCTCGCAGGTGTTCGGTGACGTCCTCCACGGACACATTCAAAAAAAGCCTAGCCTTTGAATTGTATGTCAACTTCAATTAGAGCTCAATTATCTTGTAAATTAAATGACACTGATAGTTTCCCTGATATTTGCTCATATAGCACTGCTTGCTTGTCGATTGTTGCTGATTGAATTGGAAGAGGTATGAAAAAGGTAATGTAATTATTATAACAAATTCATTTAAAACCAGGAAATATAATGAACAAAACCGTTGCTTATAGAATCAAAAGTGGGCGGTATTGAATTATAAAATATTTACGCTAGGCCTATGTGGACAAAAGTTATTATCGTTCGATGTTAGAACGTAACCAAATACAATTTCAAAGCGCTTAAATTTATAATATACGTAGAAAACCAGCGATACTATTACGCATAAAAAAGTCAGCGGATATTGAAAACCTATTCTATTACACACTGGGTGTGATCATAGCAGTTTTTTCTTCAATTTGTTACTTAGAAAATATACAGGCTATGTGGACAAATTTTATGAGTATACTCATGAAATTTGTCCACATACCGGTATACCGGTATGTAGTCGAAGATTGTAGGAATTTGCATAACCCAAGCGCAATAATTTTACAGAGAAATTTACATTCATACATACATTTACATAGAAATTCAGCGATTCTAAGCGACGAATAGGTGTTTTTGGTCCCTCTTATTTCAGCCAAACATATAAACTTGTGTGTTTCCATTTCCACAGTATGGTGAACACGCTAAAAAACTGAGTGAATATTTACTTTTTCAAGAATTGATAAAGTATATGAAATTTGAGGATAAGCTTGATGTTCAGTTATTTGATCTCTATTTTATTTCTATTTGTTGAGCCATAATTCAGAAATCAAATAATCTCACGCTCCAAACATTCGTTATAAACTTAGGTAACTGTAATGCATTTATGTAGGCCTATTCTAATCCCAAGGAAGTATACAATCTTCTGAATTGATGTTATTCTGCTTAATCGAACATTTTTTGGGAAAAACTAATCCTTTAAATTTTAAATCTCATCACCCAACAATGTTCAACAGGCATCGACAAACAACTGAGTTCAGTTTTCAACCTTCAACGACAGACCATACTAATTGATTTTTTTTCAGTTCAGGCCTTGTCCTGATCCTAAGGAATATTTTAAATTTTTAAATGACAGCCATGAAACTTCAATTTATAAGAATTTTAAGAAACCATAGGTAGGCCTATTGCAATTTTCTCGTGAATATTAATATTATTATGGCCTACTGTTGGATTATAATCTGAGCTAGTGGTGACTTAAATGGAGTAGACCTCCACTGAACGCGGTAGTAACTTGAAATTTTAAGTCATGCCAGAGATGGCCGGTCAATTGTGATCGCAAAAAATATTGTTTCAAAATTGGGCCTGGTAAGGTCAAGTTTTTCAACATCCCCACCGTCTCTGTTATCACTTGTATCAGTTTTTCTGACACCACTGAACTTGTTTTGTTTGTTGAGAAAATCTACTTCGTATTTTTGTGACGGAGGCAGAGATAAAGATGGTCGATAACGGGGATTGCACCTACGGCCGCTATCTACCACTCACTGATCGACCTAGTCTTCACCATATGACCAACAGAGTAGGTTGATGGTTTCCTTTGCTCCCATAATTACAAACATGGTGTTAACTGATTTAAAACGCAAAATTTCAATGCAATTGCTCCTGAATTTCATTAACTAAGGTCATCAACTCAATCAAATTTAAACGAAGAACTTCATGGCTTAGGCCCTACAAGAAATTTAAAACTACGTATAATAGGAACTTCACCCCAATATAATCTCTGTCGTGCGACTGTGTTGAACGAATCATGAACAACCTATTTCAACTCTTCCGTCAATTTTGCCTACGAAGATTTCGTCAAATACTGCAACTAAAAATTAGGCTAGGTCTACTCAAACTACACCATTATTTTGTGGACAACTAAATGCACACTTCTTTTATAGTGTATTTATCCATTATTGCTGGGGCAGCCACAGTACAACTGAAGATAAATTACTTTCAGTTTGAATTGTTTGCACCACTAGGCCTAACGACTGTCAGCATTAAGCAAAATATCAAAATGCGCATTACAATGAATCACGGTTGATCGTAGGTCTACTGTCATAAAGAAAGAAAGAGGTGTAACTTTATTATAACTAAGTCTTTGAGTAGCCTAAGCCTCTAGTTTTGAATAGGCTTGTTGCTTTTATTGAATTAGGTTAGGTTAGGTAAAATTAGTTTAAACCCAAGCATACCGGTGCACAATTTTTCGAAGTATGGAATAGGCGTAGCTGAAATTAATGATCGAATTGGGCCTAGATATCCATCAAGATCCAAATCTAGACTCACAGAAAATATATTTTCATCAAATGAAATGACAGTGTAAACATTAACCTCTCTCATAAGATTATTTTTCACAATGACAGCTGATTCTGAACGGCAGCGGCTAAACCACGAACTTGAGTTTGACAACTGGAACAGCTGTGAAAGAGGAAGCAGTTTAATCGTAATATTAATGGGTTATAATATTACTTCGAGTTTATTCTCTTGTGATAGTATTCATTGTAAGCCTGCCCTATGTAGGCCTACATTTTAATTCATTGGCTAAACATTGATGTGAATTGACGAATTAATAGAAGTTAATGGTTTGTATGCCTGGGCTAATTATACCTGTAGGCAACCTAACCTTAACGAGTTAATATTACAAATGACAATGATTCAGAACAACATTACATAGGTCCTACCAATTTCAGTGTAATTACATGGCAAAATACCATACGCCTAATATTATTGCTTATTATGGTTTCATAATAAGAGAAAGCAGAAAGAAGGAGAAGCAGATGATGGGAGGAAGACGGAATGGCTCACCGGCTTTGAGGACGCAAGCAGCCCTAGAAACGTCGGTGGAGCTACCTCCACTCCCAAACCGGACTACGTTGGATTGGGAGATTAGACTGATTTGATGGTTTCAGACTTCAATTATAGAGACCTAAAATAAATATTACCTTCACTTATGGCACCTCAGCCTAGTATTTCACTCCATCTTCATTCTTGAAGACTTTGAAGTAACGTAACAAAATACGGTTAATGTGATAATGATCCATGTTGATAATGAATTTTGTTCACTGTGCAACTCAAGAGGGCAGTGTCATTATTTCAAGTAGGCTCTATTCTGTTTGTCCAAAGAAAAAGATTCAATTTGGAAAAGATATGTCAGCTGATACACATCCGTTGTTTATGCTCGTTACCATCGTTACGAGAGAACCAAAAGTGGGCGGAGCCCATTTTTTTTCGGTTTTCATTGAATTATAAAATATTTAGGCTATGTGGACAAAAGATATTATCGCAACGCGGTAGACTATAACCAATTACAATTTTGAAGCGGTCAAATTTCTAATTTACTTGGAAAACCAGCGATTCTATAGAGCCCCCAACTAAAACTCCACGCCAACAATGGAGGTGGGTGTGGCCTAACCTGTTTTTCTGAAGTATTCTTTGATTATTTAATTAGAAAATATACAGGCTATGTGGACAAATTTTATTACTACCTAGTCGAAGATTGTAAAAATTTGCATAATCCAAGCGCAATAATTCTCAATTTACGTAGAGATTTAGCGATACTAGGCGACAAATACGTGTTTTCGGTCCCTTTCTGGCCAAACATATAAGTGTGTTTCCACAGTGTGGTGAACACGCTAAAAAGTAATGAAAAACGGATTCAAATCACGCGCCTGACCACAATTAATACAGGGTGTTAATAATGAAGACAGCGTTTGAAAGCAAAGCATATGTTTGTAGGCAGTGTGGGAACAAAATGGTCAGTTAGGCAGTTCGGGAAAAGTCGTAGGCAGTAGGGGAATAGGAAGTAAGGGAATGAAGCACATATATATATATATATATATATACACTGGCGTCGAAACCGGGGGGGAGGGGGGGGAGGGGGCAATGCCCCCCCAACTTCTAGCCAAGGGGTGAGGGGGTGAAGGGGGGTAAGAAAAAGGTCTTGCAAAACACAATTTGAAAAGACGAGAAATAGAAAAGACGAAAAAAAGAAGGAAGAGAGAAGGAAAGAAAGAAGAAAAAGAAAGAGAAGAGAGGAAAGATATAGGCCTATATAGTCAGATAAAATCGTATATAGATTCATTAGATGAGCGTAGCGAAGATTTTCACTCAAATCTTACGGAGCTTTGTCTGTGCGTTTTTTTTTTTTTTTTTGTAAACACTGCACAGGTCGCAGGGTTTGACCGATCGACATGAAACTTTTTTTTTATATGCAAACTTATCCAACTTAGAACTGTATAGTTTTGAGGTCTGATCGGTTGGACCATTTTTGAGAAACATCATTTAGAAGTTTATAAAAACCTCATAAGATTTGGCTGAGCGGAAAAAAATTGAAAAATAAAATCTCCTCAATATGATTCAAATTTTCCACAAATGTGAACACAAGAATAATATACATGAATAAAAATTTGGTTTGATATTCGGACCAGCCGTTTTGGAGAAAATAATATAATAAATGTATTTTATTCATCGAAAAGATAGAAATATTAGTTGAAAAATGTTGCATTGTCGAAGTCACGGCTTTCTAGATTCATTGACATCGGATGAAGTTCATTTCAAATGATCAAGGTTTGTAGAGTTTTCGATTATACTTTATATAGACATCTCGCTCATCATACAACGCACATCCTGCGTTTGCCCAGTAGTATGGGTAAAAACTGCTTCGAGTGGTACCAATTTAGCACATTTTATGTTTTTTCTTCAAAATGGCTGACCCGATCAAGCTGAAACGTTTAGAATGCCACAAAACTATACAGATCTAAGTTAGATGAGGAACCATATTGAAAAAAAGTTTGAAGTTGATAGCTGTAGCCGTTTGACCTGTGGAGAACCGACAAAAAAACATGAAAAAAACATAAAAAAAAAACATAAAAACGAACACCAATTTTTTTCAGTATGTCGAATTGAATCCTCGCTAAAGCTCGTCTAGAAGTCGAATATCAGATGGGCACCTTCAGTTTTAGGAGAAAATTGATTTTTGCATCTAACTCTCATCTCATCTCATCTGAAACACATTTAAAAAGGTGTGATTTAAAGGAATTTGATGTACTGTTTCGAAATGACAGCTCTGGTAAGTAGTTTATGAGTTAGCAGGAATCAACAAACAACCATTATGCTTCTTCCAGATGTAAATTATTCATTACAATTTTTGTAAATTTTGTACATTTCCAAAATTGCAACAGTCGTAACAATGACAATAAAGTGAAATGGGAGAAGAGAACTTACAATAAGGGTCGTTTCTAGGGGTGGGCAAAGAGCGTGACTGCCAGGGGCGTCAAATTTAAGGGGCGCTATCGGTGCACATTTGTAACATTCTATTAATAATAATAATCCATATATCATATTCTATTTTACTTATGCATTATTGGGTGGAGTAAATGTTATTATTCGAACAGCATTTGTTATCGAATGATATAGATTAATTTAGCGTTCTATTTTCTTGGATCAGCCATTCAGCAAAATTGAATATATATATATATATATATATATATATATATATATATATATATATATATATATATATATATATATATATATAATTCATGATAATTTAGGAAATGAACCAAGTATTGTGTGGTGATAAAATATTAAATCTTTAATCGCCAACGCGTTTCACCGTTTACCGGAAACCAACACATACTAATCGGTACTTGAATGCTGCTTCTCATCACCACCCTGCCAACACCCTCTCCGTGAGATCACACAGAATATCCGACTCCGATAATGTAAAGGTATATATATATGTGATTACATTTTCTGATACTTGATGGTGAATTAAAGACGTGTGATATATTATTATTTATTTAAAAAAGCTCTACGTTTCAACTATAATGTATAAGTAGCCTTTCTCAAGAGCAACAAGAAAATGCATCTTCTCATTCTGAAATATGAAGTGATAATGATCACAATAATGGTTGTGCATATGCATTCGAACAGAAAAATTGAAAAATTAACAAAATATTGTAAAATTAATAAAATATCATAAAGAACCCGTATAGAAATTTGAGCTAGCGATTAGCGAGCGCCTAGCGAGCACAACGCAGGTACCCACCATTTTTACCGAGCGAGCAGAAGGCTCCTACCAAACCCTACGTGGCGACACAAATTTCGACTTGAATGAAAACCTTGCGCTTAGCAGGCGAACATAGTGACTTAACAGTACCAACCCAGCGACTAGCTAGCATATTATGGTTTGCTTAGCGCTGTCATTTAGTGAACGAGGCGAACACAAAGCTCTGAAACCAGCGGAATAGCGGCGTCTTATTGAAAATCGTAACTGTGGAAGTGCTGGCTTGGGGCTGGGTCCGCTAGGGTTGCCTATTCGTCATTGAACCCGGTGACAAGCTAGCATATTGTGGTTTGCTTGGCGCTGTCATTTAGTGAACGAGGCGAACACAGAGCTCTGAAACCAGCGGAATAGCGGCGTCTTATTGGAAATCGAAACTGTGGGAGTGCTGGCTTGGGGCTGGGTCCGCTAGGGTTGCCTATTCGTCATTGAACCCGGCGACTAGCTAGCATATTGTGGTTTGCTTGGCGCTGTTATTTAGTGAACGAGGCGAACACAGAGCTCTGAAACCAGCGGAATAGCGGCGTCTTATTGAAAATCGTAACTGTGGAAGTGCTGGCTTGGGGCTGGGTCCGCTAGGGTTGCCTATTCGTCATTGAACCCGGTGACAAGCTAGCATATTGTGGTTTGCTTGGCGCTGTCATTTAGTGAACGAGGCGAACACAGAGCTCTGAAACCAGCGGAATAGCGGCGTCTTATTGGAAATCGTAACTGTGTGAGTGCTGGCTTGGGGCTGGGTCCGCTAGGGTTGCCTATTCGTCATTGAACCCGGCGAACAGCTAGCATATTGTGGTTTGCTTGGCGCTGTCATTTAGTGAACGAGGCGAACACAGAGCTCTGAAACCAGCGGAATAGCGGCGTCTTATTGGGAATCGTAACTGTGGGAGTGCTGGCTTGGGGCTGGGTCCGCTAGGGTTGCCTATTCGTCATTGAACCCGGCGACTAGCTAGCATATTGTGGTTTGCTTGGCGCTGTTATTTAGTGAACGAGGCGAACACAGAGCTCTGAAACCAGCGGAATAGCGGCGTCTTATTGGAAATCGTAACTGTGGGAGTGCTGGCTTGGGGCTGGGTCCGCTAGGGTTGCCTATTCGTCATTGAACCCGGTGACAAGCTAGCATATTGTGGTTTGCTTGGCGCTGTCATTTAGTGAACGAGGCGAACACAGAGCTCTGAAACCAGCGGAATAGCGGCGTCTTATTGGAAATCGTAACTGTGGGAGTGCTGGCTTAGGACTGGGTCCGCTAGGGTTGCCTATTCGTCATTGAACCCGGCGACCAGCTAGCATATTGTGGTTTGCTTGGCGCTGTCATTTAGTGAACGAGGCGAACACAGAGCTCTGAAACCAGCGGAATAGCGGCGTCTTATTGGAAATCGTAACTGTGGGAGTACTGGCTTGGGGCTATGGCCGCTAGGGTTGCCTATTCGTCATTGAATCCAACGACTAGCTAGCATATTGTGGTTTGCTTGGCGTTGTCATTTAGTGAACGAGGCGAACACAGAGCTCTGAAACCAGCGGAATAGCGGCGTCTTATTGAAAATCGTAACTGTGGAAGTGCTGGCTTGGGGCTGGGTCCGCTAGGGTTGCCTATTCGTCATTGAATCCAACGACTAGCTAGCATATTGTGGTTTGCTTGGCGTTGTCATTTAGTGAACGAGGCGAACACAGAGCTCTGAAACCAGCGGAATAGCGGCGTCTTATTGAAAATCGTAACTGTGGAAGTGCTGGCTTGGGGCTGGGTCCGCTAGGGTTACCTATTCGTCATTGAACCCGGCGACCAGCTAGCATATTGTGGTTTGCTTGGCTCTGTTATTTAGTGAACGAGGCGAACACAGAGCTCTGAAACCAGCGGAATAGCGGCGTCTTATTGGAAATCGAAACTGTGGGAGTGCTGGCTTGGGGCTGGGTCCGCTAGGGTTGCCTATTCGTCATTGAACCCGGTGACAAGCTAGCATATTGTGGTTTGCTTAGCGCTGTCATTTAGTGAACGAGGCGAACACAGAGCTCTGAAACCAGCGGAATAGCGGCGTCTTATTGGAAATCGTAACTGTGGGAGTGCTGGCTTGGGGCTATGGCCGCTAGGGTTGCCTATTCGTCATTGAATCCAACGACTAGCTAGCTAGCATATTGTGGTTTGCTTGGCGCTGTCATTCAGTGAACGAGGCGAACACAGAGCTCTGAAACCAGCGGAATAGCGGCGTCTTGTTGAAAATCGTAACTGTGGAAGTGCTGGCTTGGGGCTGGGTCCGCTAGGGTTGCCTATTCGTCATTGAACCCGGTGACAAGCTAGCATATTGTGGTTTGCTTGGCGCTGTCATTTAGTGAACGAGGCGAGCTCTGAAACACGAGGCGAACACAGAGCTCTGAAACCAGCGGAAATGCTCTAAATAGAAGACGTGAGTTAGCACACCTTTTCAGCGTGTTCACCACACTGTGGAAACACACTTATATGTTCGGCCAGAAAGGGACCGAAAACACGTATTTGTTGCCTAGTATCGCTAAATTTCTACGTGAATTGAAAATTATTGCGCTTGGATTATGCAAATTTTTACAATCTTCGACTAGGTAGTAATAAAATTTGTCCACATAGCCTGTATATTTTCTGATTAAATAATCAAAGAACACTTCAGAAAAACAGGTTAGGCCACACCCACCTCCATTGTTGGCGTGGAGTTTTAGTTGGGGGCTCTATAGAATCGCTGGTTTTCCAAGTAAATTAGAAATTTGACCGCTTCAAAATTGTAATCGGTTATAGTCTACCGCGTTGCGATAATATCTTTTGTCCACATAGCCTAAATATTTCATAATACAATAAAAACCGAAAAAAATTGGGCTCCGCCCACTTTTGGTTCTCTCGTAACGATGGTAACGAGCATAAACAACGGATGTGTATCAGCTGACATATCTTTTCCAAATTGAATCTTTTTCTTTGGACAAACAGAATAGAGCCTACTTGAAATAATGAGACTGCCCTCTTGAGTTGCACAGTGAACAAAATTCATTATCAACATAGATCATTAACACATTGACCGTATTTTGTTATGTTACTTCAAAGTCTTCAAGAATGAAGATGGAGTGAAATACTAGGCTGAGGTGCCATAAGTGAAGGTAATATTTATTTTAGGCCTCTATAATTGAAGTCTGAAACCATCAAATCAGTCTAATCTCCCAATCCAACGTAGTCGGGTTTGGGGGTGGAGGTAGCTCCACCGTCGTTTCTAGGGCTGCTTGCGATCTCGAAGCCGGTGAGCCATTCCGTCTTCCTCCCATCGTCTGCTTCTCCTTCTTTCCGCTTCCTCTTATTATGAAACCATAATAGGCAATAATATTAGGCGTATGGTATTTTGCCATCTAATTACACTGAAATTGGTAGGGCCTATGTAATGTTGTTCTGTATCATTGTCATTTGTAATATTAACTCGTTAAGGTTAGGTTGCCTACAGGTATAATTACCCCAGGCATACAAACCATTAACTTCTTCTATTAATTTGTCACAATGTTTAGCCAATGAATTAAAATGTAGGCCTACATAGGGCAGGCTTACAATGAATACTATCACAAGAGAATAACCTCGAAGTAATATTATAACCCATTAATTTTACGAATTAACTGCTTCCTCTTTCACAGCTGTGTCAGTTGTCAAACTCAAGTTCGTGGTTTAGCCGCTGCCGTTCAGAATCAGCTGTCATTGTGAAAAATAATCTCATGATACAGGTTAATGTTTACACTGTCATTCCATTTGATGAAAACATATTTTCTGTGAGTCTAGATTTGGATCTTGATGGATATCTAGGCCCAATTCGATCATTAATTTCAGCTACGCCTATTCCATACTTCGAAAAATTGTGCACCGGTATGCTTAGGTTTGAACTAATTTTACCTAACCTAACCTAATTCAATAAAAGCAACAGGCCTATTCAAAACTAAAGACTTAGGCTACTCAAAGACTCATTTATAATTAAATTACACCTCTTTCTTTCTTTATGACAGTAGACCTACGATCAACTGTGATTCATTGTAATGCGCATTTTGATATTTCACTTAATGCTGACAGTCGTTAGGCCTAGTGGTGCAAACAATTCAAACTGAAAGTAATTTATCTTTAGTTGTACTGTGGCTGCCCCAGCAATAATGGATAAATACACTATAAAAGAAGTGTGCATATAGTTGTCCACAAAATAATGGTGTAGTTTAAGTAGACCTAGCCTAATTTTTAGTTGCAGTATTTGACGAAATTTTCGTAGGCAAAATTGACGGAAGAGTTGAAATGGGTTGTTCATGATTCGTTCAACACAGTCGCACGACAGAGTTTATATTAGTGTGAAGTTCCTATTATACGTAGTTTTAAATTTCTTGTAGGGCCTGAGCCATGAAGTTCTTCGTTTAAAATTGATTGAGTTGATGACCTTAGTTACGGTAATGAAATTCAGGAGCAATTGCATTGAAATTTTGCGTTTTAAATTAGTTAACACCATGAATGTAATAATGGGAGGAAGGGAAAACATCAACTTACTCTGTTGGTCATATGGTGAAGACTAGGTCAATCAGTGAGTGGTAGATAGCGGCCGTAGGTTCAATCCCCGTTATCGATCATCTTTATCTCTGCATCCGTCAAAAACTGATACAAGTGATAACAGAGACGGTGGGGATGTTGAAAAACTTGACCTTACCAGGCCCAATTTTGAAACAATATTTTTTGCGATCACAATTGACCGGCCATCTCTGGCATGACTTAAAATTTCAAGTTACTACCGCGTTCAGTGGAGGTCTACTCCATTCAAGTCACCACTAGCTCAGTTTATAATCCAACAGTAGGCCATAATAATAATAATATTTACGAGAAAATTGCGATAGGCCTACCTATGGTTTCTTAAAATTCTTATAAATTGAAGTTTCATGGCTGTCATTTAAAAATTCAGAATATTCCTTAAGATTAGGACTAGGCCTGAACGAAATAAAATCAATTAGTATGGTCTTCCGTTGAAGGTTGAAAACTGAACTCAGTTGTTTGTCGATGCCTGTTGAACATTGTTGGGTAATGAAATTTAAAAATTAAAGGATTAGTTTTTTCCAAAAATGTTCGATTAAGCAAAATAACATCAATTCAAAAGATTGTATACTACTTTGGGATTAGAATAGGCCTACATAAATGCATTACAGTTTTCTAAGTTTATAACGAATGTTTGGAGCGTGAGATTATTTGATTTCTGAATTATGGCTCAACGAATAGAAATAAAATAGAGATCAAATAACTGAACATCAAGCTTATCCTCAAATTTCATATAGTTTATTAATTCTCGAAAAAGTAAATATTTACTCAGTTTTTTAGCGTGTTCACCATACTGTGGAAATGGAAACACACAAGTTCATATGTTTGGCTGAAATAAGAGGGACCAAAAACACCTATTCGTCGCGTAGAATCGCTGAATTTCTATGTAAATGTATGTATGTATGTAAATTTCTCTGTAAAATTATTGCGCTTGGGTTATGCAAATTCCTACAATCTTCGACTACATACCGGTACTCATAAAATTTGTCCACATAGCCTGTATACATTCTAACTAACAAATTGAAAAAAAAACTGCTATGATCACACCCAGTGTGTAATGGAATGGGTTTTGAAAATCCGCTGACTTTTTTATGCGTAATAGAATCGCTGGTTTTCTACGTATATTATAAATTTATGCGCTTTGAAATTGTAATTGGTTACGATCTAACATTGAACAATAATAACTTTTGTCCACATAGGCCCAGGGTAAATATTTTATAATTCAATAAAAACCGAATTTCTTTTTGGCCCACCGCCCACTTTTGGTTCTATAAGCAACGGTTTTGTTCATTTTATTTCCTGGTTTTAAATGAATTTAATAATAGGCCTAATTACATTACCTTTTTCATACCTATTTCAATTCAATCAGCAACAATCGACAAGCAAGCAGTGCTATATGAGCAAACATCAAGGAAACTATCAGTGTCATTAAATTCACAAGATAATTGAGCTCTAATTGAAGTTGACATACAATTCAAAGGCTAGGCTTCTTTTGAATGTGTCCGTGGAGGACGTCACCGAACACCTGCGAGCTGCCGCTCTTCCGTCTTATAACGTCCAACACGGAGGCAGTGGACCAGCTACTCAATCAAGGCCTCCCCATCTTCCACCACCCTCTATGTGTGCCCGCTGCCAATCGTTCAGGCATTGAGTTTATAGGTTAACGCAATGGTTCGGTGAGGTTAGGTTGCATGCATTTTGCTATTTCAATTTATTATGTATGTGGGTTGTAATAAGTGAAGAATCACATTTCGAATATAGGACCATACTTTAATAGCACTTTACAATAGACGCCATCTTTAGACCTGCCTCACAATACTCGGCTAGTCAGTTGACATACAACTGCACTGGTCAAATACACCACATTTCTCCCCTTTTTAATACAGACACAATACACATATATGATAGAAGAATCCATTACTTACAACAATAACCCTAAATAACTTACAGTTACTCGTAGTAAGTCATAACATGACTTACATCATCAATACCATGTAATAATTATAAATCTAGCCTATGTGGAACTTTTCTTGTTCGAGTGGACCTCCTAACTTCTACAGCTGTCATAGGACCTCTAGCTGGACTAGGACAATTCACAGGTTGACTTTCCGATACCTCAACTACATCATTTTCCTGTTGTTCTTCTGCGAGATCCCCTTCCCTAATGAAGCCTGGGTTAACTACCTCCTGCTGTCGAGTCTCGACTAAAGGAATTTGATGACGGTAGTTCACTACTTGATCCGCGGATACTCGAAGATGATCAGCATGGACCAATCTGACCCTACCTGCGACATTCACCCGATAGGTCACTTTACTGGTAACTTGAACAATCTCTCCAAGTTCCCAATTGACTTCTTCCCTACGAAGAGTTTTGACCCAAACCGATTGACCCAAGACAAACTCTCATTTCCATACCTTTGGAATCAAATGACTTTTTCCTTTCAATACTTTTTCTCGTCAACTGAGAGGTAATGTTCGGTTTGAGCAAGTCTAATTTAGTTTTCGGACGCTGCTTTAGCATAATCTCAGCTGGACTGAGCCCGGTAACTGTACTTGGAGTATTTCTATAACTAAAAAGGAAGTTGTCAATCTTTTCCTGCACTGATAAATGTCCTTTACTGCCCAACACTTGTTTCACTAGATTTTGTTTCACAACTCCTACGCTTCTTTCGGCTAATCCGTTTGACTGTGGATGGTAGGGGGCGAATGCATAAGCTGAATCCCGACTCGCTTACAATACTCCGACAATTCATTAGAATCAAATGGCGGACCATTATCCGTTATGATAACTTCAGGCAATCCAAAAACTGCTATTGCTGAACGAATCTTCTCTATGACTCTCTCTGCGGTAGTAGATGTCATTTGCCAAACCTCCACCCATTTTGAATAACTATCCGACAATATGAGAAATTTAACTCCGTGTTTTTCTCCAAAATCTAAATGAAGCCTTTGCCACCTTTTAAACGGTGCTGGTCAACTGTGCAAGGGTACGGATTGCTTACTAGGGAGTGTGCTCTGACATATCTCACACTGGCCTACACTTTCTTCTATGTTCTTGTCCAATCCGGGCCCCCAAAGGTGACTACGACTCAACATTTTCGGACGTACTATGCCTGGATGCTGCTCGTGTAACACCTCTAAAACCTCTACTCTAAGACTTTTAGGAATAATGATTCTATTTCCTCATGTTACGCACTGTGCATCTACCGATAGTTCCATTCTTTGTGAAAAATATGGTTTTAGATTTTCATCGTCTACGTGGTTAGGCCATCCGGACTGCGTGTAATGCATGACTTTTGACAGAATAGGGTCCTTCCTAGTTTCCCGAGCTACATCGTGCACTGTGAGCGGTACTGATTCACCGCTACTAGACAACACCTTCACTTCCATCTCGACTGCGGACGAACGCAGCGATGAATGATCACCCGATTTCCCAGACATCGGTAAACGTGACATAGCATCTGCATTTGCTAACTCCGAGCCTTTTCGGTACTCTATCTCATACGAATAAGCGGATAAGATTATAGCCCATCGTTGCAGACGTGCGGCAGCTAAGGTTGGTACACCTTTTTTTGACCCAAAGATTACCCTTAACGGAAGATGATCTGAAATCAAAACGAACTTCCTTCCAAACAGATATTTATGGAATCGTTTCACGGCAAATATTATCGCTAGAGCCTCCTTTTCCACCTGAGCATAGTCCTTTTCTGCAGCATTTAATGTTGATGACGCAAACATTACTGGTCTTTCCTCTCAATTTATCACATGCGACATAACTGCTCCCACCCCATAGGGAGATGCATCACAGGCAACTATGATCTCTTTTGTTGGATCGTAATGAGCAAGCAATCGGTTGTTTTGCAATAGTTGCTTACTTAATACAAATGAGTCTTCACAGTCCTGAGTCCAATCCCAATCTACACCTTTTCTCTCTAACATATATAACGACTTTAGTTGAGCTGACGACATAGGTAGGAACTTATTGTAAAAATTCAATAGCCCAAGGTATGACTGTAACTGCTTTAGATTCTCTGGACGGGGACACTCCTTGATTGCCGTCAGCTTTTCTTCAGTGGGGTGTATACCATTTCCATCTATACGATGTCCCAAGTACTCAACAGATGAGCTTGCAAAAATACATTTACTTCCATTTACTCGGATATTACATTCACAGAGCCTCTCAAAAACTAATAAGACTGTTTTTCGATGCTCCTCATAATTACTGTTGGATATTAGAATGTCATCAAGGTACACACAGACTCCAGGAATGCCCTTAAGGATTCTATCCATGACTGATTGGAAGATTGCCGGCGCACATGTAATCCCATATGGCAATCTGGTAAATTGAAACAACCCTACATGACTATTTATTGTCAACAACTTCCTGGACGGTTCGGCCACTGGTAGTTGTAGATAGGCATTAGACAGATCAAGTACACTAAATATCTTTCCACCTCCAAGTGAAGCAAAAATATCTTCTAACTTTGGTAAGGGGTAGTGCTCCGTTTCCACGACTTTATTTGCGGTAACCTTAAAGTCTACGCACAACCTAATCTGATCCTCCTTTTTTGGGACTACTACCAAGGGAGATGCCCAATCACTCTTAGTTATTGGAATGATATAACCTGTTTTCACTAACCTATCTAACTCTTTTTCGACTCCCTTTAACAAGGAATACGGTACTGGGTACGGCTTATGAAAAATTGGTGTTGCGCGTTCTTTGACAACAATCTCTGCCTGATAGCCTATTATTGGAGGACCCTCTTTTTCGAACACAGTAGGGAACTTCTGTTTTGCTTCAGACTGCAGATCTGTGCGACCATTTTGCACCAACTTCACTACATCTAACCTAGTACTAATATTCAAGTTAGTACGCCATTCGGGCGCCAACTTATCCAACCAAGATCTACCCAGTAATGGTTTTAATCCTTTTACCTTGGCTACTATCAGTGGTAAACTCACACTTTTACTACCTTTTTTGACGGACACAACAACGTCCCCTAATACATGGAGCTTTTCTCCTGACACTGTTTTCAATGAGTGTTCACTTGGACTACATTTTAAATGCCTGAACAAGTTGAGGTATGTTTCTTCGTATACTAAGGAACATGCCGCTGCAGAATCCACTTCCATAATCAACTTGGACCCACTAACTAACATGGTAACCATAACCGGTTTATCTCCATAGTTTATCCTATTGACATCAAACATGACCCCATTGATATTTACACATTCATCATCACTATCATTACTAGAATATTCTTCCCTTTCTTCATTAATCCTTTTCACTCTACGACCATTTGAGCACATACGGGACGTATGCCCAGTTTTACTACAAGTGTAACACTGCCATGACTTAGCTGGACATGTGTTCGCATCGTGGAAACGTCCACAACGCCAACACTTTGAAGACGAATCTTGACGTGACTGCTGACTTGACCTCACTTGACTTGATGACAGACCATGTCGTGACTTATCTTGACTTGACTGATCTTGACGTGACTGATCTTGACGTGACTGATCTTGACGTGACTGATCTTGACGTGACTGATCTTGACGTGACTGACCTTGACGTGACTGACCTTGACGTGACTGACCTTGACGTGACTGATCTTGACGTGACTGACCTTGACGTGATTGACCTTGACGTGACTGACCTTGCCATACTTTATTTACTTCCGACTTAGTCACTCCCGGTTGAAGAATGAGCGCGTTGGACGCTGTAACTTCATGATTCCGAGCCATAGAGCTGACCTTTTCAAACGTTAGCTCTTTAGTATCCAATTACTGCTTTTGGAATACCTTATTCTTAATTCCACCCACAAAACGATCACGCAACGTTTCATCCAGAGTTGCTGGGAACGTACAGCTACTGGCTAAATGCGTCAATTCGATGACATACTCCGACATTGTTTCGTCATCTCGTTGATTCCTCTGATGAAAACGGAATCTTTCCGTAATCACGGACATCTCTGGTGCGAAATGTTCACTTAACTTACGACTCAGACAATCAAAAGTTTCCTCCTTGGGTTTTCTTGGAATGCATAACCTCTTCAATAGATGATACGTTTCACCACCAATCAGAGTAATTAAAAGGTTCACCTTTAACAAGTCTTCAGTCACTGCATTTACCGATAAATAACTTTCTAACCTCTCGAGGTAATCTTCGAAAAGTTCTTTGGTTTTGTCAAATGCTTCCATGTGACCCAACACACGACCACCTACATGCATAGTGACTGCACGACTTTCTTCGGAATTCTCCATGACTTTTATAACAACTTACGCAACAGTCTTTCCGAGACGCAGGCCTAGGCCTACTTATAACTTATATACTTATAATATAACCTAACGATGTTTGACGATGTTGAACGCATTACAACTTCACTCGATCATGATTCATTCTAACTTATCGCGGCCCTACTTACTTCCGGTTCACTAGACGCATACCGCTGAACACGTTTTGACGGATTTAATTGTTCGTTATTCAGTCGATTTGCTGTTTAATTCTTCCCTTCTTATACCTCACATTGTTCTTGAGTTACTCTTCCACAATCCTCGTCGCCAATATTATGTATGTGGGTTGTAATGAGTGAAGAATCACATTTCGAATATAGGACCATACTTTAATAGCACTTTACAATAGACACCATCTTTAGACCTGCCTCACAATACTCGGCTAGTCAGTTGACATACAACTGCACTGGTCAAATACACCACACAATTTACAGAGCTTCTTCTTCAAAGCTTCTTCTCACATTAATATTTAGCCAAATAATAGAAAAATTATAAATAAACATAGGCCAGGGCAACTAAACATATCATCCCACGATCATACAGCGTCAAATTGATATTAATACTATGCCTACATCATTTCACAGTAATTTTGTCAATTTTATTCCACAAATGTTAAATGCAAATGTTATCACTACAATGTGCTAGGGCCTAGATTGGTTTCTCTTTTGTAGTTTTGTAAGTAAATATTTCCAGTTCGTAGGTTTATTAATAATTATATTACATTATAATTACATAACTTCATACAAACAAAAACGACCGAGAACAGCAACAGCATTGAGATCAACACTTCAATGGCAACAGACTAGAGATGCCGTAGACTATATCGATATTTTGATAAATCGATTCATTTCCTTTCGATACATCGATTTTTGAATCGATACAATGGGTTCCGATATATTGCTGAATCGATGTTTTCACGTCCGATTTTCGATGTTTTATATTAATTTTAAATTTGTCAATTATATTGTGTTTTCGAAGTATAATTTTGTAGCGTAGGGATTATGTACAGCTCTCGACTCTCGCCACCTGTCTTCGCTCTTCCACTTTCATTTATTAACGAACTTTCGCGATGAACACTAGGCGCCAGAATACAATTCATATTCTGGATATTTCCCAATTGAACAGAAACCACTTTGTTGTCAACTGTTCACAAGAGTTGGTGATCCAACTTCATTGAAATCAGATACAATACAGTACAATACCAAAATTACGAAAAGTCTTACATGAAATATTTGCATTAATTGAAAGTGACTTGGCAATAGAACTAGATCCTGCTGCAACAAGTATTTTACACACAATATTCATTGAAAACTTGAATATCTCTACCGGTATTTTAAATTTGAAAAATCGATTTTTCAAATTCAAATATCGATTTTTATCACTTCCGATTAATCGATGAATCGAATCGGAATAAAAAATATCGAATCGAATCGACGTATCGATTTTTTCGCTATATTGCGGCATCACAACCACTACAACAGACCAGTTTCCCTTCGAGCTCGTTTCGCTATGTAACTCTCGTTCTTGTTAAGAGAATTCGTAATTCTTTCGTCGAGCAGGCCGTGAACGTGTTGCCAATAATTGCCCAGTGATTGGTTGTTTTTTGTGTACGTAACATCAAGAGTTATTACGAACTAATCAACTATAAAGAAAGTATCATCATTATATATATATATATATATATATATATATATATATATATATATATATATATATATATATATATATATATATATCATTATATATTACTATGTATCATTATTATATTGAAATTTGGTGAAAATTTGAAATTTTTTGAAGGACATTTTTTTTATGAAAATTCTTCTCTGGCTTATTCTTATGGGTTAATTGGAAAATGGAAAATTAGTTTTCTCAGAAGTGGTGCAACCGATTGCGTATAAAAACTAATGGGATTCAATCCAGATGATGACACATGGGCATGCCAAGCTTCA
The DNA here is from genome assembly GCA_907164805.1 of Brachyptera putata. NCBI lineage: Eukaryota > Metazoa > Arthropoda > Insecta > Plecoptera > Taeniopterygidae > Brachyptera > Brachyptera putata. Next base: position 36,046,171 of record OU015464.1, read on the forward strand.
ATCGAATTTGAATTTTCGGCTGACCTGTAGAGCGCGAACAAAAGAAAAAAAAGAAAAAAATGTAAATTTTTTTTCGGGTCAAGTGAAATTGAGTCTTCGCTTCGCTCATCCAATAATAATAAATAAAATATATCTTGTATAATTTGAAATCAATCAAGCCAAAATAGGATCTAAATAATAAAATTGCGGAAGTTTTTTTAATTTTGTGTATCGTGTGGTTCAAGTTGAATCGTTGCATCATTAACGCGCTTATATGAATGGACTTCAGGCCATTTGTACATGTTTTGAAAATAATATGCATGTTGACTATATGAACACAATATGTGGTACACAAAAATGAGACCACAATACATACAAATATTGCTATTAAACTTTTTTTTTAGGTTTCTGTAAATAGAAGAGATCAATACAATGTTTTATTCCACTATTCCAGTATACAGTATTCCAGTTTTTTATTCCAGTATACAACTTACCATTTTATTCTATTATTTATAATTTGTCTATAGACGCCATACCCACTAGAAGCAATATGTATTTATACATATATATATAGATGTTTTTAAACTTTCTTTTCCATGATGCGTATAATGGTTTAAAGACACATTTTGGGTAATTTCATGGATATCTTTTTTATTCACTGACCGACGTTTCGCCCAGATTGGTCTGGGCATCATCAGGGTCAAATTACAATATTATTTTAATAGAATGAAATGAAACTTAATCACTAACTATTTTCAAAGAAAATATCTAAATCTGTTCATATTGAAGAGACAATATAAATTCACTGCCTACTCGCACACATTAGTTATGTTCGTCTGTCATGAACTGAAAAGAACTCGAGTACACTTTTAGGGGGCGGGGCACCTCGAGTGCTACTCCGTGCAGGATGCGCTGTTGCTCAGTTCAACTCGGTGTAGGTGAACTGACAATTACAAACGAACAACCACAGCCCACCGCGTACCTCAAACTATTTGGCGCGAATTCCATTATTTATTTATTATTTTTTTGAGGTTAGGTCAGCTGCAGTCACATTGAAGAATGGAATACTGATAGTTTAATCCATCTTCTGTGATGCTTAGAGGACGTTCTCCTGCGGCTTCCTATTCGTTCACTCTACATTCAATGTTGTATTCAATTCAGATACGTTTTTCATCACGTCTAGAGAAGCTGCCATACAACTCTATACACAGCTCATCACTGAAGTGTTTGCGAGTGGAACATTAGATAATGGCCGATCACATGCAATGAAGTATCGAGATAATTAGGATTATTTCAATTGTAAAACTCAATGCCTAGGCCTAGGGCTAAAGAGGTTGAAATGGTAAGCCTACAAAGGTTATGTAGGACTAGGATCGAGTCCACTTTATAAACTCAATGGCCTGGCCTAATTTGTTTACAGCACCTAGGCCTAGGCCATAATCAACATTTGGCCTAGGCATTGAATTTGTAAGGCTAGGAGGTTATAAAAGAGAATGGGAACGCACAGAGAAATTATGATTGAAATAACTACCAGTAATTATGTAAACATTTATTTGATCGTGTAAAAAACTAACCTTTCGAGCTGACTAGCATTCCATTCTCATCAGTCCTCACGTACAAAGTAACAACATTGACAGCTACCGCCATTTTATCTTCTTGCACTACCTTACACCAGTTAACACCACCTACACGAGCAGGGGTAACTTTTCTTGCACTTGTTTACACCAACTTACTCTAGGTCACCGTGCGTCGACAAACGAACAGCCGAGTGCAAGTTGCACTTTTCTGCCCCGAGTCAGACGAACGGCCACCGACCGATCGGTGTAAGTCAGGTCAAGTTGGAGTAAGTGAGTGCAGACAGACGAACATAACTATTCTGTCTTGGCCTTCTATAATAAACTTGCTTCGGCCATCTAAATTATCAAGAAACTATACAAAATCGAAGCTATTATAAAATCATTTCTAAAATCAAAGTCAAAGTGAAAAACAGAACAAATATTTACAAAAAAGTGTGAAGCAAGTTAATAAATGAAAAACCAACGACAGTTTATTCTCGACTTCTAAGGGTCTTTCTCCTGTCCGATATCGTATCATTTCTTTCTACCTCTTTCTTTCTTCTTCCGTCCCTCCATACAGGTTGTGATCTCGCTCTTTGGATTGAGTCTTCTGTAGGTTCTATAGATGTTATACGTTTCTCCTGTAGAACAGGCTTCCAGGCAGTAGGAAGACATCTGCTATCATCCCTTCTGTTAAGGTTATCTACTCGCTTTTCGATTTCGATTGATTCCCGGACTAAACGGGGAATAATCTTTTCTTCTATCGCTAGAAGTTTCGTGCTGGCGAAGTCGATGATGTGTCCAGTCTCCATGTTATGTTGGGCCAGTGCCGAAGTCTTTATACCCCACCTGACATTCGTCTCATGCTCATACTTCCTGGCTGATATCCGTTTACCCGTTTGGCCCACATAGCTTTTCTTGCATTCACCGCACGGGATTTCATATATTCCATGCTGTTCAAGATGAATGCTAGCCTTAGGAGTTCGCAGCAAACTATCAATTTTACAATTAGTTTTAAAAACTGTTTTGATGTTGGACTTCATAAGTAGTTTGCTGATTCTATCTGTTATGCCTTTGACATAAGGCAGAAAAGCTATGGATCTCGGTTTTTCATTTTCGTCTTCGTCAGGCACCTGTACTTCGTTGTCCGCTTTATCCACCGTTTGAACTGTTTCTTTCACAGTATCACATTTATTGAACGATCTATTTATCACTCTGTTTGAAAAGCCGTTCTTAACCAATGCTTTTCTTAGGTTTATAAATTCTTCGTTGTAAGTTTCCTTGTCTGATAGCCTGTGTGATCGTATGGCTAAAGTACTGGCAACCGAATTGATCTGTGCCGGAAAATGATGGGACGTAGCTTGAAGGTAGCGGTCTGTGTGTGTCTTTTTCCTGTATACAGAATATCCCAGATGACCACCATCTTTTCTTCTCACCATCACGTCTAAGAATGGGAGCTGTCTTTCCTCTTCAATTTCCATTGTAAACTGGATGTTTTCATGAAACGTCGGTCAGTGAATAAAAAAGATATCCATGAAATTACCCAAAATGTGTCTTTAAACCAATATATATATATATATATATATATATATATATATATATATATATATATATTTATATATATGTATATATATATATATGTATATATATGTATATATATGTATATATATATATATATATATATATATATATATATATATATATATATATATATATATATATATATATATTTATATATATATATACATTCAAGGTCTAGAGGTAGCGTATCTGCTTCTGGTTCCAGGGCCGCAGGTTCAAATCCTGCGTAAGATTGGGGGTTTTAAAATGTCCTTTCATCTATCATCACCTCACCGTTTCTTTATCATCTGCTCATTTGTACCCTCTACAACCTAGCTGTTGGTGAGGTCAAGCAACATGGAAAAAGAAGCATTTAATAAAAGTTCTAGATGAGCATATAAGCAAAATACTAAAGGAACTATATTCTGTTGTTGATGGAATTTAATTAATTCAGGATTTTCTGTCAATAGAAGAAATCATGTAAGTTTTTTTGTAAATTTGAGCAATGTATTCAAGATTTCTGTCAATAGAAACAATCAATTTAAGAATTTATTTTTACAGAATAATCTATTTAAGGTTTTCTGTCAATAGAAGCAATCAATTCAAGTTTTTTTTCTATATAAGGGTGTCCGAGGGTGAGCGCGCTCACCCTTGTTTATATTGTGATTAAATCAGTTGGTTCCACTACATCGTGCCTTTGCGCTGTGAATGTGAATACTGAAGAGAACAAGTAACAAGAAGACGTGTATCGGCGTGGTGTCTACCAAATGTTTTGATAATACGGATTCAAACAAAATGTTTAGTAATCATCATTCCCGAAGTACAAAATATAGACGATCAAAACTGATAAATGGTCGTTCTGTAAATTTGTTAAGTAGCAGTAGTAGCAGCAGCGACGAAGAAATTTCAGAAAATGTCCCACCCACGCGTGGTCCAATGCCCACAAACGAAAAAATGGCTAGCGCGTCTGAACCGCCTCGGAAAATATCTAAAGGTATGACATAATTTTTTACTCATAAACCTACCTCCCAATCTTTCTGTCAGTAAAGTAGGCCTCTGCCAGATTTTAATATATACAGGGCTTCATCTACGAGACGGCAATGTGGATGGCTGCCCATGGCGTCATGTAAAGCTAAGTTGGCGCCCGATGGTAGGGCTAGGCCCAGCGATAATATCTGTCAATAAAATCGAAATGATAATATAATATTTATCAATATTCAACGTTCCCGAATATAGTAATTGTTCTTATTTAAATAACTAGGCCTACCATTGTTATTGAATGATAGATAGGCTTAGGTGTAATTTAATTTTTTTATTTTCTTGGACCAGCCATTTAGTCATGCTAGAGCCCAAGTCTCCCTATATTCCTAATAGACCTACTAAAGAATCTATATTCCAGACATCAAAAAACGTTTTTTCTTCGAGAAATCGAATGCACTCATGAAATGGTTATGGTGTTATGGATTCCGATGAATTATTTCATGTTCACTGTTTTTATTTAAGGATACAGAATTGCTTCACCTAATAACAAGCATATCGTCCAACCTGAACCAAGGGAAAATATTTCGTCTGAGGAAGAAGATGATTGTGAAGTCAGTTTCGAAGAAGAAAATGATTTAGAAGCCAATGTGAATGACAGCATTGAAAATCATAATCAAATGTCAGATGATCAAGCCAAAGGTAGGCTATGGTTTTGACTGCTACTATTATATTAATGCGCATTACGGGAGCCATTTGCACTAGAACAACTCAATTTTATGGCATGTACATATTATATAGTGCTTCAGTATTTTGACTGAAGTGGCTACCGGTACCTTATTCACAAACAGCCCCATGTTTTAAAACATTTATTATTACAAGAATCCAGCGGCCCGTGCATACGTCATACTGAAGTAAATCTGATGAACAAAAGCCGAGCGCTGCTGCTAAATTTATTTTTGGGGCATATTTGAATGAAATTTGAATATTCTTTTTTGGGGTTTAACAATCAAAATTGGTTAGGCTTACGTTAGGTTAGATCATCCTAGGCCTAAGCTCAACGTAGACCACTTGAACTACAACACAAGAGTACGCTAATAACAGATATTATGAATTCAACCAACAGCTGCGATGCTAGACGTGGCAACGAACTTGGTAGCAATTCGAAGCAGCTCAAACATGTGCATTGATGCCAAATTTACAGAACCAGGTTCAACTACAGATATGGCTCACCGTATTTTGACATAGAAAAAAAACATTGAGCCTACTGATACCGTATCGAAAAATCAATTTTTTCATGTGAATTTATCATACATTCAATACGAAATAAAGTTTGCGTGTGTGTTATGAGTTGTGTAATTATATGAACAAGATTATTGTTAAAGTTGTATACCGTAGTGGAAATTCTATGTCAATCGTATTGATTAGATCGACATACGCCAAGCCTGATAGCAGGAACCAAAAGTGAAACTCTTTTTTCTACCTGGTCGGAACCAATCAATCTTGTGATGTTGTATAGGATTTGACAGGTATCAGGCAATTGTTCAATGTGTTCAATTTTCACTAGGTTTCGGCGCAATTAGTACACCCTATTTTGTATATGTTTGGCCTGCAGTAATTTCACTTTGTTTGTACGTTTCTGTACTTTTCATTACATTTCTGTGCTGTATTGTGATCAGCGATCTGCCAGTGGCCATTTATTTAAACGGTTATAAGTCATCAATGCTAGACTACCTTATCAGCTATCGGTAATTCACTGTAATCGCTTGTTAGGTCCCCCCGCCCCAGCATTAGATGTACTTTATCTCTATGCGCTTATGTATAAAATTAATAAATAAAAACAGTCTATGTAGGCCTACAGCTTGAGGCAGAAGTAAAATGGTAAAAAGTCTCTTTGCTACCTGGTCAAACCAGTTGACGAAGTTATACTGCATAGGATTCAACAGGTATCTAACGACAGAAACACACTTTTACTTATGCTTCCAGCCGTACATATGCATTTACCCTAGTACTGGTACATAAATATTGAAACATCTCTAATCACTGGGGATCGGAAAGATATCTTGGTAGGCCTAAGGGAGGACTCGTAGCTTTGTGAAATAGGATTAGTGTCTTTCTCACGATTTCCATTTTTTTCTTGGATACGTGGTTTATTCCTTGCCGCTCATCATGTTTTGGGTTGAGTTTTCGGTTAGAAGATGAACCTCCAGAACTTATCTATGCTAATGCTCAGATAACATTCATGGAGAGTTTTGTAGCCATTTTAACGTTGGCGTACAGGTACACCCTAACAGGAGAGTGTTTATGTGCCATACTGGACCTTCTTTTGCTTCACTTACCAACACCAAACAAGTGCATAAAATCAATCTACAAACTGAAGAAGGTGTTTGCCCATTTGACTGCCCCTTTAATATTACACTACTATTGTTCCAAATGTTTTTATCTTTTGAGTGATAAAAACTCTGTCTGTTTGCAATGCCCACCCCATATTGTATTCTCGATCCTATTTTATTGAAATTTCATTGCCCCATCAGCTGAGAGCTTTATTCAAGCGACCGTCATTCTTTACTGACCTACAATATCGATTCACGAGAGAGAAAAAAATCAAGATGGTATTGAAGATATTTATGATGGCTCAGTTTATAAAAATATGTCTATGAACAAAGGCTTCCTGTCAGATCCTAATAATATTTCTTCCATGTGGTACACAGATGGTGTTTGGGGCGAAATTTAGTCCCCCAAACCCTTTTTTTGGTTTGTATTTTTTTTTTTGTTTTTGGACTCCAGGTAATTTTTTTCAATTTTTGGGTTTGTACGTTTTTTCCCCCCCTTGTTATTTTTCCCTTTTTAAAAAAAAACATTTTCGGGGGGGGGGGGGGGGGGGGGGGGGGGGGGGGGGGGGGGGGGGGGGGGGGGGGGGCCCCCCCCCCCCCCCCCCCCCCCCCCCCCCCCCCCCCCCCCCCCCCCCCCCCCCCCCCCCCCCCTTTTGGGGAAAAAAATCGTTTTTTTCTCCCCACCCAATTTTTTTAAACCTTTTATTTTTTTCCCCAATTTCCCTCCTAAGTTTGGGAATTCACGAACCGCTTTTTCCCCCCCCCACAAATCATTCACCCTTAAGAGAAAAAAAAATTTAAAAAAATTTTGAGGCTCATTTTAAAAAAAATTAAACGGCTTTTTTGGGTCAAATTAAAATTATTTTCCTTTGGGTTCCGGGAATTGGGCCTTTATTAAAATTTTAAAAAGGTTTGGGTTTTTCCCTTTTACTGGTCAAAAAATTTTAAAAACTTCTTATATAAAAAGGGGGCCTAAGGGGAACTTCTCTTTGGGTTTTTGGCCCCCCCAAAACCCATTTTTTATACTTTTTTTTGGGCCATTGTTTGGGGTTGGGGGGGGGTTTAGAGGGAATTGAATTTTTCCTGAAAAGAAATTTGGAAGGTCCCCAAAAGTTGGGAAAAAAAAGGAATTTTGTCTTTGGTTTTTTTGACTTCCCAAAAAGTGAAAACCCTTTCAAAACGGGGGGGGTTTTCCCCTTTTTTGGTGCCCCTTTTGCCTAACCAAAAGGTAAAAACGGCTTTTTAAGGGCCCCCCCCGGGGGGGGTTTCCCTTATTCCTTTTTTTTGAAAATTCTTGCCCACCCAAATTGGGAAACTTTAGGGAAGGAAGCATCAGGCACAAACTTTTTTTGGGAAAAAAAAAACCCAAGTGGTTTGGTTAAAAGGTTTTTAAAAATATGTCTATCGGTTTGTGGGTTTAAAATAAATTTTTATTTCCCCCTTGGTTTTGCCCAAAAGCTCATTTGGTTTTTCCTCTTTATTTACCCCCTTTTTCCGGGGGCAAGGGTTTATAGTAAAAAATGTTTCCAAAACCCCCTTTTGGGGGCCCCGGTTTTGGGCCCTTTCCAAAATTAATACGAAAAAATTGATTAATTTGGAAAATGGGCCCAAATTTGGCTTGTTTCCCCATTTAAAAACCCGTTTTTAATATTAGGGGAAAAGGTATCGCCAAAAATGCAGTTTTGGGTCCAAGGGGTTCCCATTCCTTTAACAAATAAGGAGTTTTGGGGCCCAAGTTTGGGGTTTATGTTTCCTTTTTCTTCCCCCCCATTGGTTTTTCCCAAATTTTTAAGGGAAGATTCAGGCGCAAACCCACCAACCTTACTCCAGTTTTGACTGAAAAAACCCGGTTGGGTTTTTATGGTTTTTATCGGGGTTTTCCCGGAGCTGAATGGTGCAATTATCTTTCCTTTTTTCCGGTTATGCCGGTAATTTTTGGGGGCTCAAAAAGAAAACTTAAAAACCCCAAAATTTTTCCCCCCCTTTGATAAAAGCGAAATTTGATTCCGCTGGGAGCCCAACGGGGTTAAAAAAATTTTTCTACCAAAAAATTAAAAACTACTGCCAAATGCAAAACTGATAAAAATTTTTATTTAATTAAAAAATTTTTTCCCGGTTGGTGTTTTTTCCCAAAACTTTTAAAATTTTAAATTTTTGGTGGAACCAAGTTTGCTAAGAAAACCCCAAACCCCCAACTCGGGAAACGCCCGGAGGGCCCTTTATAAAATTTTTTTTTAGAAAAAAATTTCTTCGGGGTAATGGGTGCATTTTTAGGTTTAAAAAAATCTTTTATGGTTGGGGGGTCCCGGGTTTTGAAAAAATTGCAAAAAATTTAAAAAAGGGAAAAAGGGAAATCGCAACATGGGGAATTTTTTGGCCCTTGGTTTAAAAAAAGGGAAAATTTTAAAACCCAATGTTTTATCCCCTTTTCAAAGTTTAAAGGTAATTGAGGTTTAGAGTTTCCCCTTATTAAAAAAACATTCATCCCCAGTTTTTTAGAAAATTAATTTTGAATTTTTGGGGGTGGCAAAGCCTTAAACAAATTGAACCCAATTAAATTATGCGTTTCGTTTAAAATTTTCGGCCCACCAATAAAGCCCTTACTTTTTCAAAAACCCCTTCCAGGAGGGTTTTAACTTTTTAAATTAAAATAAAATTCCTACTAAAAAACTGCCAATAATTTTTGGGCCCAAACCGTCAAAAATTTTAAAAGGCGGTTTGTGCGTTCGCAATTTCTCCCCCACAAGCAAAAGTTTTTAATTTTTAAAAAATTTTGGGGGGTTGGTTGAAATTTAAATTAAAAAACCAATTTGCCAAAATTTTTCAAAGAAAACCCAAAGTCCCCGGAATAGGGGTTGGTTTTGAAAAATTTGGGTTCCCAGAAAAAGTTGCATGTCGATCGGTTGAACCGTGCGACCTGTGCAGTGTATACAAAAAAAAACAAAGCTCTATAATAGTGGGTTGTAAATCTTCACTAACGCTGATCTAATCATCTAATGAGTTTAAAAAAAAATTAAGTTAATAAAATCGGTAGAGATTATTATGCCTATGACATAATCACCAGAAAATCTTAATTTTTCCACAAGAATGTGACTTTATATTTAATGATGAAAACGACACAGATATATTCAAATTATTGGGAAAATACGAGATACAAGATGAATTTTCAAAATTGTATCTTTGATACAAGAGAGTATCGGTATATTAAGATACTTCAAAAGATACATGTATGTACGATACTGCCCATGTGTGTCAGCAAATTAACAAATGCATGCACCATGCTGGAGAAATCATCTTTATTTTTTTTCCATGTTCACGGATCACTGTAATTGAATGAAAAGCATATCGTTGAATTACAAAGGCCTCCTATTGACCAAGAAAGGACATCATATAATGACGTATTTGTCGGTTCAAAACTTATCGACATAACGGAACGAGATCGTGTGCGTGTATAGAATAGACTGTTAACCTTGAGTGAGTTGTCGATCGTTCGCAGTCTCGATTGGGATCGCTATCGACTGAATATCAATGAAAATAGAGAATCGCAGTGCTGATCCTTATGACTAGCTGTGTCTTGCACGCTGCATGTTTTTGCCAGTAGTAGTTACAGATACGCTATTTGCAATGTTGGGCTTGGAAAATTAAAAAGCGTTCGTGTCTACTTGACCTTCTAAACTGAAAGGTTACTTCTTTAAGAGTTCTATTATCAGAGATATCGTTTATGAAAACTGGTAAACATGATTGGTCCACGTAGTGTACCTTAGATGCCTTGTTGTTGTAAGTCTTTATTTGGTATTTATATGATAAAATATAATATAATACTTATAAGTATTGCTCAAAGCAGCAATCGAGAGTGTAGTGGTCGCGGGACTTAGATTGTCAAAGAAGGCAGGCTTCACTATTGAAATTGTTCTTCAAAGTAGGCAGGGTTCAATATTGAAAGTGGTCCTCCACCCATACCTTCAATTAATGCTAAAATAATGATAATAATGACAAAACAAATTATCATTGAGTAAGAGTAATAGAAATATTATAATTTTATATGACCAGTGGTAATAACATTATGTAATAAGGACTAAGAGTAATAAAATGAAAGTAAAGATGATAACAGGCCTATAAGAGAACTTGAGTGATTGAGTAAAATTGTTGAAGAGTGTATTGATGATTGTGATTGGTAGAGGAACTTAGAAAGTAACATTAAGGAGGCAGGCAGGGGGAAGGTACCTGTACTTTGAATTTGACCTCCACTGGAGGTCACCTATTTGGACTGTCACCTATTTGGACCACTTGAACAAAAATAAAAATGTGCACAACATTTCATTCATGTATCCTTTATTTCCTTATCCATCCCTAACATAATTTTCCATGTAGTAACTGTGGTTACTAGAACAGAGAAACGAGATTTGGAGTGTATGTACTGTACTTGTAATTAACTATCGCTACAGACAAAAAAGCTGTGCTATCGGCTCAGGCTCATTGAGAAAATGTGTTTCAATGAACAAATGTTTCACATAATGATGTATTTATTTCCCTACTAGTCGATGAAGTAATTGATAAAGTTTATGACTATTTTGACATCATAATTATTCTAGCATGCTTATATACAAAGTTCTCTTATGACTGTCAATTTTATTTATATATTTTTTTGTCAATACGAGTTCAAAACTTGCTTGACCTATTTTTAAGGTATTGGTAAGGTACTGGGGAGACCATTTTTAAAAGAGAAAATCCAGGACAATTCTACGTTAAAATATATACGAAGTCAATTGTACGAGGGGTCAAGGGTCGGAGACAACAGCTGTCCCGCAAAGACATTTTTTGAATTCGTAGTCTTTTAGTTATGTTTTGGGTCCTTTTAAAAAAGGCAGATTAAATCATGAATATATTTTTTATACATGGTGATCTAATTATTTTACACATCTTCATTACCTATAGTATAGAATGCATGTTAATGATGAAAACTAAGTTGGGCCTATTTCTTTGATGTAGAATTTAAAAAGTGATTCAACAGATATTGCAGCTTTGAATATGATGAACATTTTTGAACATTGAACAATGAAGTAAGAATATGATTTACGTTTCAAATTATACTTGGTGAAGGTCTAGTATATGCGTGTGAAATATTGATTAGGAATACAGTGGTAAGAATGTGTTAAATTATTGTTGTGAATTTTCATATTATATTCAAGTAAGCCTAGGCATACAATAGCTAAATTTGCATAAGAAATTCTTGGGAAAAGTGTATTTTACAGAAATTTTTTCAGAGTATATGGCTAAGCCGAGTATGCCTATCTTGATTGATAATAGATCAAGGGCCCATATTACCAATTTAATAAAAATGTGTTAATTAAGCTAATTAATCAATTGCAGTACAAAAATAACGTTGGTAACCAAGGGTAATAACAAGCTAATCCACTAATTATCGCTTAATCGACAAATTTATTATTCGTTATACCGGCCCAAGGCGTTTTATTTAATGAATGTAGTCCAGGTCATTCAATAAAATCTGGTACTAGCATTTTTGAAGAAATAAAGGAATGAATTATCATGACATGTGGGCCTGTGCCCACACTCGACTTGCGTTTTAACTTCTTCATTATCATCACAATTTATTTCGTTTCAAGATGTTTTCATCATATTTACACTCATACATTCATTTTTACAACAGGACAAAACATGATCTTAATTTCTTCTTGATTCATTATCATTTCGGAAGTCGGAACCTAATTTGGCCTACGTTTAAATATTGGCGGACTTTGATGATCAAACAGTGTGGAGTGGGTAATAGATCGATCGACTGTCAGCTGTCGGGTCGAGAGGCACTCGGATGGATGATAATCGTGTAATTCGGCCCATGTAAAATGAATTCTGTTTTAGATTAATTCAGATTTTTAGTTTCTAAGCAGAAAAACAACCTATCCAATCATCATATTGACCAAATACCATTTTTGTACACCCAATCCAATTCGAAAGAGCCAAATGGATACCGACTCATTCGTCTGCAGATACGTCCGGAACGAGGCCTTCTATATTCTTCCAATAATATACAGAGGGCCGTGCGTGAATTCTGAAAGCGGAGCGCCGGAGTTTTGAAGTTAAACCGTTGGCTAGTCTTGTGGACGGAACGTGTGCGTCTAAGCTCGATATTTTTCGTTTATTTTTGTGTTTATTGTATCATTTGAGGAAATGACGAGTGACATCGAGAGTGATTCGGGAAGTTCTTTCACGTCAAGGAAAAAAAGAAAGATGAGAGGACTAGTGTATTTTGAGTTAGAGAAGCAGATATCTCTGCTGAAAGATTTGGACTCTTTCATTCCAAAACATGACCAGGTGGTGGGCAAGGTGTGCCAGGTCAAGTGGAACGACGGGGAAGTTTACCCTGGGCTACTAATTGCCATAAACAGTAAGTATACTTGTTTGTTAAATTTATAGTAAGCCATGTCGATATTCTAGGGTTATGTTCCTAGCCTACAAACTCAGTGGTGTTGGTTAGGGCATTGAGTTTCCATTTAAAAACAACCAAATATGAATACAATTTTTGGTCACAGTCTTCGATTTTGATGAAATTTGGTACGTTTACTGCCATGGTGCATCTGACAACACATATTTAATTTTAGAATTTTTCATACCTCATCTTCCGAGATACGGGGTAGCAAAATTTGGGCTCCTTGCCGGCGTTTCGTGTTACGCAGGGGTTTTACTTTGATAACTTCTGTCCTAATCAAGCTACAAAGTTGTAATAGGGCTCATTTTGAAGGTATGAATGCCCTCTGTCCATCAAATACTACCAACACCTGCCGTGAGTTTATATTTTGTGAGTAGTTCATTCGTACATATTGATAAGGTCAAAGGTCAATATCAAAAATGCTCCATGTTAGATTTTGTTCAAACTTGGTATATTTACTCTCAACGCATGTACAAATAAATGTGGAAACTTTTGTGGTGGCTGTTCCATAGGTTTATGAGAAATTAAATAATTACCGTACAGTATATTGAAATTTGCAGTAAACCTGTAGCTTATAACTGAAATACAATGTAAAAACGTACATTTATGTGTCAATTGTTTCAAGTTTTGTAAAGTATTAAGTGTATGGCTTTATGTATCACAAATTCTATATGAATTTTCTGATTAAATCTTGTGCTTGTAAGGCAATAATGTATGATCATTTTTTCATAAAAGATTCATATTGTTGAATTTGATCATCCATATTCCAATCTGTTAGAATCTTGCATACCGGTACACATAAATTTGATAAGAATCTTCATTGTAGGTCAGACATGAAGTTACATTGACAATTGGCTCCGGCTGGAAAACATGTGCATATCTATTTTCATTGTATTGTTAGTGATCAGACAGCAAACTCATACCAGTATTGCAGTTAATACATCAACAGTTATTGTGGTTATAGAATATTTGTAATTTTCAGTCCATACTACTTCCTAATTGAATGTGTTAATTTTATTTAATGAATTAGCTAAGATGTGTCTTTAACTTTGTTCAATTATTGATTGGGTGACAGCACAGTAGGCCTATGAACAACTGTGTGTAACGTGAACATTACACTAGGAAAACGCGTTATATGTTTCCGCGTTGATGGATGAGCTAATAAGAATAAAATTGAATTCTTTCAAAAAGTTATATCAATGTTGATGTTTAGACGGCATTCAAGTTAAAATCCATCTTTCCATTCGGTTGGTTCATTTCGTAGAATATTCTGATGGATGAAATATTAGATGCAATTTAATATTAGGCCTATACGTAATATTAAACTACTATATGAAACGTCATGACGGCTGTATACATACTAGGAAAACGCCTTATATGCGTTGTGAGATGAGCTTAGAAGTATGGAAATGTAGAATTAAGAATATTTGGTCGGCTCAATGTACATATACAGGCCATGGATCTCTTCAAAGGTTTAAAAACCGCGGCTGTCTGTTGGTATATGGACCTTGGTTTCCAAACAATTAAACCAGTGCCTTCTTCATATCCATCACGGATTTTAAACGTTTTAATTTATTGGTGACACTTGTTGCTCACATTTAATAGTTTCTTAATTGCTTTCTTAATTGCTTTTATTGATGTGTAAAAAAGTAAATTAAAAATGAGTTTTCTTCGTTGTTTCACATCCGATTGTTCCATAAGTCGCTTAAAATGTGTATGATAGTTCTTCCCACACTCTGTATAAATTTGAGAGCTTTTGAAAAAAATAAAATTCCAAGTATTTCTCCCCTGGCCTATTCTTATGGGGAATTTCCATACTTTCCGATTTTTTTCCGGAAAATCCGTTTGACCGATTTTTCTGAAAAACAATCCCAACCTATTCTGGTATAACACCAATTTGTAAAAAAAGTTTCGAGTTGATTGAAACTTTTTCCTGACCTGTATGCCGCGTACAAAATTACACACAAAAAAAAAAAAAAAAAAAAAAAAAAAACATAAAAACCAAGCCCAAAATTTTTCGGTATATGGAATGAAAATCTTCGCTACGCTCATCTAATAAACACCTTGAGATCCGAACAATTATGTCATTACCCTCCTTTTATATTCATAACTCATTCTCAATAATTTCTTTGATGATGAAGAAGGCCTTGTTAGATGAGCGTAGCGAAGATTTTCATTCCATATACCGAAAAATTTTGGGCTTGGTTTTTATTGTTTTTTTTGTTTGTTTTTTTTCTTTTTTTTGTTTGTTTTTCTGTGTGTAATTTTGTACGCGGCATACAGGTCAGAAAAACGTTTCAATCAACTCGAAACTTTTCTCCCAAATTGGTGTTATACCAGAATAGGTTGGGATTGTTTTTCAGAAAAATCGGTCGAACGGTGTCTCCGGAAAAAATTTGGGAAGTATGGAAATTCCCCATAAGAATAGGCCGGGGAGAAATACTTGGAAGACCAAAATTTTCCAAAAGCTCTCAAATTTATACTGAATGTGGAAAGATCTATCATACATATTTTAAGCGATTTGCGAAACAATCGAATGTGAAATAACGAAGAAAACGCATTTTTAATGTACTTTTTTACACATCAATAAAAGCAATTAAGAAAGCAATTAAGGAACTATTAAATACTAGGAAAACGCCTTATATGCGTTGTGAGATGAGCTTAGAAGTATGGAAATGTAGAATCAAGAACATTTGGTCAGCTCAATGTACATATACAGGCCATGGATCACTTCAAAGGTTTAAGAACCGCGGCTGTCTGTTGGTATATAAACCTTGGTTTCCAAACAATTATACCAGTGCCTTCTTCATATCCATCACAGATTATAAACGTTTTAATTTATTGGTGACACTTGTTGCTCACATTTAATAGTTTCTTGATTGCTTTCTTAATTGCTTTTATTGATGTGTAAAAAAGTACATTAAAAGTGCGTTTTCTTCGTTATTTCACATCCGATTGTTCCATAAGTCGCTCAAAATGTGTATGATAGCTCTTCACACATTCAGTATAAATTTGAGAGCTTTTGAAAACAAAAAATGTCCAAGTATTTCTCCCCTGGCCTATTCTTATGGGGAATTTCCATACTTCCCAATTTTTTTCCGGAAAAACCGTCCGACCGATTTTTCTGAAAAACAATCCCAACCTATTCTGATATAATACCAATTCGTAAAAAAAGTTTCGAGTTGATTGAAACTTTTTCCTGACCTGTATGCCGCGTACAAAATTACACAAAAAAAAAAAAAAAAAAAAATAAAAACCAAGCCCAAAATTTTTCGGTATATGGAATGAAAATCTTCGCTACGCTCATCTAATGAGCAACAAGTGTCACCAATAAATTAAAACCTTTAAAATCTGTGATGAATATCAAGAAGGCACTGGTACCATTGTTGGGAAACCAAGGTCCATATACCAACAGACAGCCGCGGATTTTAAACCTTTGAAGTGATCCATGGCCTGTATATGTGCATTGAGCTGACAAAATGTTCTTAATTCTACATTTCCATACTTCTAAGCTCATCTCACAACGCATATAAGGCGTTTTCCTAGTTTTAATCATACTTCATTATTTGTTAAAACTTGTTGCTTGGATTTAATTGGTTTTTTTAATAGCTTTGAACAATGTATAAAAATGTCATTATATAATTTTTTATATCAAAACGACTGTTTGGATTTCAATGAAAGATTGGAATAATGTGTATCATTATTATATTGAAATTCAGTGAAATGTGAATTTTTTCGAAGGTCATTTTTTGTACGAAAATTCTTCTCTGCCTTATTCTTATGGGGAATTTAGAAACTGGAAAATTAGTTTTCTCAGAAGTGGTGCAACCGATTGCGCATAAAAAAAACAATGGGATTCAAATCAGATGATGACACTTGGGCATGCCAAGTTTCAATTGAACTTGAATTTTCGTTTTACCTGTAGAGCGAAAAAAATACTTTTTTCTCGAGTCCAGTGAAATTGAGTATTCGCTTTGTGAGACCCATTAAAAACCCAATTAAATCCCAGCAACAAGTCTTTCATATAGTAGTCTAATATTACATATAATGTTGAATTGCATCTGATATTTCTTTCATCAGAATAGTCTACGAAATGAACCAACCGAATGGGAAGATTGATTTTTAACTTGAATGCCGTCAAAACATCAACTTGATACAACTTTTTGAAATAATTCAATTTCATTCTTATTAGCTCATCCATCAACGCGGAAACACATACCGTAACGTTTTTTCCTAGTTTAAATAAAGTAGCAACTCTAGTTGGTGAATCGCTCATTGACATCAACAAGCTGGAAAGAAAGGGGTATTCTAAGAGAAAGTTTCGAAAGATTAATTCTAGTTTGGCAAAAAAAACTTGGGATGATTGAGGAAAAGTATGACTTGGGATGACTTGGGAGAAAGCTCTGACATGCACGAGTATTATTAAATTATTATTATTATTGAAACTCTTACAATTGCACATAAATGCGCGGTGGCAAGTTCCCTATCTATCCTATCCTATCGCCTCTCTAACCTTCTGACGGAATAGCTTCAACCCTATTTCATCCCCCTCAAATATTCTTCTACTAAGCCCATTCCAGTCCCTACCTGTCCTATTCAAGAAAGAGAATTTACTGACATCTAATCTAGCCCCCTTTATAACTACCGCTCTATCATGACTTCGCCTACCCCCATACCCCAAGTCATTCCTTTCGATCGGCCTATACAACTCCCCCCAGCCCCCTTCTCCTTCCATTATCCTGATGAAGTTACATATCCGATCCTCCTTTCTCCGTATTTCCAATTCCTGCCATCCCAAGTCTCGGATCATATCAGATGGGCTCTCCAATATTCTTACCCTACCCCCTTCTCATTCTCCCCCCATTTCCACCTTCTTTAGTTGGTCAACCCTAGTTAGATCATCTATATATGAATCAAATAATAACGGACCTAACACACTACCCTTTGGAACTCTTGACGTCACCTCAACCTCTCTTGAAAACTCTGAACCTACTCGAACTGTTTTCACTCTATCCTGAAGAAATTTTTCAATCCAATTAACTGACCCCTACATTCCCAATGAACAGTTTCAACTTCCCTGATAATATAGTGTTAGTGTGATCTATCTTATCGAAAACCTTTTCAAAATCTAAAAATACTGAATCAAAAAAGCCTCCCCTATCTACTACCCCTGTCAGCTCTTCCGCAAAACCCAACAGCTGCGTCTCACATGAATACCCCTTCCTAAACCCATGCTGTACTTCTGAAATACCCCTGCGTTCATCGACTTTCTCCATTACTCTCTTTATAACTACCCTTTCCATCATCTTACACACATGTGACGTCAAACTGATTCCCCTGTAATAGTCTACCCTGCCCCTTTGCCCTCCCTTCGAGATCGGAACCACCTCCGCTTTTTTCCAATCTACCGTTACTCTACCTGCTGTGCGTGAGGCTTAGAACAACCTCAGCAGATAACCTACAACACACCTACCCGCTAATTTCAGGAGATCGCTTTGCACCCCATCTATGCCTGGTGACTTGCCACTTTTAAGTTTCCTCAGTACATATTCCACACTTCCCCCTCTGTAAGCAGGACCTCCTCCCCCTCCCCCTATATTATTTCCCCCTCCCCCATAATTCCAGTCGCATTGAACACGTCCCCGTAAAATCTATCTAGTGCTACTGCCTTCTCCTTATCCGTTTTCCACTCATTCCCTACCTGATCAACTAACGTAAGCAACTCCCTGCTACTACCCTTCTGACTAGAAACAAACCTGTATATTCTCTTCCAGCTACCCTGCACATCACGTTCATTGAACATACCACCCATGAGGTTTTCTTTTTAACCCTGTTTAATTCTCGCCTTAGGTCCCGGATCGCTTCCTTTTCCTCCCCCGACTCCCTCAATTTCCTACTCATCTTTATATCCTCTATTTCAAGCCTCCTAATCGTACTATTATAGTGAGCAGGATCTCCATTTGCCTGCAGCACCTTATATGGAACCAACATATCTCGAACCTCCTCCTATACTTTCCGAAAATTGAGCCACAGACCTTCAACATCACGGCCTCGTCTATCTCACACCACTTCTCAAACCTGTCAGAACCCTACAACAGATCAGCACTATGATTGTCGTAATTTTATGACTGGCTTTTAAATGTGACGAGCGTGACCGATCAGCAGTGTGATACTTTTAGCTAGGAAACGAGGCACCGTCAAAATAATCAAAATATAATATTTTATTTACTCTAGCGAGCACAGTTGAACTACGCCGGGCTGAACAAGAGTTCATGTCGACTCGGCCAGGCCAGGTGTTCAACCAGTCGGTTGTAAGTGGGAACGAGCGTCGGTCGGTGCTTTCCGCTAGAAAATGCCTGAAAGATGCGAAGGCTGATGCACAAAGGAGCCTGGAGCTCAGCGTTAATGAGCTCCCCGATTTAGGCGAGGGTCTTTACGGACCAGAAGGCCCAATAGCTATAAAAGTAACGACCGACACGAACATGCTGCTTATTGCGCCAATTGACATTCACAATATGGAGGTCGGCATACCCTGTGAAGAGGAGGAGGTCGGCATACCATGTGAAGAGGAGGAGGTCGGCATACCATGTGAAGAGCAGGAGGACGAGGATTCTGCCATGCAGTCACGCGTGGTGACCCCTGATGCATGTAATTGTCACAACTATCGACAAAATGGTAGGCTCAAGGAATTTCTCTCTCTCTCTCTCTCTCTCTCTCTCTCTCTCTCTCTCTTTCTCTCTCTCTCTCCTCTCTCCTCTCTCTCTCTCTCTTTCCTCGCCCTCTATCTCCACTCTCTCTGTCTCTTTTCTCTGTCTTCTTCTTGCAATTTGTTGTTCTTTCTTGATCTTCATTGCTCTTGAAGATGTGGCCAATAGTGTCAGGAAACGTAGAGCACTATGGTTTAATATTCTCTTCAATGTTGGAGTTTGAAAGATGTTCTGTTTTGAATTATTAACACGACTTTATCCACAATATTTCAATTTTTAATATATATATATATTTGTGTATATATATATATATATATATATATATATATATATATATATATATATATATATATATATATATATATATATATATATAGGTTAAGCTAGGCTATAAATAGATTGATATATATATATATATATATATATATTCTATATAAAGTTTTTGATATTTAATACGTAGGAGGCTCTGGTTTTTTATCGGCATATTGGAGCGGATTTTTTAACGGCTTGTTGGATCAGGATTTGTAATATAAATTGTTTTTGTTCACCTTTTCTATTCTAAGTATTGTTTTGGCATTGGCATATGTCATGGCTATAGTATAGCCATGACATAAGAGTAATATCTCGGTAGCTCAGTGGGAGAGCAGCGGACCGACAATTTGAAGATCCCGGGTTCAATTCCCGGTCGAGACGTATCTTTTATGACATGGCTAAAATATCCCACATATCTCGATATTGGATCGTATCCACGAAGTTTAATTATCACACACATATATATATATATATATATATATATATATATATATATATATATATATATATATATATATATATATATATATATATATATAATATATATGTGTGTGTAATTTTTAATCTTTCTTGTAGATTCTCTAGATCCAGCGAGACTTAGTAGCCTATATGATACCTTCAAATATATTTGGCCTTCGGTTATCGTTTCAATTGTGTAAACTTTGCTGGTACGGATTCAATGGCTCACGTTTCTGTCAATATTAATTTCAGCTACACCAGAGATTCTCCAGTTCTTGAAGGACATGATTAAGGAACTCGAGTGCACCATCTGTGTTGCAGGACCGGCACCGGTACGTTGAGTCAGATGAATAATATGATTTCTGTTGTCAGATTAATGATATGACTCTTGCTACTTTTTAAATCAATTTCAAATCATTTTATTCATGGGTCAACTCGGAGGAAGGACAGAAACCATCGTCGTCCAAAATCCATAATCCCACCAAAATCCTGGTACCCAAGGATAAAGAGGTACGACACTATAAGCGTTGTGTTCAATGTTGAACTCTTTATTATCTGTAATGTTTTTTTATTCTATTGTTTTCGAACATTATTGAACACGAGAATTTTTTGGGATATATCACGACTAATTATCGATGTATGTATTTGAACGATAATCGATGTCAGTTTCAACATCAAGGAACAACTCTAGGTTTTTGTCTTGCTAGACTCCTTACTTTCACATACCAGTAGTTTGTGTACTTTTCCTTCATTTGACTGTAGTTATGGGTATTTTTTTTCACAATCTGAGCTGTCGAAATGTCTCCATTTATTGCACGGTAATTATTTTTTTTTAATTAATTATTTTTATTACCTTCTCAGGTGGAACTTATGCCCGGCACTGGCGTTATGATAAGCCGGAATTTAAGAAAGCAGATGGTTTTTAAGTACTACGAGGCGCCCGGAAATCTCACGCGGGAGCATTTTGCAGCTCTAGTCCCTGATTTAGGGACTAGAACTGCAAAAGGCAGAAATTGCAAAGCGCAAATACCACCCCAGGTTTTTGATGCTATTGAATGTAAGTTCCATATATAGGCCTACAGTCTAAACAAAAATTTATTAGAAGAAATAAACTAAACTCACCCGATGTCTTTCCTACCAGTCAATTGTATTCATATACAATTCTCAATTATTGAACCTATAAGCACTTGAAAATAATTTGGAACCCACAACTCTCAAAATCTATTACTGACCGGCACTTATGTCTCGACTTGACTTTACTCAGATTATATGAATGAATGCAATCGTAGTTCTTTCATAAAAGATACAACCTGTAAAAAAAATTGTAATTTACCGGTACCCTACCAATTTACAAGTGTGTGCATTTTATAGATTATATACAAATCTTGGACAAAGCCACTTTTAGTTGAACTTGTATGTACTTGTGGTAAAATTGTCATTGTACTCAACTAAAGTAGAGCTAAAATGAGTTGATAAAAGAGAAAATTAAAAAAAGAGAAGAAGATGAAAGAACAAAATCAAAATTAAAATTTGTGCATGGATTTTACGTCACTACCTTCATATTTCATGTTTCGCGATTTTCGTACTTTAGACTGTATATGAAGTTCAATATGAAATAGTGTGGTATAAAACTAAAATCATCATTTTCTTTCAGTATTCGTGAGATCAAAGGTTAAGAAAATCAACAGTGAAGAGTCGCGGAAAGGGGAAAAGTTGAAAGTCCCTAATTTTACTTTGGTTGCTAACACCAAAAGTGCGACAATGCGGCGTCAAGCCAAAAGAAAATCAGACCCCGAGTACGCTGCTGGGAAAAAAAAAAAGAAATAAGCGAGGAAACTTCAAAAGTACGTAACTATTCTATTCAAAGTGTCGGTTAAAATAAGTGTATGACGTCAGAATTGACTTCAAATCCTTGCAAACTTCATGTGATTACCAGGAAGAATTTAGTTTTCTGTATGTATATTAGCTCAGAGATTTACATGATGCGGACTGTGTGCGGATCTGTACCCATACGAATCATCCGCGGACACGGATCGTATTTTTGGCGGATTCTGAAGGGAGTGTTACTTGATGGTCAATTTAGGGAACTAGGGCAGTATGCAGGTTGACACCGGTTGCAGGTGGCACTGTCGGCTGCTTGAACTAGCTACGCCAAGCCCGCCAAATTGTTTCCATTGACAGCTCTGATCACAGTGGCTCCACAATATGAAAGGCGGAGAATAATATTGTAGATAGTAATTATTAAATGATATATTTTATGATTTTATATACCGGTATATTTATATATTATTCAATTAAATAATTATAGTCATGTCATGAAAGAAACGCTTTGACCGGGACGTGTATCTCCGGCCGAGGCGTATCTTTTATGTTATGACTATACATATATATATATATATATATATATATATATATATATATATATATATATATATATATATATATATAATAATTCACGTGGCCCTCTAACGGAAACATAATATGACGACGTCTACTGCATTTTTGTTTGGAACTATAGTTCTTTCCAACAACATTCGGTAATACGCGCGGAATCCAAGGTTAGGAAAAGTAAATATCAGCTCAACTCTTGTCCGACCGGCACATGCAGCGTAGTGGTTAGCGCGCTCGCTTAATGTGATCCGGCAGGCGAGGGGAATTCCGGACCCATTTCGATCCCCACCGCCGACCATCTTTACAGAGGTTTTTCATGGTTCCCCTCTGTAGTCTAGGCTAATGCCGAGATGGTTCCTACAATAAGTCAATCATGACCGCTTTCTTCCCACTCTCCTTCCCATTACCCAAGAACTTTCATCTCATCATCCCATCTTCTCATTAATCATCCATCCGACGCCATTAGATCTCAGTTATCATAACAGTGCGTCGTTAAACCCAATATATAAAAAAAGAAAAACTCTTGTCCGCCCTTCCGCAGTCACAGTCTGGCTGGCTAATATTCCAATGTGGCAGATTTACAAGCTTTGCGGACGAGAATCTGCGTCATCTAGAGCCCGCTTGAGTATCAAGTGTGATTTTCTAGCGTGTACAGTAATTGTTTTTTTCATTACAGGCTGAATATTGCAGAGAAAGTGTGTAAAGGAAATGAGACTGCTAGAAATGAGGCTGCCAATGTCCCCACAACTAGGTATGTCAAAATTACTGTCCCTAATCACAGTTTTTCAGCTCTCTTGTAGTTATAGTATTGAAACTTACTTTTTCATAGATACAAATTTTATTTGAAAACTAGCTGACTCGGCAAACGTTGTTCTGCCATCGAAGTCATTTGTAGTGAATGTTGGTTGTTAATGTAAAAATAACGTGCCGGAAGGCGGATTAGGTGCTATCTAGCGTGTAGTGTCGCAAATGCCAGCGAGCGCGGCAGACCTTGTGCCAATGTCATTCAACAACGCCATTACTGGTGTTGTCCTTGAAGTGCCAATTTTTTGGATATTGCTCATAGGAGAAAGCTCGGCGAAAGATCTTGTATACTTTAGGACCATCTACCACCCCTATCGAATGTTCTTGAGGAATTTCACGACACTCGGTCGAGCCGAATCGGAGGAGTTCATACTCTAACATGTGACACGAGCTTTTTATATATGAGATGAATCGGTAGTTCGTACCTATTTGTCTAGTTTGCTAGACTTGAACTCGGTACTGGCATGATGTGGAAACTAGATCACTATTATTTGTTTGGGGCAGTATTCTGAAACATTGTCTGGGTGTCACGACTTAAATTTAATTAGGCCTGAATTACATAAAGTCATGCAAATTAGGAACCGGGTACCTGAGTAATTGAAAAAAAGGTGGAGTGTTTTTCCGTACTGACAATTTCCCTTTCAATTTCCGCTTCTCTATTATTATTGTGAGCGATGGGTTTGTGGCATAGAAAGGATTATGTTCGTACATTTTAGTTCATAGCTTCGGTACAGGGACTATGGGACTGCCCGGCAAATAACCTGAATGTCGCTTACATTACAACAGTGGACTAATTTTGTTTGCTTTTTGCTATAAAGTAGGGTTGTCTTACAATATTTGAAACAGATATTGAATGATTGACGTTTTAGTAGACTATTATAATTTTTAATAATGTATACATTTCTTCCATTATAGGTCTGCATTCGTCACCGACCTCTTAGAAATTGATTCAGACGATTGAAGAGGATATGAAGAGAACACCAACATATTGTTTCCACCGTCTATTATTATATATACATTTTTTCATTATTATTGTGAGCGATAGGTTTGTAACATGGAAAGCATTATCTTCGTACATTTCAGTCTGAATGTCGCTTACATTACAACAGTGGACATTTTTTTTGTTCCGTTTTTAAATATGACGTTTTTAAACGAGGCCGGCGAACCAACGCAACACTCGATGCATCTTGTTGTTACTCCACTGTTGCCAATAAGAAAAGCTTTTATTCACATTTTATTGTTAACACATATAGGTGTGGTTAAAATTTATTCTGAGTTTTGGCACTGTATCATTCACATTTTTTAAAGTGCTTCAAAAATAAGACTGATGCTCTGCGACTAAAGGTATTGCGCTGTGACTAACTCAACTAGTATTGTAATAATCTCAGTGTAATAAATAGATTGTACGATAGTTTGGCCTATATTCTGTTTCGCCATTTACTTTATCTATATGTACGTTACATTTTCGAATAATAGGTCTAATTTTGGTCTCAATTTTGCGTTTCACGTTTTCAAGTATTTACGTTATCATTATATACGTTACATTTTTAATAATAGGTCTATGTATGCTAATTTTAACCTCAGTTTTGCGTTTCACGTTTTCAAGTATACACGTTATCATTATTAACGTTACATTTTTAATAGGTCGATGTATGCTAATTTTAACCTCAGTTTTGCGTTTCACGTTTTCAAGTATTTACGTTAGCAATATCCAAGTTACATTTTTTGATAACAGATCGATGTGTGCTAATTTTGGAATCAATTCCATGTTTTAGAGTATTAACGTTATCACTTATCTGTAAGTACGTTCCATTTATAATAATAGGTTTATATGTGCTAATTTTGGCCTTGGTTATAGTTGATACCCTTGCTATCATTAAGGTTGGAAATATATATGCATTTTTGTAATTGTTCAAATATGTTATCATTCCACATGATCTCCCATAGTTTACTCATTCATAACTTTGATTCACCATGACTGATTTTATTTTTATCGAATGCAATTTTATGATACTATCTGTGTATTACCAGCTTATATTTTGTTCATTAATGAATAATTTCCTCCTTAATACAAGTTGACTGCAGTATCTGTATACCAAATACTACAAATTTCCTTCCTATTAGCTGGGAATGTATATTAAGGGCCTATATATACTATATATATATATATATATATATAAATATATATATATATATATATATATATATATATATATATATATATATATATATGTATATACACAGTAAAAATCCTATAGAACTAATGATGGCGGAATAATTCACGTTCGAGAACTTGAAGTTCGACAAACTTGGAATACCGCAGTACATATATCACCAAATGACATCGGCCACGAGAACATGAGCGTATCGTTATATATCTGTGTGTTTATATGTAAGTTATTTATATAGGCGGCACAAAACAGGAGCTGACCGGGCGCAATGGAGGCGTCAACCGGACGCGATGGGGGCGTCAACCGAGCGCAATGGAGGCGTCTAACGGGCGCGATGTGGGCGTCAACCGGGCGCAATACAGGCGCTGACCAGGCGCAATGGAGGCGTCAACCCAGCGCAATACAAGCGCAATGGTAGCGTCAAACAAGCGCTATACAGGCGCTGACCAGGCGTGATGGATGCGTCAACCGGGCGCAATACAGGCGCAATGGAGGCGTGAACCCAGCGCAATACAGGCGCTAACCAGGCGCAATGGAGGCGTCAACTGAGCGCAATACAGGCGCTAACCAGGCGCAATGGAGGCGTCAACCCAGCGCAATACAGGCGCAATGGAGGCGTCAACCCAGCGCAATACAGGCGCTAACCAGGCGTGATGGAGGCGTGAACCCAGCGCAATACAGGCGCTAACCAGGCGCAATGGAGGCGTCAACCGAGCGCAATACAGGCGCTAACCAGGCGCAATGGAGGCGTCAACCCAGCGCAATACAGGCGCGATGGAGGCGTCAACCGGGCGCAATACAGGCGCTAACCAGGCGCAAGGGAGGCGTCAACCCAGTGCAATAAAAGGCGCAAGGGAGGCCCCCAACCCAGCGCCCAAAAAGGCGCCCATGGGGCTTTAACCAAAACGCCCAAAAAGGCGCTAACCCCCCCGCAATGGAGGCTTTAACCCGTGCAATACGGGGAAAGGGGGGGGCGTAACCAAGGCAAAACAGGGGTAACCAGGGGAATGGAGGGGTCCAAACCCAGCGCAAAAACGGGACTAACCAGGGGCAATGGAGGGTAAAACCCGGGGGCAAACAGGCGCAATGTAGGCGGCAACCAAACCCCAATACGGCCTAACCCGGGGGCAATGGAGGCGTAAACCGGGGGGGGGGGGCGCAATACGGGGTAACCCGGGCAAGGGGGCCCTGTTTAAAGGTTTTTTCGCCTGTATTTCCTTGGTTTTACCCTCCCTTGGCCCGTATGCACCCGGGTTTTGGGCCCCCATTGCGCCTGGACGCCGGTTTTTGGCTTGGGTTTAGCCTCCCTTGCGCCTGATTTCACTGGGTTTTTTGCCTCCCTTGCGCCTGTATTGCACTGGGTTGACGCCTCCATTGCGCATGGTCAGCGCCTGTATTGCGCTTGGTTGACGCCTCCATCGCGCCTGTATTGCGCTTGGTTGACGCCTCCCTTGCGCCTGTATTGCACTCGGTTGACGCCTCCATTGCGCCTGGTTAGCGCCTGTATTGCGCTTGGTTGACGCCTCCCTCGCGCCTGTATTGCACTGGGTTGACGCCTCCATTGCGCCTGGTTAGCGCCTGTATTGCGCTTGGTTGACGCCTCCATCGCGCCTGTATTGCGCTCGTCTGACGTCTCCATTGCGCCTGGTTAGCGCCTGTATTGCGCTTGGTTGACGCCTCCATCGCGCTTGTATTGCACTGGGTTGACGCCACCATTGCGCTTGGTTAGCGCCTGTATTGCGTTCGGTTGACGCCTCCATAGCGCTTGGTCAGCGCCTGTATTGTGCCCGGTTGACGTCTCTATTGCGCTGGGTTGACGCCCTCATCGCGCCTAGTTAGCGCCTCCATTGCGCCTTGCGCCTTCATTGTGCTCGGTTAGCACTCTGTATTGCGTCTGTTATGTCCCTGCATTCAGCCTGGTCGGCGCCTGTATGGCGCTTGCCAACCAATGCGCTTGGTTCTAGCGTGGTGCTCGGTTGGAGCCTGCATGTCGCTCGGTCACTAAATAGGCGGATGGCTAGTTACCCAACAAGGCATTTTGACACAAATCTGCGTGTGTGCTGCGCTCGTGCACTGGCTCAGGGCCTTGTGTTCGCCTCGCTCTGGAGCCTGGTGTGAGCTGGCTTGAAACTGTCTATTCACTAGGTTGGATTTCTATACGGGAAGGCTTCTTAGCTATTTGGACTGCCAACTGAGAAAACGGTCCAACAGGGTTCATATGTTGATTCTTCCTGGACGAAGGTTATACGGATGGTTAACAGCGTCTGTAATCTCTGCACCTCTGTTGTCAGTTCGACGGCTGTATTTTGTCAAGAGGTCCTTGGCTGTTGACCAACTTGCTGACATGAGATGACCGCCGTCGTCAGCATTATGATTGAAAGGATGTTTTGAAATTTCAATTGCTTCACTCATTGCTCTGGGCCATCTCCTTTCCTGCTTGCCAAAACGTTTGTGTTTTCATACAGAAGTGTACGGCTATCTTCGATGGCATGTTTAGCAATTGTCTTCAATTTACCATCAAGAATAAAAAAATATAATAATAATGATAATATATAATAATAATAATAATATCCTTTATTGTCATTTTGAAAAATCCATTTTACATGTGTGTAAACACTCATGACGGGATGTGCAGACAGTTCAGCTGATGATAATCTTAATATGAAATAAAAATATGAACAGAAAAATTGGGATTTTTTTACAGAATAGCTACAAACTTATAGGTCACTTCAATCTTTATATTCATTCTTATCGTTATATATTTAATCTTATTTACAATTTGTATGCATGGCCATATTAATTTACACACCATCCTTCTATTGTTTGAGATCATCTCTTAAATATGCGTCTATGGAGTAATAAGCTTTTGTAATTAGAAGTGATTTCAGGCTAGTTTTGAATTTAGAGAGATGTAATATTTTTTATTGTTTCTGGTAATTTATTATATAGTTTCACATTTATGAAATTGGAGTTATTTTGTGTCAGTGTGGTATTACACTGACTGATGTGAATGTCTTTGTTGTTCCTTGTATTGTATTTGTGTAATTCACAATTTTTTGGTAGAGAATGAAGGTTATTTTCAATGTACAATATTGACTGCATTACATAAAGGCTATATAGGGTTAAAATTTGTAATTTCTTGAAGAGAGGTTTGCAGTGAGCTGTTTGTTTGGCCATCATCATGGTGCGAATTGCTCGTTTTTGGAGTGTAAATATCTTATTATTAGTATTTGATGATTGACCCCAAAACTCCACACCATACCTCAGATGCGATTCGAAAGAGGAGAAGTATACAAGTCGGGAAGTTGAAACGTCTGAGATATGGCGTATTGATCGTATTGTCACGGCCATGCCTAACCTAGCTGTCACCCCACTTATTAACACAACGACAACGACCTCAAGTGATAACTGTCACTCAGCATAATACAGCTGCGCGACACCTTATCAGAGTGACCAATACGTGTACTAGAGTAATCACGCCTGAGAGGCATCTTACCTATACTCACTCTCACTTCCGCCCAGAACATCCGACGAACTACATCTAATGTAATAAGTGTGCCACGTGTGTGTGTGAAGATGAGGACCGCCTTCGAGATCTACAATCAATAACTCGGGCGCACGTCTTGTATGGAGCAGATCAACCGCTCGATGAGTATAATGTCAAATAACTATTTTTACTAATAATTATTTTGGAAGGGTTATTTGGTTAGCAGACATTACTATGGTTGAACGACAGATACGGTATACGTGTCAACACCAGTATCTTCTTGTTACGCAAATGCTTGCTCAGCATTTGTACCATCTTCGTTCACCAATAAATCAATGTTAGTTATTCCAACGACTGTGTCTAATTCCATCAGATAGTATCCCCGACAATAGTCAATCTAGGATGACCACCTTCCCTTTCGCATGCCAAGCGATGCCTAATCCAAGCTCCCACAAGTATGAGCTACATTTCCCACTTCACTGATTATAAGTAGGTATTATAAGTTAACCTATAATAATTTAGAAACCACTTATCTTCGTGACAATTGGTGGAGGTGCTGAGCACTAGATTTGACAATTAGTCGAGGTGCTGAGGCTAGTTTCGACATTCGGCGGGAATAAGTAAATCCCAACGCAAAAGTCACTTTTTTTTTTTTCCTATGCAAGTTTTTTTTGGGGGAAGTGTGGTAGTTTAATAAATAAGTGCTTGCTCTAGCATGATAAATCAAATGCGATACATGTATACACAGGTCAGAGTTTTATCAAATGTCACGTAGAAATATTACGGTAGACTTATATTTGAGGAACAATAATGGCGTCGTACAGGGCACAGCTACACTACAGACCAGTAACCTACACGGTCGGTCAGTTGGTCAAAATATACACCCCAACACGAAAAGTATGAAGTCGGAGAAACTAATAATGAGATGGCAGGGGCCGTTCAAGATAACAAAGCGCATTTCGGACCTAAACTACCTAGTTATGTTGAAGAAAGGTAAAGGTGTCAAGCTAGTAGAAGATGTAATAAATGTCAAGAGGATAAAACCATACTACAGCCCGAAAACATGCCCCATTCGATGCTCGACAGGACCCGATGCAAACACAGTCGATCCGACAGACAATTAATACAACGTGCTAGAAGTGACGACAAAGCACGCACGGTAGCGTATAATATAAATACAGCTTACTAGAAGGTGTACAATAAAATAGTTTTAATTTTATTAGATGCGTTAAACATGACGTTAATATTTAGAAAGTAATGGATTTAGTAGGGATTTAGAATTGTGTAGAATAACGTAGCATGTTGAACAGCGTCGTCCACGCAAGCAGCGCAAAACGACATAGTGTATGACGAGATCAAAGGAATGAGCGTGATAAGACAGGAAACAGCGACAAGACAGAGCAAAGTGCAGTTACACGATTACACGTGCAGCAAAACCTATAACACACGACGGAGGTTCCGCATTGTCACCGAGTGAGGGTTCAGAATAGACAGATAATTAAAAGATGAGCTTGCAGTAAACTTATGCCTTGGAAGTTTCCATGAACACTTCTCAACAACGTTATCAAAACCATACTATACAATGCATGATGTAAATTATATTATTGTCACCTTTCTCTGTCAACAAACAGTTAGGGCAGGGCGATTAATTTTTTTTTGTGTGTTTGTTTTGTTTTATTGATTTCATTATTATTTAGGAAGTTCGGATCAACGGACATCAGACGTCATGAGATTGAACACCGCAGTAACAAGTTAAATAAGGCGGGAAAACGTAATTTAATGATTTCAGTTTTGTGGCAAATAGTAATGAGCGGGATAGTTAGAATTCAATAAGCGTATAAATTTGGTTTAATTATAAGTTTTTCAACAATGGATTATAACAAGAGAACACGTGATACTTAGAAGTAATACACAGAAAACGTTCTCACGGCAAGCGAGAGAAGTCGCGTAGACGATCTAGAGAATGTCAGCATTCCTGTCCCATATTGCACGCTCAGCTATATCGTTGCTCACCATAGCTAGAATCTCGTAAGGCAGGACAACGCCATAATTGACTAACATGAATTAGCATGAGAAATGTACATAAAATAGCATAGAAAAGCATACATAAATACTAGACACACTTTAGGGTCGGACAAGCCATTGATTTTTAAATAAACATGAGGTTCGATGATTACCACCAAGACAAGTCAGTTCATTGACAAAAAGGAGGGCAATGAAGAAATAAGCTTACACACGATTGAGATAAGTATATGACAGTCGAAACAAGAACAGCAGGGATAAAAATCGAAGTCAACACAAACATACGAGGAAACCATAAATAGGGACAGTTACACATATACTTCGACCTTATAAACCCACTACGCTCAAACGAAGGATATAACGCCCCATATATAGGGACATGTACCAATACGAAACTCATAATTGGTTACTATACAAAAGCTAATATATACAGCAGTCTAGTACACACCAGAGTAGATATACCTAAGTCCTAGGTTCGATTGCGGTTCACACCACATTACGATAACCATAGGACGAATAAACACAACATCAACACGAGTTTGGATAAAACTGTAGTTTTAACACCACGAATGGTTGAATATACAATAGGGACGTCTTACGATATTCACAGGCTAAAAGGGGACAATTTCTTAGGATTACTTGACCGAATTAACATTGTCAATCATCTCAGTTTTCAAGCGGAATAATCTTTGAAACCGGAAAATATTAGGTGCGACCTGTATGCGAAGGTCTGCGAACTTGAATTCTGAAACGATACTTTGATTTAGTTCACATAGGAGAAGTAAGGTAACAAGAGTTTAAGGTACCCGAAACATCTAGCCAAAGACACACGGACCATCAGCGGCTAGAACACTACATTATCACTTCCAAATACGGAAACAAACTTCGGATAGACAGAAATATTGAGAACTAAATATACCTGATTCCAATATACGTACAAACATACAAGATTAAGTACATGACAGAATAGTTATATCCAAGTAGTTGTGTACGGCAAAGGGGGAGATTTATGACACACAAGCAAGTCGCTCATCTCATTATTTACACTGACTTCGATTAATAATACACCATAACAAGTATAAGAAAAAATTATTAATTCAATTAGGTTTGCTGTCATGTTAAAATATCAAATACGCTACGGAAACACATTGTGTAGAGAGTAAGTTAGTTCTATGAAGGTGTTATACGCTCCAAGAACGATACTCTTATTTTTTGTAAGTTTATCTCGGATTTCACTGACGAGCACGTTATAATGCAACAGTGTAATCACACATCCTTTCCTTCTCGTCCACCACCCAGACACAAGAACGAACATGTAAATATCTCTAAGCTAACTATGTACCGTATACATCCTACGATAATTATGTATGTATTTTATTTTTAATTCTATAGTCATAAATACAAATAGATATAGTGGGAAAATTTGTTGTATTCATACAAATGTATGTTGAATTAATTTTAAGTTCATACGAATATCTAACATGAAAAATATATCCATATATATAAATAAAAACAAAAAAAAACATGAATAAACGTTTGTCATCATTATGCTCTATCTCAACGTACACCTCACGATACAGAAAATCTTGGATTAAAATCCTGGTAACAAATAATTTGTGTCATTGTTGAAGTTATCTAACCAACCACGTGTCATGCATAACATTGTCATGAAAATAGCTTTAAAGGGACAAATAAGAGACACAGCAGTTACTACAATTATTCTGGAGGTGATACAGTTGAAACGTGAGATAATGTTATAACACCCATGACTACAAAAAAAAAAAGGGAAAAAAAATCATAATTCAGAATATATAATAATTATAATTTCATGAAGTTTCTCTTATGCAAAGAAATTAATTGTTGTTTTCAAAGTTATAGAAATGTATGTCGTACCGACGAGTGGAGCACTTGTTCAGGCAACCACACACGTCACACAGGGTGACGGCGAATGCACGCGCTATATGCGGGGTACATAATACACTCACGAAGATCCAAACCCAGGTGCGGCAAACGGGGTAAAGCAAGCCAACGTCATCGGATGAGTTTCCCGGCCATTGCACAAAGCACATGATCTCCTCGCACAGACTGTACTTCCACGGGAGTGCAACGAGAGACTTTCTGCAACGTCGTCAACTCGTTGATAACAGGCACACTTCTTCCATCCACACATGCATACTCCAGCCTACATAACAGTGCACAGCTGACACCAAGGGCAAGGAATGAAAAGCTAAGTTTTCCAACATTTCAGAATAATTGTTTCTGATCAGTGAAAACGATAAAGTATTGGCATATTCAATGTTTTTCTTTCTATTGATTTTCAAAGTTTGTTTTCTATTTAGTTCAAGACTTTAGCTCGCCAATTTTTTTTTTCTGACTGTTCAAAGTTACGACATGATGAGTGGAAACATTAATAATTGTTCATTCAATTTTAAACGTTATGATCCCATAGGGTATCACTCAGTCACTGAATGTAGAAACCAAACTCACAAATGACTTTCTATAATTTTTGTTCAACTTTTAGCCATAGCATTCAAAGAGCTGATATACTTTTTGTATTGTATTTAAATCATAATCTTTGCAGCTCTCAATTAATTTGTTCAGTATTCATATATATATTTCTACTTGAATTTTATATTACTTTTTGTTTCTACGTTACAACAACATTCAAATGAGAATGTGAATAACAATTATGGATTAGAATATAAGGTCAGTCTCTTCAAGACATAATAATCAGAATGAACAGGTAACCATGTGCAAATACCACAACTGACAGATGAATGATTTCAATAAGGCAAAGTTACCAGAAAAACATTCGAAAATGTTTTCTTACACATGTTACATCCCAGCATCCTGTCACAGTTGCATAAACATGCTCATATTTACGCACTCATTACTGATACAACAATGATACTTATCATTGTTTATATTCTTAGATTACCATTCATACCATGGATACCATGTATTCCATTTCACTATAACAATTTTGGGAATTATTATAGTCTCATATAAGATACGTCAATATGACAATTAGAGAATACATAAGCCTTCAGCAGGGAGTATTGCAAGACAAATACTTCCATTCCAAGCTACTTATAGAGAATAACAAAGGGAATTTTATACTTATATACTAGCTATAAGAGCCGCAAGTCAATCACCATACTGATCACTTCTGTAATTTTTTCAGTTCCATTGGAACCAACAGAAACCGGACGAGTGCCGACCGCTTCACACGGATATTCGACGGTCAGCCCGCTGACAGCCAAATACCGTGGGGGGACGTTGACAGTCGACGAGAACAACACGATTCAACTAACGACACCACACGAACACCGGATCGAAACTGACTCGTCCAAACTTCAGGATAACTACTTCGTTTCCTTCACTCGTGCTCAAGTGTCCACATATAAAAGTGTTGACTTAATAAAAGTCACTTCTATCAGTGTCACGTGATTATAGTGTTTGTTAGTGAATCGTGTAAACGATTATAAATTTCAGATGATAATTCAAAGACAGAAAAACCTGAACTTGCCAAAGGCTCATATATATTTTTTCTCAATCACATGATTATTGTGTAGAAAATATTAGGTTATTAAAGTACATGGACAACAATCTTCAATTGATACCAATATACATGTACATGTACAACATTTTTCATACTAATGACTAGTGATTAACAGACAACTGTCATAATGTCTCAATGTCTAACCAAAAGACAAGGTATTAAATATTTAAGATGACTTGCTAGTCATTCAGTAGCAGACTATCAGTAGCTTCAACCTAAGGGAATTTCACTTGTTCAACCAATAATCACATACTAGTGTTTGTTTTTTATTGTTTTGCTTTTACTTTTCAATACCATCGATCTAGATCGTACTGCATACAAGCCGTACTCTGAGTTATTGATTCACATCAAGAAGACGTGGAGGACCGACGAATAACGAGATCACACACGCACACACATAACATCCAGAACTTCCACGACGTTGACGTCAACCAACAGCCGACGAAACGGGAGACAACGCTTCGAAGAACAGTTTCGTTACATAACAAACTAACCGAAACAGTTTCAGTCCAGAACAAACTGTCCGAAGTCTCACAACAGACAACAACCTCAAAGAAGGCGATTCACAAACCGAAGACGACATCGCTCTCAGAGGAATTTATTACATAACAGGAGAGGACGTCGACGTCAACCGATAGACACCGGAACGTCAGATAACAACCGGGGAGATAAATTTCAAACCAAAACAAACTGTCCGAAATTTTCTCGTAACAAACAGCAAAACCAAGGAAGGTGATCTACGAGCCGAACACGACATAACTCTCAAGAAGAGGAGGTCCGATACAGATTTCGGGACGAAATCAAAAGGAGAGAGGGTGCTGTCACGGCCATGCCTAACCTAGCTGTCACCCCACTTATTAACACAACGACAACGACCTCAAGTGATAACTGTCACTCAGCATAATACAGCTGCGCGACACCTTATCAGAGTGACCAATACGTGTACTAGAGTAATCACGCCTGAGAGGCATCTTACCTATACTCACTCTCACTTCCGCCCAGAACATCCGACGAACTACATCTAATGTAATAAGTGTGCCACGTGTGTGTGTGAAGATGAGGACCGCCTTCGAGATCTACAATCAATAACTCGGGCGCACGTCTTGTATGGAGCAGATCAACCGCTCGATGAGTATAATGTCAAATAACTATTTTTACTAATAATTATTTTGGAAGGGTTATTTGGTTAGCAGACATTACTATGGTTGAACGACAGATACGGTATACGTGTCAACACCAGTATCTTCTTGTTACGCAAATGCTTGCTCAGCATTTGTACCATCTTCGTTCACCAATAAATCAATGTTAGTTATTCCAACGACTGTGTCTAATTCCATCAGATAGTATCCCCGACAATAGTCAATCTAGGATGACCACCTTCCCTTTCGCATGCCAAGCGATGCCTAATCCAAGCTCCCACAAGTATGAGCTACATTTCCCACTTCACTGATTATAAGTAGGTATTATAAGTTAACCTATAATAATTTAGAAACCACTTATCTTCGTGACAGTATTGCGAAACAAGCTGAGTTTAGTTTTTTTGAAATTGCTTTTACATGAGAGTCCCATTTGAGATTTTCATTTATACCAATTCCGAGAAATTTAGTTCGGGGTACTTTATCTATATACATTGAGTTGATCTTATCATTTATGGTCTCGATTTTTTCTAATGTATTACTCTGTTTCGCTGAATGAAAATGTATGAAATTTGTTTTTGTGTTGTTCAGAATTAAGTTATTTTTGTTGAACCAGACTGTGGATTGTTCTAGCTTGTTTTCTGCTTCCTCCATAAGTGTTGAATTTTGAGTAGCTTTGGCCAGTATGTTTGTATCGTCTGCAAAAAGTTCAGAGTTAGGTACATTGAACGGAAGGTCGTTTATAAATATAATAAATAATAATGGGCCTAATATTGAGCCTTGTGGCACTCCTATTACTAATTGTTCTGGGTTTGATAGATATTTAGTTTCCACTCCATTTGTATCTATGTGATTGATTTCCACCCAATCATAATATGAGTTGTGAAAGTTTTAAATATTATATATATATAAATATATATATATATATATATATATATATATATATATATATTGTAATTTCTCCTTTTTGATCCTTGCCTTCTCGAAAGTTCTTGTCTTGATGTAGATATCCTCCCCGTAGAGGCGGGTTATATGTTTGCGTAGATTCTCGTGGCCAATATTATTTTGTGTGAAAAAATTACTTTGTGACCTCGCGTTTCTACTTCGATGCCGAGACCAAGACGTGATACCGACAAGTTCTCGATTGCGTCACCATATTGAGACTCCAGCTACTAGACGCATCCTAGATCGAACTAGCAGAGCCCTCCTTCTCAATGGTATATCGGATGTCTACAGAACCCTGGACTTGACCTCGCGTCGTCTCTTTCAACTGCACAGTGAGTTAAGTTCTAAACTACATCCACTTATTTTCAATATAGTTGATTCCATTACCTCCTTACGAGCCAAGGACAATGCTTTTCTATCTTGTGCAGTTCAGAGAAAGAAGTTTGATAGGCAGTTTGCCATTCAGAAACCTAATATGAGGAAGTCCACACTTGACCCTTCACGTGTAGTACACAACTTATCCTCATTGGTGCTGAATGAGCCGGCATTGAGCGCGCTTACCAAAGGTTTCAATTATGCAATTGCACCCAATCGCCTTCCATCAGCTAAGATAATCTGTGGAGTCGAATCAGTACTTGGAGGTTTACCTGATGCAATTGCGGAACAAATCCGACAGATCACAGTTGCCATTTTACGAAGAGCGAGACTCCCCGATCGTAACATTTCTTCATCTGAACTTAACGAGCTTAAACTACTCCGAAACAACCCTGATATTACTATACTTCCGGCAGATAAGGGTAACGCGACAGTTGTACTGAACACTGTAGATTATATGAGTAAGATGTTAGCCATACTCGATGATACGGCATACAAACCTACGGCCCAAGACTCCTCAGTGTATTTGGAAAAAACAACTCGTTCCCTCATTCTGACTGCTCCTATCGATCCTAAGATAAAGAAGATCTTGATCCCACAAGCTAATTCATCCCGTACTCCGAAACTCTATGGTTTACCGAAAATTCACAAGGATGGTAATCCTCTCAGACCAATTGTCAGCGCCGTGTGTTCACCTACCCAGGAGCTAGCCCGATACCTCGCGAGGCAACTCCAGCCTCATGCAGAAGATGCCAAATCATATGTGAAGAACTCCACTCATTTCGTCCAATTGATCAAGGACATTCAGTTGTCCACTGATGATATTCTTGTCAGTTTTGACATTGTATCTCTATTCACTAAAATTCCTGTCAGTGAAGCCTTGGATATTATAGCTGAGAAATATCGTCTGCGGCCCATATAATACAATTAGCTCGCCATTGTATGACGTCCACATGTTTTATTTTCGACGGTCATTCCTGTAAGCAAGTTGAAGGAGCCCCGATGGGATCTCCGCTTTCCCCTGTCGTGGCAAACCTTTTCATGGAAAATTTCGAAATCGAGGCTCTGAACTCTGCTCCCTTGAAGCCACGCTGCTGGTTTAGATATATTGACGATACTTTCGTGGTATGGCAGCATGGACGACACGAGTTGGGGCTGTTCCTTGACCATCTCATTAAGCAACACCAAAATATCAAATTCACGATAGAAGTTGAGAAGGATGATGCTTTACCTTTTCTCGATGTCCTCGTCAAAAAGAAAGCAGATGGTTTCCTGAGTCACACAGTGTACAGAAAACCAACTCACACTGACCGATACCTAAACGCCGCATCGCACCACCACCCAGCCCAGATAAAATCCGTGGCGTACACCCTGGCAACCCGATCTCACAGGACAGCTGACGAACACCACATCAAGTGTGAATTTCAACATCTCCATAAAGCATTGGAACAGAATGGTTTTTCCAACCGCATAATCCACAAAGCTTGGAATAGGAAGCCGAGATCTCAACCTACTGAAGAAAAGGAAGATCCTAAAGCAGTTGCTTTCCTGCCTCACATCAAGGGAACCACCGATCTAATCAGTAAACTGCTGGTGGCGCAGAACATAAAAACAGTTCTTACTACTGATAGATCGGTGAACTCCAGGGAAGTTGTAAAGACCGGGTCCATTTGAAAAACAGTGGCGTTTATGAAGTCCCGTGTGCTGACTGCAGCATGACATATATTGGTCAGACTGGCAGGAAGATGGCGGCGCGTCTCAAAGAACATCGTACGAATGTCAATAAAAACGATCCGACCTCCGCCCTAGCCCAACACGCCTCGTCAAAAGGTCACAATATCAACTTCGATGGAACCAAGGCTCTAGCTTCCGTTTCCCACTTACGTCCACGCATTGTACGGGAAGCTTTGGAGATAGAACGGAGACCCAATAACATGAACAAAAGGGATGACAGCCGCCGTCTATCTGCAGCATGGGAACCGATCATTGCAACGATTACAGTATGAGCGTCTCACCACACAGTCAACAACATCATTGTCACTTCAGGACAAACAAACCAGGCCCCCTCGAATAACAGCAACCGTATCTCTGACGAGGGCATGACGTCCCACCCTGTTAACTGTGCCACATCCCTGCGTAGAACCCGTATTACATCTTCGGAGGTTAAGCAACAAAGTCTCGGGCCACCAACTGGATGGGTTACCGCTTCGTCAAAGCCAGGCCACACGGTTTTCTGTACCGGGCCGACGAGCTACTCATCCCCGTCAACCTTGATACAACACACTCGGAGAGGCGCAGTGAAGCAACATTGCCTTGGGCCTACAACTGGATGGGTGACCGCCAATTCGAAGCGAGTCCGCAGTGCGTCAAATACCACGGCCAGAAGCTCTCAATCTCCGCCAACAACAAGAGTTCAAACTCGGAGTCAGACCGCAAGGATGAACACCGCTCATGTCAAGTCCAAACGTGAGAGTGTGAAATCTAGTCCAATCACGGACTAGCATCTCGGCCGACCCTATCACCATATCAGAAACCTGACGAAGGCTGTTCATTGGATAGCCCGAAATTACGACAGATCTACGTAACGAAGCATCAGTGGCACTTCGTGTCATTAGTCAGCTGAACTCTCACCGATCAAGACTCCTGAAGATGGCGGATAAAACTCCGTCGAAACGTCGAGACGCAAATACTCAATTACGTGGTTTCACCGTAGAAATTAGTTTACCATATAATATTGGCCACGAGAATCTACGCAAACATATATATATATATATATATATATATATATATATATATATATATATATATATATATATATATATATATATATATATATAAGGCCGTGGACAAACATAGGCTGACCGGACGGTTGCTCGTATACTTGAATTGATTATTATCGGAAGTATCGAGTAATTACCTCCGAGTGTGGCATCATTGTGAGCCGAATCATTTTTCATGAAGATTAAGCTGAAAACCATCGTCGAGTCTCCTCTGAGTGAGTTTTGAATTGGATTTCAAATTTGTTTACTTTTGATGGAAATTATTATTTTCTGGTTAAATGGAATTCTGACACATGTAGTCACTGCCAGTTGAATTCATTATTTTTCGGTTCATGCAAGCCTTCTTGATATTCCTATGCAAGGTCTCAGCAATGAATAATAAACTGATATAATGAAATGCCCGCATTGCAGCAGCGAGGGGACATCAGATCTTGCTCACCATATTCAACTATATCATTTGGATGTTTTTTCAAATTTGTCACAAAGTCCGGGAGGCTCATCTACTTCAGTTCCTAGCCTCGTTGATGGAAGCTATAATACAAGGTCGGAAGTCACTGAACATTCGGATGAGTGTTCGGATGAACGGAAGGATGATGGAAGAACGGCAGAATGTCCCGACTGTGGCATTTTTTTCAAGCCCAGGGGATTACCCATACACATCTCTCGCGCTCATCCTGATTTGGCTAGGAGTCGTACAGCAAATAAATACGCACGTAAAAGTATGGTAGAAACACCAGTAGAGCCAAAATTATCTGAAATCTGCCAAAAACTACCATCAGAACCAAATGTCACAAATTATTCCGAATTGGAAGATAATGTCATGTCGATATGGGAAGGGAAGTTGATTAGGTTCTCAGCCTCACCTGTTCGTGACCCGCAATCATTCGATCTAATTGTTGAAGAATTACATACATTCCTCGCAGGGGCCGTCAATACGATTCGTGGGCCTAAGCACCCAGCGGTAAAACACTTTGAAGCGAGGAAAAAAGAAAGAGAAAATGTACCAAATCTGACATACAAAAACTCAAATAACTCACAAAGAAAATCTAAGAGAAATAAAGAAAAAGTAAGGCAGCAGTATAACTACGATGTTGCACAGTTTCATTACTATAATCAAAGAAAAAAGGTAGTCAGAAAAGTAATGGATTCAAACAAATCAGCATCTTGTAAAATAGATGTAGAAGACATACAGAAATACTTTGAAACAACATATTCTGTACCTAACAATTTAAGCTCTTAAGAAACCAATATACCTGATGGTGTAACACTTGCGCAAAGTGAAGAGACTTCCACCACATCTGTTACACTAGCCGAAGTAAATGATGCAATAAAAGGGATGTCTATGGATACTGCTGCCGGACCAGACAGAGTTATTTTAAGAGTAATTAAGGAACTCAAATGCTCCAAGGTTATAAGTAGACTTCCAACCATCATCATGGAGATGAACTATATACCCAAGATCATGCGAAAAGGAAGAACAATCCTTATTCATGAAGGAGGAGATGAAAATGGGTTGAAAAATTGGCGTCCAATAACGATATTCCCAATCATAAGAAGAATAATTGAACGAGTTATTGATAAGAAGTTACGTTACTACGCCAAGTTTTCCACACATCAAAGAGGATTTGTTTCTACTCCTGGTACATATATAAATGCATCCATTATGAACAGCTGTTTGAAAGAAGCAAAATTGAAGAAGAAAAATTGCTGCATCGCGTTTCTTGATGTGAGCAAAGCATTTGACAATGTTGGCCACCACCACATACATGAATGTCTCAAAAACCTGAGAGTACCAGAAATTCTAGTAAATCTGATAATATCTTTACAAGAAGGAAATTCCACTCAAGTTGAAGCCAATAGAAAGAGAACAAAACCGATCAAATTCTTGCGCGGCGTTCCACAAGGAGCACCACTATCACCAACGCTTTTCAATATTGCACTAGACCATATAATAAAACAATTAACAGACAAAAGCATTTCCGATTCCTATGGATACAGCCTGGTTCGTGATCTTGACAATATTTCAGCCTTGGCATTTGCAGATGATATAGCTGTCATAGCAAAAGATGTTAATAGAGCCTCCAAACTTGGATCTATGACCGAGTTGGCTCTAAATACTATAGGCTTACATATGAATGGAACGAAGAGTAGTGCAATAAATATAATGAATGGTATGCTCTCTGACTCGGTGATCACTCTCGACCAAGGGTCATCTATTCGCTCTCTCACACGCGAGGAACGAATTAGATACCTTGGAATAGATTTCAAGAATGAAATATCGTTTGATCGGGCAAAAGTAATCGAACACCTACGTGACGATATACAAAATGTAACAACATCTAATCTTCTGAAGCCTGACCAAAAACTGAACATTATGAATCAATATCTGTGGCCTTCGCTGATTTACCCACTTCAGTGTGCGCCGTTAAGTCAACTATCAAAAGAGTTTCTTGAAGACATAGACAGGGTTGTACGCAGCGGTATTAAAGAGATTATAGGACTACCTGGCGATACTCCTACAGGTATGCCATATGCGCCAAGAAAATACAAAGGCCTTGGTATAATGCGTGCTAGTTGGGAAGCATACCTTCAACATTATAATATATGTATAAAACTTTTGAAAGTACAGGATGGACACCTCCACCACTATGATTTTGTGGAGGAAATGAAGAACTGTTTAGAAAAGCTGGAAATGCTTCAAGTAAACGAAGGAGAAAACCAAACTGCGCGCACCATGAGAATCAAGCTTCGCGAAAGAGCATTTGAATCGTGGGCCAATCTACCTTCAAAAGGAAAAGGTATTTGCCTTTATAAAGAGTCTCCTCGCGATAATTCATATGTATTTGTTCACTCGGGCCTATCTTCATCTCAATGGACAAATGCAATTAAAATGAACTGTAATGTGGCTGCTGTTAGATCCAAGGACGGAACCTGTTGTCGCCACCCTGGCTGCGACGAGACAGAAACCCTCCCTCACGTCCTTGGAAAATGCGCGAAGGGTGAACTTCTGAGAAATGCTCGACACCACACTGTTAGAACCTTGATCGCTGATGCCTTTAGACAACAAAAATGGAAGGTTTACGAGGAAATCCCATGTGTAGCAGAGGATGGTTCTAACAAACGAGTCGATATCATCGCTATACGACCTGATGGGAAGAAAGCAATTATTATGGATCCCACAATAAGATACGAAACTGAATATGACCAACCATCTCATGTAAACACCGAGAAGAGACAACACTACATTCCATGCATCAAGGATTTGTCAAATAAATACCAAATTGATGCCAAGTACTGGGATGTAGTGGGATTAATGGTAGGAGCTCGTGGCACAGTTCCTGCATTTTATCAACTTTTCTCAATACATACAACATCCCAAGGAAGGTATTATTAAGAAGTATTGTACTTTCAGTTTTGATAAATTCAGTAGGTCTTTTACAGCACCATTTATATTCTTTCAAATAATTTCAATTTTTAAATAATCTTGATAATATCTTCTTTCATTTTCATACTTTTGTTATATACCTTCAATTAAATTAATTTTATAATATTTCAGGATTTTTTGCAATCAATTTTGTATCAATTTTGTAAAACCATTGTACTAATGTATTGATTTTTACGCTGTACCATCTTGGTATCTATTGCGCTATTGCGGACAGCCGTCACAATAAAATGACATTCTCTCTCTCTCTCTATATATATATATATATATATATATATATATATATATATATATATATATATATATATATATATATATATATATATATATATATATATATATATATATATATATATATATAAATATATATATATATAAATATATATATATATATATATATATATATATATATATATATATATATTTATATACATACAGGGGCGTCGGAACGTTTTCAAAGTTAGGGAGGGGAGGGGGTAAGTTCAACAATTGCGACCCGCGGAGGATGGAAGTATGGGGTATAGTATGTATGGGGTAAGTATAGTATATTCAATAACATTGGGCATTTTTCAGGACAGAAGGAAAAATTACTGAAAATACCAAGATGGGGGAGGGGATCTCTGTTTGGGAGAGAAAATGCCATATAAGAACAGTTGTACAAAGGCCAGTTAACGCGAAGCCTGCGACCCGCGGGGAGCAGGGGGGAAGGACCCTTTTGGCCCCGCAGGGAATTTGTCTAAATTACCCCTTTTTAACACGATTTAACGTGTTTCAGATAAGATTTCGATGACAAAATTAATTGTTCTGAAGAACTAGAGGTGCCCAACTGATATTTGCCAATCATAGAACTGCAGGGTCGTTCTGGCTCATTTTAGCGCCACGGGCAAGGACTCAATTATGAGCCCCAAAAATTGTATGCGCATAGTGTAAGTGAATGTAAGTGAGGGAGGAATCAAGCCCCGCAGGGAAATTTTTGAGAATTCATATTTTTATACGATTCTACGGGTTCGGGAACTACACGAAATTTCTGGAATTCATGAATTCTTTAGTGCGGTAAGAGCTAGTTTTGCTGAATGGCTGATCCAAGAAAATAAAACACTAAATTAATCTATCATTCGACTACAATGCTGTTCGAATAGTAACATTTACTCCATTCAATAATGCATGAATAAAATAGAATATGATTGATGGAATATTATTAATAATAGAATATTACAAATGTGTGCCGATAG
Source organism: Brachyptera putata (assembly GCA_907164805.1). Classification (NCBI taxonomy): domain Eukaryota; kingdom Metazoa; phylum Arthropoda; class Insecta; order Plecoptera; family Taeniopterygidae; genus Brachyptera; species Brachyptera putata. Next base: position 36,090,847 of record OU015464.1, read on the forward strand.
CGCCCCTTAAATTTGACGCCCCTGGCAGTCACGCTTTTTGCCCACCCCTAGAAACGACCCTTATTGGAGTTCCCTTTCTCCATTTCACTTCATTGTCATTGTTACGACTGTTGGAATTTTGGAAATTAACAAAATTCACAAAAATTGTAGTGAATAATAATTCACATCTGGAAGAAGCATAGGGTTGTTTGTTGATTTCTGCTTACTCATAAACCACGTACCAGAGCTGTCATTTTTAAACAGTACATCAAATTCCTTCAACCACACCTTTTTAAATATATTTAACGTGTTTCAGATGAGATTTAGGTGCAAAAATCAATTCTCTCCTAAAACTGAAGGTGCCCATCTGATATTTGATTTTCTATGCAATGTGAAATATGAATTTATGTACGATTTTATCTATCTATATAGGCCTACATCTTTCCTTCGTTCTCTTTGTTTTTTTTTACTTTTTCCCTTCTCTCTTCCTTCTTCTTTTCGTCTTTTCTATTTCTCGTCTTTTCAAATTGTGTCTTGCAAGACCTTTTTCTTGCCCCCTTTGCCCCCCTTGGCTAAATGTTGGGGGGGCATTGCAACCCCTGCCCCTCCCTCCTCCCCCCCGGTTCCGACGCCAATGTATATTTATATATATATATATATATATATATATATATATATATATATATATATATATATATATATATATATATATATATATATATATATATATATATATATATATATATATATATATATATATATATATATATATATGGTAAAAATGTTTCCACGGTAAGTTTGCTGCGATTAGAAAGCATGTTGGGTCCTAAAAAGGACCGGTTGATGCGACGTTTCGCTGGAATTTCATCCAGCATCATCAGGCGACGGTGGTAAGTGGTCGAATGGCTGGGAGTGCTCTTCGACGGCTCGTTTTATACAAAACGTCAAAAACCATCCGGCCAATCAGGAGCGTCCTCCCTCCAATCGGTGCGCTGGTTGGTCCGTGCGGTGTTTGCAGGCGCTGGATGAGGAAGAGACGACAGCCAGACAGGTACGGCTGGTGGTCAAGTCCGGTGGGATGACTTGTTTGGCTCTGCTCTTGGTGGTCGGGCCGCCGGATGGTAAAGGAGGGCGGTAGAGCACGATCCAGTCAAACAGGAGCGTCCTTCCTTCAAACGCCGCGCTGGTTGGTTCGCGCGTAGTTCGCGGGCGCTGGATGACGAGAGGAAGGTAGCAAGTCTGAAAAGGCTGGAAAGCAAAAACAAGTCTGGTCGGGCAGGGGTCTCAGTCAGCAAGTACTGATGTAGCAGTCGCAAGGCGAGCGCGCGTCGCTCTGGGCGCCGGTGCCGCGACGCTGGTATTCACGGCTTTTCGGCGCCTGTCGATCCTTGCTGGTTGCACGCTCGCTTTCAGGCGCGTCTCGTCCGTGGGCTCGGTGGCAGCGACCAAAATAGAGTTGATGACAGGCTTCCATGCAGCTGGCAGGCGCAGGCCGTCGTCTCGCTTGTTCATGGAGTGTTGTCGCCTCTCGATCTCGATGGCCTCACGGATGAAACGCGGTGTGAAATGCTCGATGGTTGCCAGTTGTCGTGTGCCCTCGAAATATATGTTGTGGCCCGTTTCCGTCGCATGCTGCGCGAGAGAGTTGGTTTTGGCGTTTGTCCTCACTGCATGCAGGTGTTCTTGCAGTCTCGAGTGGGTGTTTCGGCCTGTCTGGCCAACGTATGTCTTGGTGCAGTCGCCACAAGGAACCTCGTAAACGCCCCTGCCTTCGAGATGGATCTGGTCCTTGCTGCTGCGTAGGCACTCTCCAATCTTCCGGTCGGTGGTGAAGATGGTCCTAACGTTCTCCCGGGCCAGCATCTTGCCGATGCGGTCGGTGACCCCGATCACGTAGGGCAGGGACGCGTAACCGAGTGGTTTTTCGCCTTCTTCTTCTCCTTCCTCTCGGAGCTCATATATATATATATATATATATATATATATATATATATATATATATATATATATATATATATATATATATATATATATATATATATATATATATATATATATATATATATATATATATATATATATATATATATATATATATTTAATTTTTATTGGCCGTCGTGAGTAGATTACAACTTTCAAGTTTCATTTCAAAATTACAATGGAGTGTTTCACACAATATAAAAAATAATAAGAATGATCAGATGAAAATTGCTATGATTTTGTGTTAAAATTCAAATTAATGCCAAATTTCATCAATCCCATCTAGTGAACAAGGCTCAGTAGTTAAAAATGTAAACTCAGCGGAATCTCATTAAAATGATTATATATAACTAACAGATGCCAATTGAGATGGCCATAATGTTCTGATTGGTTTTTCATTCAATATTTGGAGAATATTCAATTCTATTTAAATGGTCGACCGTTATCAATTTTTGTCAATTTTTTTTCCACATCACGAACAATAAATTTGTAAGATGATGAAAATTTAAAATTGGATAATTATTGTTCTACAGTTTGAATGAATTTCGAATTAATGAATATGAATGTTGTGAAAATTGAATATTTTCAAAATATTCACAAAATAGCCGCCTCAATTTGAGCAAACTTTACATCTGGTAGTTGGATATGATCATTTCAATGAGATTTTGTTGAATTCACATTTCAAACTACTGAGCTTTGTTCACTAGATGGAATTAGTGAAATTTGGCATTAATTTGAATTTAATCACAAAATCATAGCAATTTGCATCTGATTATTATTATTTATATTGTGTGAAACACTCTCTCGTAATTTTGAAATGAAACTTGCAAATGTAATTCACTCACGACGGCCAATAAAAAATAAAATAGATTTTTGTGAAAATTCGATTAAAAACAAAATGGCGGCTCCGAATTAGGCAGACTCTTTTTAACTCAGTTTGAAATACTGAGGCAATCAAAATTCACTGAAAAATTTTCTGTTATAATTTATTTGAGGCTAAGTCTTAGTTTGACTGGAGTATTAGTAGCCTATGTTTACGTAACTTCGGTCCATTGCATTATTTTGAAGATTTATAAACAGATTTATACAAGTGTTTACTACTATACCTTATAGCCATGACAATGCAACATGTTATCTGAATGAGCCAGATCATCAAACATAATCTCATGAATGAAGCCGACGATCTTTATTATTTATAAAACCAATTAGCGTGAAAACGAAATCTACTCTATTTCTTTTCAATTTTTCTGCAAGTCACTGAAATATACACAACTTGTAACGTTGTTATCGTTATTCGATATCTGATTATCATGCACGAGTAGAAGTGATAAGAGATCTGGCCGGTTACGAGATCACTGTGAATAAGTCCATTTCGACATCTGAGTCGATATCATCAGGAACACGCTTCGAGAAACAGGTAAGGTCCAATCCAATACGTTACGTTACCATATCGGCTACCTAGATGAACCACCTTGAGACAACCTGAAGCAGATCAGTTGGTTGGATGGCATGAGAAAAGAGCTGGTCCATTGTTAGACAAGTACCCACGAGAGTTGGCGGTTGTCTATATATTGGCACCACTTTATATGCATATTTATATATATATATATATATATATATATATATATATATATATATATATATATATATATATATATATATATATATATATATAAATGTGTGAACAAAAGTTTTCAGGGCCGCTAGTGGATGGTAACGATGACTTGGAGGTGATTTGCCCTCTTGAAATCAAACCAGTTCAGCAGACCAGACCGACTCCTGAAGATGGAAGTACAACTACTCCCGAAACGTCGAGAACACAGGTCCTTTTTGAGACCACCACATATAATTTCAAGAGGGCAAATCACCTCCAAGTCATCGTTACCATCCACTAGCGGCCCTGAAAACTTTTGTTCACACATTTATATATATATATATATGTGTGTATATATATATATATATATATATATATATATATATATATATATATATATATATATATATATTAGTGATGCCTTCGGGTACCCGGGTCGGGTACGGGTAATGCATTACCCGGGTAATATTCTGTTACCCGGGTACCCGTCTAGGTTCCGGGTAATTGTGCTAACCAGTACCTATAATATAGAAAATAACTTTTACAAATCACTCAAGCTACCGAGAGAAAGTCAACTTCGCATTCTTCATAAGTTTTTTCACCTACCTTCCCAGACCTCCCTCAACTTGTCATAATGCGCTCGTCAAATCTAGTTGCACCACCTACCGTTATCTGTGGTCACACGTGCAGTGTACTGAATCCCTCTCCTGTCAACCGCTATTTAGTTGCCTTGCCAAATACTATTCTTTACCAAGAACTGAGAAGCATATATAGTCATATAGTTTTTAGTTTAATTTAGTTTTTCAAATTACCCGGGTAATACCCGGGTAATTTCGGCGGGTACCCGGTTCCTAATTTGTTACCCGAAGGCATCACTAATATATATATATATATATATATATAGGCCTATATTCATATATATATTCATTTAGGCCTATATATATATATATTGGGTTTAACGACTCACTGTTATGATAACTGAGATCTAATGGCGTCGGATGGATGAATAATGAGATGATGGGATGATGAGATGAAGGTTCTTTTTATATATTTTATATTTTATAATAGAGTTATATAACATGGGGCCTACCCGCGGTTTAGCTTCTTATGGCAGAATATATAAATATGTATTTACATCGATACAGAAGAGTATCTAGCCTTATAGTTGAATCAATTGCATCTTGCAACAAATACATATTCTCGGCTTTTCTTTTCCACTAATTCTGATTTCGTCCCTAATCTGTAAGTCTGTATCGGAAGCGACTGAAGCTGCCACTTGTGTTTGCTTGCAGCTGGCGATGGCTCTCACCCTGTACTACTACCCGATGAGCCCGCCGGTCAGGGCGGTGCTCCTCGTGGCCAAGGCTCTCAACGTTAAACTCAGCCTCAAACACGTGGACGTCATGAAAGGAGAAAGCAGAAAACCAGAATTCATTGAGGTACAATTACAGACATACACTCACCATACTACAACCGTATGCAAGTATTGAAGGATTTACGAATTACTGGATTAGATCCTTTCTCTATCGAATCGAAAACAATAAGTGAAGTTGATGAACGGTAATGTTAGAATGTATTCAGGTGAGGAATGTTTCATTGTTGGTGTACCGCAGGGGTCGACAACTGCACCTCTTTTATATATTACATTAGTGAATCTCGTGGTCATTGATGTGGAACGCTATCCACGTATGCAGACGATACTGAACACTCCTCAATGGCGATGATGAATACAATTCTCAATCAATGCAACTCTGCTATCAATCAAAGGCAGATGAAGTGAAACTGATGCCAAATTTGGAAAATATCTCATGTTTTAATGCAAATAAGATTTTTTTTGTATAATGTCACTCAAATGAAAACATAGTAAATGAATTTGAGGAATCACAACATTATTTGCATGGTAGAAGATTCGTAGTTATGAATCTTACCACGTTTCTTGGAACTGATATTGACAATAGATTTGGATGAAATATCCATAACAATGAGGTGTGTAGTTGAGTGACCTGAGGATGATTTTCATCGAATGTAAAATGCATTTACTACAATTATACTGAATCTAAAATGAATTACGGCATAGTTTTATGGAACAAATCCCTTCACACAAAATCAGTGCTTCTGTTTTTTGTTGACTTTCACTGTCAAAAATTATATCTGTTCGATTGATTTTTCTCTGACAAGTATTTCTTTCATAAACTGGGATCATACATTATGAAAAAACAAAACACAGATAACGGAAATGAATGAATTTTTGTTTTATAATATATATTCAATTTTGAAAAGACTACCTAAAACTTTTCCACTTATATTCACTTATTTGCAACTCGCCTAATATTTGTAAATACTAATTATCACCATATTGCAGTGCGTGAATTACGACACTGCTCTGATTGTTACTACTAGGAAAACGCCATATATGCGTTGTTAGACGAGCGAATAGTAATAGTATGGGCAAAAACTACTTCGAGTGGTACCATTTTAGCACATTTTATGTTTTTTCTTCGAAATGGCTGACCCGATCAAGCTGAAATTTTTTAGAAATGTATATCAAAATGTAATTCAACTTCACCCGAACTTTCATTTTTTTGGAAAATAAAGATACCGTATGTTCTTTTTTTTCCGTCATGTTATTCTGAGTTTTTTTTTTGAAATTTCTAAAATTCATAAAAAAAAGTTACCGCCCGATGATGCCACAAAACTATACAGATTTTAAGTTAGATGAGGAACCATATTGAAAAAACGTTTGAAGTTGATAGCTGTAGCCGTTTGACCTGTGGAGAAGCGTATGTCAAATAGAATCCTCGCTCAAGCTCGTCTGATTATGTTCTCTCGTCGTAGATCAACCCACAGCACACAGTGCCCACACTTGTCGACGAGGATCTGGTCATTTCTGAAAGGTATGTAAAATGATTAAAGGAGAAGAAAAATGTACATCTGCTACATGGAATATGTAAGAGCTTACTCTATCAAACTTAATATACCGGTACATTAATGTACATTTTAACTGAATTATTGCTGTTCTGAGATGAAACCATTTTTAGTAATTAACATACATATTTCTTATATTCAAATAAGGTTCCATATAAGGTTCCATATAATTTTGTAAGGTTTGAAATTTATATAAAAACTAATGAAAATGTGTAAAAATGGTGCATTTCATTTATAATACCAGTTTATCACCAGTACGTTACAATCTTAATTATACGATCATATATTATTACCGGGTCTTAGCATGAAGACTTGGCATCTGTACCATAGCCAAGGTAAATGTAAGTGATCAAAAACACACTGCATTACATTGAAGTAGACCCTAATTATTACTTACAAATATCAATTCCTGAATTACACGTTCTATATAATTATAGCTGGTCGTCTGTGAGATGCATTTATGTTTATATATTCATTCATGTTGCTTTTGGCCCGCCAATATCTCGGAAACACCTGGGCCGATCGCCGTGAGACGAACGCCAAGATGGTCACCACGAGATGCGGAGACATTGTATGCCAGGCATTGTTTACTGCGAGTTACGGCAATGATCGGAGCTGCTCTCTCTCTCTCTCTCTCTCTCTCTCTCTCTTTCTTTCTCTACTGCCGGTGCAACAAGATCTATTCTCACGACCAAACTTCGAGCAGCTCGCAACGACGCGTGAATGTGACCGGGGTTCGATTCCCGCCATGGTCGGACATAAGTTTCTCGTGGTTTCCCTCTGACGTTCAGTGTCGACATCACATAACAATACATGTAGAACCCATGACTGTTGCGGCAATCATTAGCCCGGCCGTCTTGTAGTTTACTGTAAAATAGTTTTGATTTCCAGTAAAGCAATTCTTGGTTACCTCGTGGATAAATACGCGAAGAATGACTCGCTGTTTCCGAGAGAGCCTAAGAAGAGAGCCCAGGTGAACCAACGTCTCTACTTCGACCTCGGCACTCTTCACCAGAGTCTGCAAGACTATTACGTGAGTAACACGCATGCGCGCTGACAGTTCTTGTTCATACTTGCAAGATGGCTGCCATGAGTGAGTTGGCACTGAAACTTTTCTAACAACATCGAAACTTGATACAGAATCTTTGTCCCCAATTGAGAACGAACACAAGAGCGGTTATTTTTTCAAATTCAAAATGACGAGAGTTAATTTCGATACGCGGACTGCGCCGTCTTTGACCACACTTATTGCAGTCTCCAGTTTCCTCAAGTCCCGGACACATTAGTGCGATATTAGTTTCACCCAAACCAAAAATGAGAGTACAAATATAAAGTAAAAACTCTGTAACTCATATCACATAATTTGCAAAGTCATACAGCTGGAAGGAAGTCATGTTTTAGCCGTGTGCCCAGGGGCGGACTGGCCCGGCACGCGGGCTGGGGATTCGACCGGGCCAGTCCGCCACCGCGTGGGCCTATACCTGTGAACATGCTTGAACCTGTTTTGGTTAATAAGTTCATTTCACATCATTTCAAGGTACCGGACTAGAGAGATTTGTGTTTATCCTATTCCAGAATTTCGATCTTTTGTACCGTTCGAAATTTATAATGAAAAATATTCTATTTGGCTAAGTCGACTCTCATTCGGACAAGTTTTGAATTTTGAATATTTACATGCATAACACATATTGTTTATGTTACTGGCATTACATTTACATGTTATCTTATAGGCCGATGCTTCTCAGTCATGTCTGATATGTTATAGTGGCATTATATATACTAGGAAAACGCCATATATGCGTTGTTAGAAGAGCGGATAGTAAAAGTATGGGTAAAAACTGCTTCGAGTGGTAACAATTTAGGACATTTTATGTATTTTCTTCGGAATGGCTGACCCAATCAAGCTGAACATTTTCAGAAATGTGTACCAAAATGTAATTCAACTTCACGCAAAATTTCATTTTTTTGGAGAATACAAATATTTTCTTTTTTTTCCGACATGTTATTCTAATGGGAATTTTTGAAATTTCTTAAATTCATACAAGAAAAAGTTGACCCCCGATAATACCACAAAACTATACTGATCTAAGTTAGATGAGGAACCATATTGAAAAAAGTTTGATGTTGATAGCTGTAGCCGTTTGACCTGTGGAGAACTGACAAAAAAACATGAAAAAAAAAACATAGAAACGAACACCAATTTTTTTCAGTAAGTCAAATTGAATCCTCGCTAAGGCCCGTCTAATTAATTATATGATGAATAAAACAACAACAAAATGAGTAGAGTGAATAATTCATCAACTTTTTCAATGGAAAGGAAGGTCACTCAGAGGTCATATCACAGCTACATTATTACCATACATTTCCAAGTGAGTTCGATTAGCCAAACTGTGCAGATAATAAGTCGTTCAATTGCTCGTTACGTGTTGGATCACGCGTGCAGGTGCTGGGTTACACATGGGTGGAGGTGCCGGGTTACACGCCACCACGGCCACTTATTTGATCAATGACTGCTCTCGAGGCGACACGAAGTATGAATCGTGTCATTGTTGGAAGTTAGAGGTGTTTATATACAAGATTCCATGTGGAAAGATAAATGCTCGGAAAGATGGGAGTGTTTTCATAATTCCCCAAAATAGATTCATAAAGCCAGAACTCCTCTCATTCTCCAAACCCTATCCACAACTTGTAATTGGATTGGATAACTCGGTAATCCTTGTTGTTCACTCACAACGCAACACGCCACTAGCGCCTCGCGCATGGCGCACATGTCACATCAACACGGACATGACATGACATCCTATCAACGCCCCCTGATTGGTCAAACTGAACCTGGCGCCCAGCTGCCTCTCATTGCTCCTCGTCCTCGTATACTCCTATTGGCTGACTCCGATGTGCAACAGTAACGTCAGCATGAGAGCCGTCCATCTTGGCGTATGCTTAGTGGTGTCTGTGAATAACCAAGAAGATCCCAAAAGACAGACATTTCTCGGGTTAGTGGCGTTGCATTGTGAAAGGGCTTCTGGACTGATGTGCACCACACGGGCGATATTAACACTTGTATAATATAATTGTAGTGAACTTCAGTAAGTTCAGGGGTGGTTAACATTTCAACCATCTGTGTTGGGGAAAATAAATCTTCGAGCTACCTGTTGATCTCCATCTCCAGCCTCCAACTTGTATTCTTGTTATCACTACCTCGATTCCAGATCACAGAGCGCCCGAGTCTGAGAGTGTTACCACCAGCTTGTCCAGGGCAGACCTCTCAACTCCTTGCTTCCACTTCTCCATCCTCTTCTTCACTATTGTCCTTCTCTCTTCCTATCTCTTCTTTCATACCTCTCCTATCACCTTTCTATTCGGCTTCCGACATCATTCTGTGACTTTATATCATTTCAAACATTGCTTCCGGTATTATCACATCTTTCCCGTTCGCATCATATTCTCACACGACCTGTGTAATCTCTGCTCCTCTTCCTCTCCCAAGTTCTTCATCTCTTCACCTTATTGTTCACGTCACCGCGCCATATTCGGTAATATTGGTGAGTAAGAGCACTTACATAGATCAACGTTCCCCTTTTCAGAAAATCTTCGTTTCGATTCAATTACCCGACTCCCTGAAACAACCTGTCAGAATTTAACCAATTTCCAATCCTACATATAAGCTTTTTCTCTCAAATCACTTCCAAGGTTCACGAATTCATCCACTTCTTCTAATACACATTCTTGCAGTTTTGTTTTTCTCTTCTATTCTCTTCTCTATTCATCACAGATACTTTGCTCTTTTCTTTACTTTTTTTTTCTTTTTTTTTTTTATTGAACAAAAGAACATAGAACATACATATAAATAAATGATCAGTCACGTGATGTCCACAAAGCTCTGAAGAGCTTTTAACATTTCCTCTTTTAATTTAATGAATAGAACAATAAACACATAATGAATTAGCATTGCATATATTTTTATTTGAATGAACACATTATTTAGCAGTTACAACAAATAGAGGCGAAACATTACAATTTAATTTTATGGCGATAATATGACGATTATTTTAATAACGATAAGTTTTCGACGAGGGCAGTTGGGGGGGGTTCTAAAGGTCAGGGTGGAATTTTGTACTTATGTGTGCTGCTGCTGTGGTCGCTGCCTCTGCCGTCACTGCCATCTCTCGTATCGGCTGGAGAATTGATGTCCGAAAGATGATGTTGAAATTTTAAATTAATGTCTGTCGAAAATACATTGAATCACACGTTTTTGTTGTTATTTTAATTTTCGGGAACTCACTCGCGGTTACATTAGTTACATTATTATTTTCTCACAAGTTTTTCTTTTTCTTTTATTTTGCGGAACTCACTCGCGGATACATCTCACTCGCGGTTACATGACTGTTTTTCTGGTTGACAACGTTTGGCACGTCTTGCCTCTATCACTCCTCGACAAGTTCTCCTGAATATTTACTTACATATTTATTTCCAACTTCTTTTTGGGCCAACCCCTAAGTATATTATAATATTAAAACTAAATTTTGATTGGTTGCTATGTGGTCCAAAGCAGAGTTCTGATTGGTCGTATTTAGCTCGGATGATGAAAATGTTTTTAGTTTAAAAACAAACTTTCCCCGGTTGACACTTGATATTTAACAAAGACTGAATTTATGGCTAACTTAAAATGTGTGAATTTGTTTTTGAAATTTCACAATAAAAAATGTTCTGAACTGAAACCCCAAGACATCTACCCTTATGCAAAACAAAATAACAATTTAATTTAATAGCTTCCATATTCTTGACTAAATGCAACCACTCTTAGCTCTCTTTTGCCTTGACCTGGCCCCTTGTGAGGGTTGTTTTAGACCTTCACCAACACGTGCAAGACCATATAACATGAGAAAATATTAAAATGCTCAATAAAAGTATAAATCTCGTAAGACATAATTCTTACAAAATAAAATTAGACGCACATTCTTACAAAATAAAATTAGACACACTTTTAGCAGATGGTAACCATAAAACTGCATGTAACGTTACAAGCTTGACTGCGGATTATGTATTTAAAATAATGAAAATAAAATAATATTGCGTAATGCGATAATTGAAACAAGTATGCAGAACAAGGTGAGTACGATTACAAACTAAAATAAATATGTTAGAAAATGAACTCGGCGATGAATTAATCCGTGAGAGTGAATAATAATTATAACAAACAATAAGTGAAAAATTCGTAATAATGACAAACAATATGGAACAAGTTTCACACAACAATTTTAGTCGAGACCATTTACAGTTTAGTTTAATAACCATTTCTTAATTTCTAATTTAATTGACTTATATCTGTCAATATTTCTTAAATCTACTGGCATTTTATTGAATATAACTGGTACAGTGTATTCGAGTCGTCTTTGTCCATATTTATTATTGTAATCAGGAATTTTGAAATTGTTCATGAGTCTTAATCTGGTATTTAAAGGGTGATCATTTATAATTTTAAACCTGTCATCAAAATAGAACTTCAAAATGAATTTATATTCGAATAATTTATCAACAGGTAAAACATTGCAGTAGTCATAAATGCAATTTGTATTTTCTTGATTTGTGATCTTGAAATGAGTAGGAGTTATAATTTTTAGAATTTTACTTTGAAGTGAACAAATTAGATGTAAATGAGTGTCAGACGCATTTCCCCATGCTAACAAACCATAAGAAATAATAGATTCTACCAATGCTGTGTAAACAGTGCGCAATAAAGTGAAAGGTAGAATGTTTTCTAGAGTATAAAGTTGAAAAGCGCAAGATCTTAGTTTACTACACAAACGGTCAATATGAGGTCGCCATGTTAAATTTTTGTCTATAGTCACACCCAAATAAACATATGTTGGAACAATTTCAATATTAAATATGCACCCCTCGCAACCAAGACCGCGACTCATTTGGTGTAAGCACTCATAAGAATGATGCACGATTTTAATATCATTTAATTTATCTTTGTTGTATGGGGAACATATATGCATAACTTTACTTTTTTCAGGATTTATAACTAAATTTTTGTCGTGAGTATATTTCAAAATATTTAAAAATGCTGACTGTAATTTATCTGTTGCTACATTTAAATCTCGATGTGTAGAAATCAAAATCGTATCGTCGGCGTACATATACATCTGACAATTTGAAACATGATCCGCCATATCATTTACGTATAACAAATACAACATGGGGCCCAAAATTGACCCTTGAGGCACACCGCTGAAAACTTGGTTCGATTTACTGAATTTATCGCCAATTTGTGTTAAAATGTACCTTTTATCTAAATAACTTTTGAACCACCCATGCAAAGGGCCTCCTATCCCAATCTTTTCCAAAGCATTCAATAATTTACCGTGGTTAATAGTGTCAAACGCTTTGGAGAAGTCAATAAAGAGTACAAGGGTGTGGAGGTTGCAGTTTAATCTTGCATTAACATGGTCTGAAAATAAGGTTAGTAAATCGGAAGTGCTTTTTGCCTCTTGAAAACCAAATTGAAGGGGATGTATAATTTTGTGATGTTCTAGATATTTAATTAATTTTATAGAAATGCAACGTTCGAATATCTTTTCAATGACAGGCAATATGGCTATGGGTCTGTAATTATCTAGTTTTAGATGGTCTCCTTTTTTATATATGGGCTTCATAATGGAAATTTTAAGTTTATCAGGCATTATACTCTGTCGTATTGACAAATTAATGAGTTTAGCAAGAAGTGGGCTTATTGAGACAGAGATAGTTTTCAAATCTTTTACACTTATCTTGTCCAATCCAGGTTGCTTATTTTCATTCATATCTGATATGATATTTTGTATAAATTTAGCATCAAAGAGAGGTAAGAATAATTATTGATTTGTCGCGTAAGTCAAGTTCTGTGTTGAAGTTTCAATATTGCACTCATGTTTAATGTTACTTAATCCTCTACAAAAGAATTTACGAATTTATTAGCCAAGACTTCATGCGAAAAATGTTTACCTAAATGTTTGTTTATGACTTCAATGACCGACTGTTTTTTCTATTTCCCAATTATATTATTCATAGTCTGCCATGTGTCTTTAACGCTGTTTTGACTCTTTTGAAGTTCATATTTGTAAAAATTTATTTTAGATTTATTTATTTGATAATTGACTTGCCTTCTGAATTTTTTATAATCTTCTAGCGAAACACTACTATACGCATTCTTACAATTCTTCCACTTTTTAAACAATTTATCTCGCTGTAAACATAATTCAAGTAATTCACTGTTCATCCATTCCTTACGCGGCTTGGTTTTATGTAATGAATTGTTTCGCTTAAACGAAGAAAGATCATAACACTCTTTAAACACGATTTCAATTTTATCATATATGTCGACAGGGTTTTCAATAGTTAAATAATTATTCCAATCTACCGATTGCAATTTTTGAGCATACTTGATTCTGTCTAAACAGATATAATAATCAGTGGAAAACTCTTCAAGTGGCTCATTCGAGTTATTTTCATATATAATGTCGGCAGCAATTAAATAGTGATCTGATATTTTGGTTGTGTATATGACAGAATTAATTTGATTTGCTTTCTTACTTCTTATATAAATATGATCGAGACAAGAGCTTACAATTTTATTTCCAAGATATTCCTCTCTTGTTGTCCCATGAATACATCTGTAAAACCCATGAACGGCCAATGTATTTTCGTAAGCTTGAACAGATATATCATTAGTATTTAACAAATTAATGTTCATATCACCAATAATTATAGCATTTGTATACTTAAGGTTACATATAACGTCATCTAATTCAGTCACGAAAGCCTGTGTGTTCTTGGATGGTGCCCGTATAGAAATCGAAGCTAGTGATCAGCAAGCAACTAGCGAGCACAACGCAGGCACCCACCCAATTTACCGAGCGAACAGCAGGCTCCAACCAAACCCTACGTGGCGACACAAATTTCGACTTGAAAGACGACCTGGCGCTTACCAGGCGAACAAAGTGACGGAGCAGTGCCAACCTGGCGACTAGCATGCACTGTGGTTTGCGTGGCGCTGACAACTAGTGAACGAGGCGAAGTCCTAGCTACGAAACCAGCGGAATAGCGGCGTCCAGTATGGAAGTCGTAGCTATGGAAGTGCTTGCTTGACGCTGGGTGCGCTGTGTTGAGGATAGTGACAATTGAACCCAGCGACTAGCCAGCATCGTGGTTTGCTTGGCGCCATCATTAGTGAACGAGGCGAAGTCCTAGCTACTAAACCAGCGGAATAGCGGCGTCCAGTATGGAAGTCGTAGCTATGGAAGTGCTTGCTTGACGCTGGGTGCGCTGCGTTGAGGATAGTGACAATTGAACCCAGCGACTAGCCAGCACCGTGGTTTGGTTGGCGCCGTCATTAGTGAACGAGGCGAAGTCCTAGCTACGAAACCAGCGGAATAGCGGCGTCCAGTTTCGAAGTCGTAGCTATGGAAGTGCTTGCTTGACGCTGGGTGCGCTGCTTTGAGGGTAGTGACAATTGAACCCAGTGACTAGCCAGCACCGTGGTTTGGTTGGCGCCGTCATCAGTGAACGAGGCGAAGTCCTAGCTACGAAACCAGCGGAATAGCGGCGTCCAGTTTCGGAGTCGTAGCTTCACGCTTTGTCCGCTGCGTTTTTTGTTGGTTAGAGTGGTAGCAATTTCAGTTGAATCTTATTTTGTCAGTTGGTGGTAGAGCGTCTACAAGTGTGAACGTGTTATTATGTAGTAGTAATACCAGTCGGCCTTCTATGGTGATAAAATGGTGAAATGGTGATGGTGATGAATGGTGATGATACGCTAGGTCTATAGGGATCAAGAAATTACCGTTCGAAGAGATATAGAAGACGATGCATCTAGTACAACAATCCATAGGCCAAAGACCTAGCCTATACCAGCCTATTTCAAGTTGACCACGATTTCTGCAAATACTCAATAAGCTCACGGTAAGTGATTCCTGAAGAATTATCATGAATATAGCTGAAATGGTATCTATCTCGGCAGAATCTAGATTTTGTTAATTTGCCGTTGGTCTATGCTCGACCGTGAGGTCAATTGTCAAATCAGTTGACCAGCCTCTACTGAGTAGACCCTATTGACCCAACTAAAAAACCTATGTTTGACTGTTCTTTGCCGGATTTTCAACTTCAAATTAATTCAAATGAATATTATTTTACTCCAGTGATTGGACGAGTCAACTCAAGAGGCCATCTGAGCAGTCGCAGCACCAGAACAGACGAGTTATCAACAATGAAGGCGAACGAAGATTTCGTCGAAGGATACGAAGATAGAATTGAGTATTGAGAAATGCAGATACAGGATTATAATAGTGTACAGGCTGTGTGTGGTCTCTGAACATGTTAGTGAAGTCATGTGTTTGGTGTGAATTCAAAGGCCTGCATTTCGTGATGATAATTCAATTTTCAATCAATCAATTTTTTATTTGAACTTCAACATAATCGTAATCATGTACAACACAGAATAAAACATCATTTTATCTTATAATAAATGATCAGTCAATGAACATAAGCCTACTTTGTATCTTAATATTTTTGCCTTGAACCTTTACAAGCCCATTCATAGTTAAACTTGACCGAAAACTTACAATGTGTTGTGTTACTTATTCCTTGTGCAGGCAGTTTCAAGTTGTTAAAATTGCACTTAAGAAGAGTGCAGTAAATGAGGTTGCAGTATAGTATACTTTTAGGCTGTACAGCCCAAAGTTATTGGAATAAGTTTAAGGTCAGTTTAATCGTGTATGGGATTCATATCTCCCTGGTAAATCCTCATAATCTATGAAATTATTATCATAACATATTATGGAATCTCAATAGGTGCACTATAGGCCTATACTAGCTTATTCTGAAGTTTGTGATGTTTGTGTGATTGCTCCAGGCATAGAAATGGGATTTTGTGATCCCTAAATGGTCCTAAATCCCGCTTGATCAGCTCTTGCAATGCACTTGTTTGCACTCCATTTGTTCGACGTCTGCACTCCATTTGGTCGACGTCTGCACTCCATTTGGTCGACGTCTGCACTCCATTTGGTCGACGTCTGCACTCCACTTGATCGACGTCGGCACTCCACTTGATCGACATCGGCACTCCACTTGGTCGACGTCGGCACTCCATTTGGTCAACGTCTGCATTCCGCTTGGCTGGCGTACATTCACCTTAGTCGACGTCTGCATTCACCTTAGTCGACGTCTGCATTCAGCTTGGTTGGCGCCTGTATTCCGCTTGGTTGGCGCCTGCATTTCGCTTGGTTGGAGCCTGTATTCCGCTAGGTCGGTGCCTGCATTTCGCTTGGTTGGCGCCTGCATTTCGCTTGGTTGGCGCCTTATTCCGCTTGGTTGCCGCCTGCATTTCGCTTGGTTGGCGCCTGTATTCCGCTAGGTCGGTGCCTGCATTCGCTTGGTCGGCGCCTGCATTCGCTTGGTCGGCGCCTGTATTTCGCTAGGTCGGTGCCTGCATTCGCTTGGTTGAGGCCTGCATTCGCTTGGTTGGCGCCCGTATTCAGCTAGGTCGGTGCCTGTATTCTGCTTGGTTGGCGCCTGTATTCCGCTAGGTCGGTGCCTGCATTCGCTTGGTTGGCGCCTGCATTTCGCTTGGTTGGCGCCTGTATTCCGCTAGGTCGGTGCCTGCATTTCGCTTGGTTGGCGCCTGTATTCCGCTAGGTCGGTGCCTGCATTTCGCTTGGTTGGCGCCTGTATTCCGCTAGGTCGGTGCCTGCATTTCGCTTGGTTGGCGCCTGTATTCCGCTTGGTCGGCGCCTGCATTACGCTTGGTCGGCGCCTGCATTACGCTTGGTTGGCGCCTGCATTTCGCTACATTGACGCCTGCATGGTGCTTGGTCGGCGCCTCCATTCCGCTTTGTTGGTGCCTGTATTCCGCTTGGTCGGTGCCTGCATTTCGCTTGGTTGGCGCTTGTGTTGTGCCTGGTTGGCGCCCGCATTGCGCTTGCTAACCACTGCGCCTGGGACTAGCGTGGTGCCTGGTTGGCGCCTGCATATCGCTTGCAGTCACTAACGTACTAACGTGGCGGATGGCCAGTTACCCAACAAGGCATTTTGACACAAATCTGCGTGTGTGCTGCGCTCGTGCACTGGCTCAATGCCTTGTGTCCGCCTCGCTCTGGAGCCTGGTCTGAGCTGGCTTGAAACTGTCTATTCACTAGGTTGGATTTCTATACGGGTGGTCTATAGACTGCTAGTAAGAATATTTGAATGTTTTCCTTGAATGTAAGAACACCACTGATACTCTCAAAATTAGGATAATCATGATAAGCTCTTTCAAAATTTATGTCATCTTTTATGAAAACAAGTATACCTCCACCCCCTTTGGCAACACGCGTTTTATTAAACGAATTGTAACCTTCTAAATGGTAAAACTCGTTTACTTCCTGTAATGCAATTTCGCACAAAATCAAAACATCAAATATTCCAACATGCTTTTGTAGGATCACCTTCAATTGGCTCCAATGTTTACTCAAGGACCTTATGTTCAAATGAAGGACTGTTTTGCCACGCACAGATTCAAGCCATCCGCTCAAATCATCAGCTGTTTCTTGTTTGTAAACATCACTGTAACAACTATTTAGGTCACCTACAGTTTCTAATGTTATTGACTGCGATGAATACAGCGGCAAAAAAAGAAATACGTGAAACAAAAATTTTGATTTAGTTATGGGTTAGGCCTGAACACAAATTTTGTCCAGGTCAGTAAACGAGATTATTTCAAGAGTATTAGCGCCTTCGTCTTTTCGCACGAATATTTTTCCACGCTTAAACCAGACGAACTTATAACGACACTCTTGAGCACGCGTTTTCACACTCCAGAACAATTCTTTATAGTAAGCTGTTAAATGCTCGTTAATGTAAACTCTTCGCTGACCAGCAGCACCTCGTCCACTAACTATCTGGTTGCTGGATATCTCCGTCCGCTTCTTATCCAGGAATTGGTCCCTCTTCTTTCGACTCGAAAACTTAACAATTATATTTGATGTTCTGTCCGCACGCCTACTAGGCACACGATGGGCAGCCTCGATCTCGGTCGTGTTGAGTACAATGCCTAATTGTTCTGCCAAACTAAGAACAATATCTTCGACAGTCTCTCCTTGTTTCTCTTCAATATTTACTAATTCAATGTTTTCATTTCGGGAATATTGATCCATAGAATTCACCTGAATCGTCAGAGCGTCGATAACTCGATCTTTCTCAACACTTTGCTTCTTGAGAGTTTCAACAGCGAGTTTCAATTCTTTTACTTGAGAAGATAAATCTTCTTTTACATTTTTAATCTCTTCACCCAGAGACTTGAAATTATCTAGAGATTCTTTTCGAAAATCTGTTAGGAATGACTGTAGGCCTAACGCGGCGTCACCAGTACCAAACGTATATATTGGCTGAGTATTTGTAAGCACAGGTGTATTACTTGCCGACTTCTTCTCTTCTTTACATTTAGCGCAGCGCCACGACGCTTTTCCTTCCGTCGTTTTGCCCAAATACGAGGCTTCCTTAATTCCCGCACAACTGAAGTGATAGCGTAAAGTGCATCCCATACACGTTAAATGTTCGCCTTCTAACAATTCACTAGGACACTTATTACACGGCATTCCTAACCTACACAGAGTACACGCACACAGAGAGCAAAAGCCGACCTTTCTGTGCAGATGACTGTGACTGAGTGACTGACTGACTTATTTATAATCTAAATTCTTCTGTTCTCCTGTGACACTTGTCCGCCTCTTCTTGCAGGTCTTTTATACAATCTTCATATATCAATATAATAGAAGCACAGCAAAGCATTGCTTTGACTGAATACTGGCCTTTCCTTCGCACGTCTTTTATCACCAATATAGCACTCCGCCTGACTCATTGCACCACCTCTGGTTTGTGCGCATGGCCGACAATCACACGCAAACTCTTCCCCTTCTCTGTGAACTCAGCCACGAGTGAGATGTGAACATTTATTTCCAGAGTGCATTATTCAAGGAAGGTCAGGACCTTGATCCAGTCAAGATGCAGCCAGTTTTGAATGCGTTTGCTCTTCTCAACACTTTCCTCGACGGACAACAATGGGTTGCCTGCAATCAGAAGACAATTGCTGACTACGCTATCGCAGTCACCATTTCCAACGCCGAGGTAACAGCTGACTACAATTGCTCTCGTTTGTGCCAATATATGATATCATCGAAGAATTAACATACAAATATGGAATATTTTGAAATGTCCTTAAATTGCAGAAAATATAAAACAAATCAAAATAAAAGTTTTGATTCGACCAATCTCAACTTTGGAATTCACTTTGAAAATGTTCAATAGTTACCGTACCGCTACATACATCATTCATCACTTGATAATCTATCCGTTTTTGAAGAGCATTTTATTGTTTGATTGTATAATGATCAGTGTATACTATTCTTCTTTGAAGATGTACCACAGAATGTATCGTATGCACAATGACACCAACTATTAGTTCGTAGAAATAAGTCTTCCGCGAAATTAATTTACGAACGCGAAAAATAATTGTGTATAGGTTTCTGTGAATAATTTCTTGTGTACTTTTCTCTATCCAGGTTCTGGGAATGGACTTGAAGAAGTATCCGAACATTGTGTCCTGGTATGCCAACGTCCAGACTGCATTCGTTGATTACGAAGAACTCAACGGAATTCCTGCGAAGAAGCTGGCGGAATATGTTAATAGTCACATTGCGAAGAAAGCTTAGTCTTATAATACAATTCATACATATAAATGAAAAAATCTAAATTAAAAAGCGAACATTTTCATTTTATATTGTTTTTTATGTATACTTGAATCCACGAAAGAATGTCCTACCAAAATAAGAACCTCAGATATGACTGCTATATTTGTTTATGCTAATAAAGGCCCAATTGATGTGGTTTTTTGATTTTCGAAATTCGATGATTTGCTTAGGAAAAGTTGAATATTATTACCACCAATCCGTCATTGAAGGGCGGTACGTGCTTGAGACTAGATTGAGTTTCATCTGCAATTACTGAATTTCACGTATATTTACTTAATGAATTTATTTTTATGATAGTGAAATCATGGACTAGAATACATGTGATGTTCATGTTTGATTCTTTCCGGAAACGATCTGACCTCTACGAGTAGGTTATTTAGGGCTACGAATGAGCGGATGATGGATTAATTACTAGGAAAACGCCATATATGCGTTGTTAGACGAGCGGATAGTAATAGTATGGGTAACAAGGGTGAGCGCGCTCTCCCTTGGACACCTTTATATAGGAAAGAACCTTGAATTGATTGCTTCTACTGACAGAAAACCTCAAATAGATTCTTCTGTAAAAATAAATTCTTAAATTGATTGTTCCTATTGACAGAAATCTTAAATACATTGCTTATATTTACAAAAAAACTTACACGATTTCTTCTAATGACAGAAAATCCTGAATTAATTAAAGCCCAACAACAACAGAACATAGTTCCTTTAGTATTTTGCTTATAGGCCTATTAATCCAAAACTTTTATTAAATGCTTCTTTTTTCATGTTGCTTGACCTCACCAACAGCTAGGTTATAGAGGGTACAAATAAGCAGATGATAAAGAAACGGTGAGGTGATGATAGATGAAAGGACATTTTAAAAACCCCAATCTTACGCAAGATTTGAACCTGCGGCCCTGGAACCAGAAGCAGATACGCTACCTCTAGACCTTGAATGTATATATATATATATATATATATATATATATATATATATAGATATCAGGGGCGGGCGGTAGATATTTGAGGGGGTACGCTATAAGGGGATGGTAATTTGTAAAAGTTGACGATCTGTGCGTTCAAAAGAAAAATTTTGGATTTTCGTTTCTTTATGTGATTTTACGGAGTTTCAAAATGATCTCCAAGCCTGAAAGATGAGCTGAAATTCAGGAACTATTATTTAGTCCATTTATAAGCTTATAATAATTATTCACTGGAAATCAATTATGTTACTATAGGGATTCAAAAGATTTTAATGAAGTGTACAATCATATTTAATTAGAAATATACATTATCTATAGAGATGTTTGATAAACGTTCATGCTTTTTCATTGCTGTATGCAACGCTTTAGGTTTTTGTACCATCTTTACACCATACGTTTGCCTCTTTGCTAAATAGCAAGCACGGTCAACAGAAGTTTGCCCAACGACTCAGACCGTGTGAGCCTCATCACACGGTCGAACGTATCAATTGTAAAGTGTCTGGTATACTCCCGGTTTCGTTCTTTATGCGCGACACGTGTCTACTAACATAACACAGCCAGCAATACGCATCCCATTAGTCAGTAGGCCTATTCGCTGGATTCGCATAGCCATTTTCAAATATGAAGTGTAATAGCTTGAATCAGTTCTATAAACAGGCCAAATTACAAATTGATATCATAATTATTTATCAGTAGGAAAATAGGGAATTATGTAACGAAGTACCACGCAATAATAGAAGTACATAGGCCTACCATGAATCGGACCGTGGACATCCATTTTACCATCGACGCTCACGCAGTGGAAGCCAATTGTTTACTGACCACGCGACTCGCCACAGTACGCACTGTCTTGAGTTGTTCATAAGTACGAGGCAGTATACGAATCTGACCGGAGTTATACGATCTGCAGGCTGCGCTAAGATCATAGCCATCAGCAGTACATAATCCACTCATTTCCCCCTTCATACCTCTACTACCCCACCACAGAATTTACACGTCCGTCGTTCGTTCTCCCATCTTTAGGGCATCGCCGCTTACTAGTAGGTATAGATGCCTATATGCAAGGCGCTCTTACAACCTCCAACGCGTCAAATACATTACACGGCTCTGATCTTATTCCAGTTATATTCCAGATCTTATTCCAGTGTATATAATAGTAATTTGAATGTTGAGAAGAGAAGAACAAATGTAAATTTCACATTTTCATGATATTGTTGTAAATTAATTTGATTGTCCCCGCTATAGGGACAGCGGCGCTATGCTAGCTAGTCCTGAATAAACGCCACTGATATATATATATATAAATATATATATATATATATATATATATATATATATATATATATTATATATATATATATATATATATATATATATATATATATATATATATATATATATATATATATATATATATATATATATGTATATATATATATATATATATATATATATATATATATATATATATATATATATATATATATATATATATATATTTATATATATATATATATAAATAGCTTCTAGTGGAATAAAAAACCTTGTATTGATCTCTTCTATTTACAGAAACCTAAAAAAAAAGTTCAACAGCAATATTTGTATGTATAGTGGTCTCAGTTTTGTGTACCACATATTGTGTTCATATAGTCAACATGCATATTATTTTCAAAACATGTACAAATGGCCTAAAGTCCATTCATATAAGCGCGTTAATGATGCAACGATTCAACTTGAACCACACGATACACAAAATTACAAATTTTTAGCAATTCTATTATTTAGATCCTATTTTGGCTTGATGAATTCAATTTATTCATGATATATTTGTGTTGGACGTTATAACACGGAAGAGCCGCGTCGCCTTTCTCGACATGATGCGCTACATCCTGGAGAAGGTGACATTGGCGGCTCGCAGGTGTTCGGTGACGTCCTCCACGGACACATTCAAAAGAAGCCTAGCCTTTGAATTGTATGTCAACTTCAATTAGAGCTCAATCATCTTGTAAGTTAAATGACACCGATAGTTTCCTTGATGTTTGCTCATATAGCACTGCTTGCTTGTCGATTGTTGCTGATTGAATTGAAAGAGGTATGAAAAAGGTAATGTAATTATTATTAAATTCATTTAAAATCAGGAAATAAAATGAACAAAACCGTTGCTAATAGAACCAAAAGTGGGCGGTACCCCGAAAAGAAATTCGGTTTTTATCGAATTATAAAATATTTACGCTAGGCCTATGTGAACAAAAGTTATTATCGTTCGATGTTAGACCGTAACCAATTACAATTCCAAAGCGCTTAAATTTATAATATTCGTAGAAAACCAGCGATTCTATTACGCATAAAAAAATCAGCGGATTTTGAAAACCTATTCCATTACACACTGGGTGTGATCATAGCAGTTTTTTTCTTTAATTTGTTAATTAGAAAATATACGGGCTATGTGGACAAATTTTATGAGTATGTAGTCGAAGATTGTAGAAATTTACATAACCCAAGCGCAATAATTTTACATAGAAATTTACATACATACATACATATACATAGAAATTCAGCGACAGAAATCTGAGCGACGAATAGGTGTTTTTGGTCCCTCTTATTTCAGCCAAACATATAAACTTGTATGTTTCCATTTTCACAGTATGATGAACACGCTAAAAAACTGAGTGAATATTTACTTTTTCAAGAATTAATAAACTATATGAAATTTGATGATAAGTTTGATGTTCAGTTATTTGATCTCTATTTTATTTCTATTCGTTGAGCCATAATCCAGAAATCAAATAATCTCACGCTCCAAACATTTGTTTTAAACTTAGGAAACTGTATTGCATTTATGTAGGCCTATTCTAATCCCAAAGTAGTATACAATCTTTTGAATTAATGTTAGTTATTTTGCTCAATCGAACATTTCTTGGAAAAAACTAATCCTTTAATTTTTATATTCGAAGTCGTTATTCGCGCGCTCAGCGCGCCCCCAAACGTCTATTCCTCATTCGCGCGGCAACAGAGCGCGCGCCCAAGGGTATATTCCTTATTAGCGCGGCAACAGAGCGCGCACCCAAGCGTCTATTCCTTATCCGCGCGGCGGAGACAGAGCGCGCCCACAAGTGGCCGTTTCTTATTCGCGCGGCAACAGAGCGCGCGCTCAAGAGTCTATTCCTTATTCGCGCGGCGGAGACAGAGCGCGCCCGCAAGTGGCTGTTTCTTATTCGCGCGGCATTGGAGCGCGCGCCCAAGTGGCTGTTTCTTATTCGCGCGGCATTGGTGATCAAGGTTAGGGTTAGGTAGGTCGGGTTGGTGTCGCCCGGTATACCGACCCGGTATCGAGCACATCACCACATTCTAGGGCGGAAAGGTGATCAAGGTTAGGGTTAGGTAGGTCAGGTTGGTGTCGCCCGGTATACCGACCCGGTATCGAGCAAATCACCACATTCTAGGGCGGAAAGGTGATCAAGGTTAGGGTTAGGTGGGTCAGATTGGTGTCGCCCGGTATACCGACCCGGTATCGAGCACATCACCACATCCTAGGGCGGAAAGGTGATCAAGGTTAGGGTTAGGTGGGTCGGGTTGGTGTCGCCCGGTATACCGACCCGGTATCGAGCACATCACCACATTCTAGGGCGGAAAGGTGATCAAGTTTAATGTATGAATTATAGCTAATGCTAAATAAAGATAAATACTACTACTACTACTACTTAATCAGCTAAATCGTGTATAAGAAAATGAGGTTATGTCATTAGCGCGCGAATAACATTCACGCTACTGGTGGCGCGCGATTAAGCACTAGGCCACTGGGGACGCGCCAGTAGCGCACGAATAACTTCTGTCTTCTTGGGGGCGCGCAGGGTCAGTTCGCGAATAACATTCAAGTCACTGGGGACGCGCTCTGTTAGCGCGCGATTAAGAATTAATCCACTGGGAGCGCGCCAGTAGCGCACGAATAACTCCTGTCTCCTTGGGGGCGCGCAGGGTCAGTTCGCGAATAGCATTCAAGTCACTGGGGACGCGCTCTGTTGGCGCGCGATTAAGAATTAACCCACTGGGGGCGCGCCAGACGCACGAATAGCTTCTGTGTCCTTGGGGGGGCGCGCGCCGCGCGCGAATAACGGTAGCCTTTTAAATTTCATTACCGGTACCCAACAATGTTTAACAGGCATTGACGAACAACTGAGTTCAATTTTCAACCTTCAACGACAGACCATACCAATTGATTTTATTACAGTTCAGGCAGTTCAGTTTCCTTGTCCTAATCCTAAGGAATATTTTGAATTTTTAAATGACAGCCATGAAACTTCAATTTATAAGAATTTTAAGAAACCACAGGTATTGCAATTTTCTCGTAAATATTATTATTATTGAGGTACAGTAGGCCTACTGTTGGATTATAAACAGAGCTGGTGGTGACTTAAATGGAGTAGACCTCCACTGAACGCGGTAGTAACTTGAAACTTTACGTCATGCCAGAGATGGCCGGTCAATTGTGATCGTAAACAAATATTGTTTCAAAATTAGGCCTAGTAAGGTCATGTTTTTCAACATTCCCACCTTCTCTGTTATCACTTGAATCAGTTTTTCTGAAACCACTGAACTTGTTATGTTTGTTGCAGGGGTTATATTAGTGCGCAGTTGACCCCAATATGCGCAGTTCTAAACTTCGAAAATGCAGCTCTAAACTTCAATTTGCGCAGTTGTAAAATAACGAATATCGTTAA
Source organism: Brachyptera putata (assembly GCA_907164805.1). Taxonomy (NCBI): domain Eukaryota; kingdom Metazoa; phylum Arthropoda; class Insecta; order Plecoptera; family Taeniopterygidae; genus Brachyptera; species Brachyptera putata. The sequence continues at coordinate 36,116,768 of OU015464.1, forward strand.
ATAATTAACATTAACAGAGAAGAATTGAACAATGAATAAATCGATATTCTTCAAACCACATTATTTCATGTTTATGCTCAATAATTTGAATGATTCTTCCTTTATATTCTTCTCCCAATAATAAATACGCGTATACTTGGCGCAAATAATGCACTATAGCCTTAGGCCTACATATTCCCATATAGGTAGTAACAAGATACTTGAAAAAGTGAAGTTTTTCAAAAAAAATCCCTGCGGGGCTGTGATGCGCCTTCCCCCCCCCCCCCCCCCCCCCCTCTCCCAGTATCCGCACGGAGACTACCTCTTTATATAATTGATTTAATATGCGCAGTTCTAAATTTTCACTAATATAACCACTGGTTTGTTGAGAAAATCTACTTCGTATTTTTGTGACGGAGGCAGAGATAAAGATTGTCGATAACCGCGGGGATTGAACCTAGGGCCGCTATCTTTTTTTTTTTTTTTTTCTTTTTGAGATGGAGAACGCTTTTACGCGCACTGACGTGTGGAAATTCTCACTTCGTCAGTAGTGTGGGACTCGTCAGCAGTATCCCTATTGCTGAAATACCCACTAAACTCCATCTTTCCTGCCCCGCCTTCGGAACCGCCGGTCAAGGCATTACTTCGAAGACGGGGAGGTCCTACCAGTCGACCTTTTAAGGTTGCCTAGTCTGGTAGTGACAGTTGGGGGACGGCTTCAGCGCGTCCATGGCAGTTCGACCGTGCGCCATGACGTAGTCGCGGTAGAGGCTCTCCCTGTCAAGGGTTTCACCTCTCCTCTCGTACGCCTGCGTCACCAAGGCCTCCAGTTCTCCGGGGTCAGTGGGCAGGTTTGCGCATCTCAGTTGCAGCCTGTCCACCGCCTCCGGTACCGGGAAGCATATCTTATTCCCTTTCGGGTCCTGTAGCCTTGTGATGTGCCTCAGCGCTGTAGTCAGGTTCCCCACCTCCTCTTTCCGAGACAGCTTATACGTCTCTTCGAGGCCCTTGTAGGTCGCCGATAGGTCGTTTGCGGGGGTCAGCTCCTCACCCTTTGAAGCTGTGGCTTGGTCTTTGTTGCTCACGCTGGTCTTTCTCTTGAACAGCGTGGATCCCCTGATCCACAGCTTCCTCGTCCAGGTGCATGTTGTCTCGGGTGCTGACCCGGCCGCCTGGTCTTCTTCTTCCTCCCTAGCTCGTTCCCTCCACTCATTCGCCCTGTCGGCGTCGTGTTGGGCTCGCTTAGGGTTCTTTCTCTTCTTCCTTCCGGTGCCTTGTTTATTATCTTCAGGGTGTTCTGCCATTTCGGTTGAGTACCTGGTCTTCTCTTTCCTAATCCTCTAGGACCGCTCGGACATACTCGTGTATGGTCTGCCATCCGGCTTGCGATCCCAGCATCAGGGGGACCACCGATTCCGTCGTTATTGCTCTCCCCGCAGCCCTCTCCGCGTTACCCCGGAGGGTTTCCCACCTAGGGCACTGGATGACTGCGTGGCCCGGATCATCGACTTCCCCGCAATGGTAGCACGTGTTGTTATCGGCTTTTCCAATGCGGAGTAGATACGTTCCGAAGTTTCCATGGCCGGTCAGGAACTGGGTGAGGTAATACTCCGTGTCGCCAGCTTTCCTGTCCAGCCATGTCCTGATGTTAGGGATCAGTTGCCTGGTCCACTGTCCCTTCGGTGATTCCTCCCAGCATCTCTGCCATCGGTCTAGCGTCTCTGCGTCGATGCGCTCTTTGTTCCGTACGCCCTCCCGGTACACCCTGCCCCGGCTCTCTATCATGAGCCTCATCGGCGGGTATCCTGCCAGGACACATAAAGCGTCGGAGGACGTGGTGCGGTACGCCTGGGTAACCCTGATGTTGATTACCCGTTGGACCTTGGACAGCTTGGCCAGGTGGCACGCGCTTCCAGCCGCCTTTTCCCACGCCGGGCTGGCGTACAAGATGACGGAGTATACCGCGCTGGCTAAGACTCGTCTGGCTTTCTGTTCAGGGCCTCTCTTGTTGGGCATCAGGCTCATGAGTTTCCTCATGATCCGTGTAGCCTTTGCCGCCGTCTGCTGTATATGCGGGGCCATCGAGAGGTTCCTGTTGAGGATCACGCCCAGGTACTTCAGGTCTTCCTTCGTTGTGACCCGGGTCTCACCTGTCCTGAAGCTAGCCGAGGTCACCTTTCTCCTCTCTCTGGGGATTATGGCTTCGGTCCTATGGGCCGCGATGGTGATGCCCATTCCGTCCGCCTTTCTAAGGATTCGCCTGAGTGCTCGGCTGCCTCGCTTCTCTAGGGATCTCTGACTCTTCGCCGTGATTACTGCGATCAGATCATCGGCGTATCCCACAAGGCTGGTGTGTGGGATCTGAGTCCTGAGCATCCTGTCGTAGAAGCAGTTCCAGAGTGTGGGGCCTAGGATGGAACCCTGTGGCACTCCACACGTCACCGTCAGGTGTTGACCCGGGCTCACCTCCAGCTGCCTGTCAGAGAGGTAGCTCTTAATGATGTTCGTTATATGAGAGCTGATCCCCTTCTTGACCAGGGCTGACATTACTCCGGGCCACGGTGCCGAGTTGAAGGCATTTTGGACGTCTATAGCGATCAGGGCGCTGATAGGTTTGTGCCGGTAGCCCGAGGTCCGGGCCTCTTGTTCCGTGGCCAGGCTCGTCACTCTGCGGACAGCGTCGACAGTGGAGCGCCCCCTACGGAAGCCGTATTGATCGTCCGACAGTTCGACCCCCCCCCCCTCTAGATCATGTTCCAGCTTTCTGAGAATTAACCTCTCATAGACTTTGCCCATGACGTCGAGCAGGCATATCGGTCTGTAGGACGTCGCGTCCGTGTCCTTCTTTTTTGGCTTCAGGATCAATACCAGGCTGGCCCTTTTCCACGGTACCGGGAAAACCCCCCGCCGGAAAACGCCGTTCATCATGTCGGTCGCAGCCTTTGTTTTCAAACGGAGAAACATTTTGACTACGACCGGTGGTATGCCATCCGGGCCGGGGGCCTTTCTGCTCTTGATCTTATCCGCCGCCGCTAGGACCTCGGCCTCCGTGAACGGGGCAGGCTCTTCCGCCTCCGTCCCGGTCCACTCAATGGTCGGGTGAGTCGGAAACAGCGTGCGGGCTACCCTCATCTGCTCCGCCGCGTCCGGGTTAGCGCCTCGCCCCTGGAGTTTCCCGGTGACGATTTTATAGGCCTTTCCCCATGGGTCGCCATCTACCGTTTCCAGCAGCTGGCCCCATTGTGCTTTTTTAGATTTACTAATCGCCACCTTGAGCGCCTTCTTCACCCGTTTATAATTTCCGACTTCCGATCTTATGGCCCCGGGACTTGGCATCGCCTTCCTCCTGGTCCTGGTGAGCAGCCTTCTGGCAGTGGTGCATGCCTTCCTCGAGGCCGCAATCTCACCATTCCACCAGTAGACCGGATTCCTTTTCCCCTGGGGCCTCTTTGACAGGCATGTCCTCCTCAGGATCTCCTGGATATCCTTTATGCATCGATTCGGTTCTGCAGCGGCCTCCTTGAAGCTCTTTATCCTCAGCTCCGCTTCTACCGCCTTTAGCGCATCCCCGTCGATCTTCCAGGTTGCCCTGCCGCCTCTGCCCTCGTTGGCTTGTGGGTGCCCGTGGCCTACGCCTGGACCAGCCAAGTCAAACGTGATGGTCACTGAGGTTCTCTAGCTCTCCGTGTACCCTCCACCCCGTTATTCTGTCCACGATGCCTTGCGATACCAGCGTGAATTCGATGACCAAGGAACTGCCCGCTCGTTCGAAAGTCGGGCTGTCCCCCTGGTTCACAATCGCCATTCCGCCGGCCCCCAGCCACTCGGCTACCACGACGCCTCTCGCGTTCCCCACCGAGGATCCCCAGAGTGGGGATTTGGCGTTTAGGTCGCCCCCCAGGATGACCGGTTTCCCGATCATGCGGATAGTCCCTTGGACGTCCAGCAGCAGGCGATCCAGATGTTCGATCGCTCTGTTTGTCGAGAAGTAGGCACCTATAAATAGGCATTCCCTAGTCTCTAGCCAAACATAGCCCATTCCTTTCCCTGTGTGGACCGGGTGGACTCTTCTACCTAGCGTCCTGATCGCTACCGTCTGATCGATGTCCAGGATCCAGTTGCTACTGCAGAACCTGATGTTGGGTTCGCAGATGATGGTGACGTCGATGTCCCACTGCTGAGCCGTAGCCAGCAGGAGGTCCATTGCTGCCCAACATCTGTTAGCGTTTGTCTGAAAGACTTTTATTGTTGTAATGTCCATTCTGACTGTTTGGATCTTTTTGATAGGGGCGGGAAGGCATCCGAATCGGGGCCCAAGGCTTCTCCCTGGTCTTGTAGGGGAGCATGCCGGCGCTGTACCTGCCTGGCTTTATTCAGCGATGCTCTGAATGCCTTGCATTGTCGAGAGCCCAGGGCGTGGTCTTCCCCCTTACAGAGGGCGCAGGCGCGGCGCTCCTTGCAGTTCTTTGCCAGGTGCCCCGCCTTTGAGCATAGCCTGCAAAGCTTGCTCCGGTCTGGTCCTTTGCATGTGCCGAGGGAGTGTTCATAACTCCAACACCTCGCACAGCCTTTCACGACCAATCTTTTGTCCACTCGGCAACGCACCGGCCCCACCCTCAGGTGCCCCTCCTTCACGAGCTTCTCCGCCTCCGTCTTGGACAGGGTCACCGTGGCCGCTTGTGTATTCCTGTGGTGCGGTCTCAGGGGACCGACTCTGATGGAGTCGTCTTCCCCTACCGCCAGGTTTACCGCAGCCAAAGACTTCCTTCTTGGAGGCCAGCTCGTCCAAGCCTCTCAGGTGGATGACCTCCGTCCTGACTCTCTGGCGGAGCTCGTCGACCTTGATGTTCCGGGCCTCCAGAGCTTTCCTTACCAGGTCCCTGGCATTGTCGTTTTTGTTCAGCACGATCAAGAGTTTATCCTCTCTCGTGCTTCTAAGGGACCTGATTTGGTCACTCCCGGGTTTATCCAGGATGGCCTGCCTCACTCCCTGGAGTACGTCCTTGAAGGCCCTCCCACCTCCATCCACCGTCAGGGCGATGGTGTTCTTGACCTTGCTCGGAGGCCCGGCCGCAGTCTTCTCCTTCCGTCTCTGGCTGGTGGTGAAGATGACCACCTTGCTGGGGGTGTCTCGGAAGATCGTCTGAGCCATGCGTCTGAGCCTATCCAACGACATCGAGTTGATGTGGTGGATGGCGACGGCTGGATCCTCCCTGACCTCTTACCGCAGCGCCTCGAGTCCGGCCCAGATCGAGGCTTCCTTCCCATCGTAGATGATCTTAACTACTTTCTGGGAGGTCTGGACCTTGTCCCCGGATTCGTTCTTCTTGCGGGTGACTTGTTCCAGTACGAAAAAGTCCTCCGCCGAATCCACTATCTCGGTGAAGCGGTCCTTGTAGAACTTTTGAATGGAGTAGCTCATACCCTTGTCCGTTGGCTCGACAATGACACATTTGACTGTGTCATGTGTCGTAACCAGGGGGTTTCCCACCTGGACCGTCACGTTCTGGAAGAGATCTTCTTTCCAGGGGCGGTCCGCCACGGCCTGGAAGTCAGCGATCGAGTTTACTCCCTGTAAACTGCTGAACTTCCTTTCTGGGTCCCCCTTTTTCCAGGCCTCTGTCTGGGTGGAGATCTCTACGGTTTCCCGGATGGTTTGGGTACCGGTCGTCTGCAGTGTGCCCGACTCTTGTCTGCAGACCTTGTTCTCCTGTCTCCTCAGGTCAGCTACATCGTCGAAGAAGGATTTGATCTTCTCCCTCCGCAGCCTGGCCGTCAGACCTCTCAGGGTCTCTGTGGTCTCTTTAATTTCCCTTTTAGTATCAGGGTTTTCTTTTACGAGGCCCTCTAGATCCTTGATCTTCTCGATCATTCTGAATAGAGTGACCTCTAGCACATGTGGGTCCACGCTATCCCTCCGCTTGCGTTTCCCCACTTCCTCGTCCGGTGTGCTATCTAAGTCGAGGATCTCGACTTCCGTAGCCTTGCCGTTCGGGTCTATAGTCTTCTCAGTCCCCGCTACTTGTGGCGGGGATCTGCAGACGGTACTCCGTCTCTCAAGCGGGTTCATCGGCTGGTCTTCGCCGAAAGGTCCCCAATTCCCGTAAACCTTTCTTGATGTCGTCGGAGTGGCCAGATGGTCGGCCAGTCCGCTAGTAGATGGTGTTTCCACCCGAACATTGGTGCCCCCCCCAGATCCGATGGGGCATCTCCTTTTCAGGAGGAGGGGTTTCGCCGTTACGGCGCTAACCTCCTGGGGATATTCCAGAATTTGATCAACGTTCATTGTTTGTCTGGAGATCGTTCAGCACCCGGTAATGAAACCAGGTGTGCCGCCCCACCGCGACAAGGCGATCTCCACCAGGGGGGTAGGGCCGCTATCTACCACTCACTGATCGACCTAGTCTTCACCATATGACCAACAGAGTAGGTTAATGTTTTCCCTTCCTCCCATCATTACAAACATGGTGTTAACTAATTTGAAACGCACAATTTCAATGTAATTGCTCCTGAATTTCATTAACTAAGGTCATCAACTCAATCAAATTGAATGTAGAACTTCATGGCCTAGGCCCTACAAGAAATTTAAAACTACCGGTACGTATAATAGGAACTTCACACTGATATAAACTCTGTCGTGCGACTGTGTTGAACGAATCATGAACAACCCATTTCAACTCTTCCGTCAATTTTGCCTACGTAGATTTCGTCAAATACTGCAACTAAAAATTAGGCTAGGTCTACTTAAACTACACCATTATTTTGTGGACAACTAAATGCACACTTCTTTTATAGTGTATTTATCCATTATTGCCGGGGGAGCCACAGTACAACTAAAGATAAATTACTTTCAGTTTGAATTGTTTGCACCACTAGGCCTAACGACTGTCAGCATTAAGCAAAATATCAAAATGCGCATTACAATGAATCACGGTTGATCGTAGGTCTACTGTCATAAAGAAAGAAAGAGGTGTAATTTTATTATAAATAAGTCTTCATGAGTAGCCTATGCCTAGGCCATTAATAGCCGGTTTTTTGATAGTTCTCGTTATGTCTGCGTTAGCTGACCTACGGTTATGTCTAACCCCGACCTGTGACTACAGGATCGTTTTTCGTCTCCCGGTTATCTGTTCGTTCTAACGAGAACCTGACAAGAACAACGACGATTCTGATTGGTTGTGCTTAAATGCGTATGCAAAATTGTATGCTAGAAGGCAGTGAAGTAACGGGCACTTAAACGAAGACCTAATCCAGGGTTTATCTTTGTGAGTAAATAACCGTCGGTCAGTTGCGCGTTATCGATGACGGCAGGTCGAAAAACGAAAAAATTGCGCAACCGGAGGTTAACTTCTGACGACCACTGTAACGGGACTTTGAAAAACTGACTCTAAGTTTATAGAGGCTTCATCCAATGCTATAAAAGTCAGCCGTTTGTAGCGGTGGTTCGCGGATGAGATACTTGGGAGCGCTGCGAAACCTGTCGTTGTGGTCGAGTGTTTCGCGCGATTTTAGCGGCTCATCAGAAATTACCTGACCGACCAGTTCGTTCTACAGATCGTATTTGAGCAGAGGCGCGAACGAATATTCCGGTTTCACGGCTCCTCTGATAAGACATGCGAGCAGTTGTGAGGGCTTATTAATTACGTCAACCCGTCAAGGAAATGATCCAATGTATTTCTGTAATAATCTGAATACGTTGTAAACGTCATCATTATCGTCGTAACAGGTCTATCTATATACATGTAATAAAAGTCTGAAATGAAAATACATACATAATAATAATTGTCACGTTTTTGTTGTTCCAAGTCATTCAACACTCATTTGTGATTATATTTGTGTTGGCGCCTTGATATATTATCTATAGACACAAACACACACACACACACACGAGCTCTCGTCGAGGTCGGACGTATTTTCGTTCGCTCCCGCATACCGTGCTTGTCGGGTTTAACCTTGGTACACCTAGCAGCATTGTAATATTGCTCGATCGTAGTTTTTGTTTCTCATTCACACACCGTTCTTCTTCTTTTGTTGTCAACATTCGATTGCATTATTTGTTCATTATTATTGTTTTTCGACTCTAACTCGAATTGATTATTTTTAGGCCTTTTTAGGCCTATCCTTTGTTTCTCTTACCTGAAGCCTATACGATGTAGGGTTGTATGGTTCGAGATCCTTTTCTGGCTTTTGGTCTGTTTTAAGCAGACTTTGAGGCTTGTCTTTTTTACCGACTGATTTTCCATTTATTTTCGACATTTTATTTAGTTTTCGATACTTTACTTACCCGGCCTGGGAGGGCCAGGGGCGGGAAACTTGTAGTGCCTTAGCCTTCACGGTTAGTGACTACTAATTTCTTTATTTTCTTCCTTTCAATCTTCTCTTCAAAATGAATAGCCAACCGAAATCTAGCGTCCCGTCAAACGCCGCTAAAGTACCGCTCAACAGATCCACGTCTACGCTATCGTCCTCTGCTGGCAAAGGGCGTGTTTTACCCAAACGCAACATTGATGGAGGTTCAACCTCCATTGTCAAACCGCCTTCTGGGCCTGTTCAAACCAGGGTATCGGCTGAGCCAATACTGCCTGGAAGCTTTACCGTCTTCCCCGTGAAACCGGGGATGGATAGGCGTGAGACTGCCAGTAAGTCGTTATCTTTGACAGACTTAACTACTGCTGGTTCAGTTCCCCTCATACCAGCTTCTTCCGGTTCTGACTCCGCCAATACTACGGATGATGCGCCAACCAAGACTCCCGCGAATCGAGTTAGATACAGCGCCATGGTATCTCAACAGACCATCGCGGATATGTTGGGTAGAGCATCTGCACATCCAAGTACTGCAACAACCCGACGGCAACAGCCCTCCGCACCACAGTCTCTGTTCCCTGGCAAGGATCAAGCGTTTCTTGTACAAGCGATCGATGGAGTAACCATCGTACAATACATCCGCGCTGTAGCAAGTTTGGTCGGAGGAAAGAACGTTCTGTTTGGCTCTCGAATGTCCCAAGGCTGGATTGCTTTCTACCTATCTTCTGCGAAAGCTGTTGATGATTTTATTATCCAGCATGGTGGAATATCTATTGGAGACCAGTTCCTCTCTGCTCGCCGTTTGATAACGAAATCAGACAGACTGGTTCTATCGAACGTCTGCCCGAGCATTCCCCACGACGTGGTCGAGACTGCCCTAGCCACGGTGGTCAAGCTTGTATCTCCAATGAATTTCATCACGCTGGGTATCAAAGAGACTGACCTCAAACATATCTACAGCTTTCGCAGACAGATCTTTGTCGTGCGCGAAGAGGGCCGCGTCCTTCCAGCCTCGATCATGATCGAGTCTGAGGGCGAACGCTACCGGATCTTCCTCTCCTTTGACGACCTTCAGTGTTTCAAGTGTAGACAGTCCGGGCACATTGCCCGGAACTGTCCCAGAAACAGAGAGGAAGTGACGGTAGCGCAAGTGAACGAAGAACAGTTCCCGGCCCTGGGCGCAGGAGACAAACGAAAGAGTCCGGTCTCGTCTTCCAGTGAGAGCGCGTCTGCCATCACTGATACCCAGTCGTCTCCTGCAACAGAGCTGGTCGGTGTCGATACCAACACGGTAGCCTTCACCGGAGGTATCGACATGGAGGCTGAGGTGACCGACTGTCAGGCTGTCAGTGTTGCTGAGGGATTTATTCCTAGTCCACCTGCTGTTAAGCCAACCTCCGCTCCAGCTTTGAAGAAGAGACGAGTCGGCACGATACCAGCTTCACCATTCTCCGATCAGGTTCTCCCCTTAGCAGCAATTGAGCTACTCAATAGCGGAGCTAGGACGAATGTACTCTCCAATATTGCATTCACGCAATTCCTCGCAGACGTGAAGGGGAATGACCGTCCGCTGAAGGTGCTGCACCGTTTCACGGAAGATGTCAACGGCGTGATCGATATGCTGGAGTCGGTGAAACCCGCCCTACTGGAAGACCGTGCAATTCGTGAACGCATAAGGCGGCTAGTTAATAACTTGCAGAAAGCCAATGCCTTCTACGAAGCGACAGGTGACGCAGACAACGTCTCGCTAACTCGCTCTCTATCCAGTGAGAGTCTGTCTGGGGAGACCCGTTAACGAGTAGTAAAATAGCGGGTATGGGGGAGATTTCCTTCGTTAGCCTGAACACGAAGAGTGTACGAAGTGAGTACAAGTGGGTACTCTTGTCTTCCTTCCTGGAGAGGCACTGTCTCGACATCGTCCTTCTGCAGGAAACTAACACCGAGAAATCTCCTCTTCCTTTCCTCAAGTCCCAGTACACATTTTACTTTAATCCACCGATTCAAGCATGTACTGGCACAATGATTGGTCTGAGGAAGTCGTCGACGATACTGTTTCGTTCTCACACGATCCTCGTCCACGGTTACCTGCAGGAGGTCGTATTCGATACTCCACCCACAAATCGTTCGCTAAGAGTCGTTTGTGTGTATGTGCCGCATCAGTTTGACGCGGCACGAGACGTTCTCAACGCTCTGGAAGCTCGCCTGGAGGCTGCACGCAGGGCCGGCGGTGATGATGCCCAGTTTCTGGTCGGTGGGGATTTCAACGTCACGCTGGATCCCCGGCTCGATCGAACTGGTGGCGGCACCGAGCGGTACCCGCGAGTCGCAAGTCACCTCACGCGAGTTGTTCAAGCGAACGATTTTACCGATCTATGGAGGGACTTGCATCCCACTGAACCAGGATTCACGTTCGTAAGCAATGCTCCCCATTTCTCTGGTTCACGTCTGGACAGGTTCTATGCTTCGCCAAACATTGCATCGTGTGCGGCTGGCATACGCGTAATTCCTGCATTCTCTGACCACCTCGCATTGCTTACGACGTTGATGACAGGAGTACCCAAGACCTCTCCCCCATATTGGCGATTTGATAACTCGTTGCTTGACGACCCTGCTTTCGCCACATGCATGCTTGACGTCTTCGCGAAGTTCGAGGCAACCCAAGGCGAGTACGATTCGCTGAACGACTGGTGGGACTCGCTCAAGGCCGAGATACAGATGTCAACGAACCGATTCGTCCGGTTCCGCAGACAATACTCAGACGAGGCTTTTCGCCGTCTTGAGGGTCGCGTGGAACGAATCGTTGCAGACCCTGTAATCAGTAGACTCGCATTGTCCGATCTCGCCAGTGCGAATGCCGATGTACGTGATGCGTACATGCGAAGAAGTGAGGTAATCTTGGCGAATGCACGCCATGACCACCTTCTAGCACAGGATCGCACAGCTGGTTCTCTCATGGCGCGGGAAGTGGCCGCAGCTTATAAGCCACTATCACAGCTTCGATACGAAGGACAAATAGTCTCCGACGGACCGTCACTCTGCACGGTCACTAAGAGACATTTTGTTGAAGTGTTTTCGGCCACCCCCGCGACCATCGACCCCGACTCACCCCTGTACGAATCGCTACCACAGCTTTCACAATGTGATCGCGTGCGAATGGATTCACCGCTTTCTCAGCAAGAGTTTTCAGCAGCCTTGTCCTCCTTAAGCAGAGGGAAATCGCCAGGGATCGACGGAATCACACCAGTATTTTTCGCATTTTTCTGGGATAATCTGTCTCCCTTCTACTACCAAGTTTTCCAGGCAGCTCTTGACAACGGAGTACTGCCCAGGTCGGCACAGAAGTCAGTACTTACCTTGATACCAAAGAAGGGTGATCGACTGGAGATCAGCAACTGGCGACCCATTTCACTGCTCACCACGGACTACAAGATTCTCGCAAGAGCTCTTGCCAATCGTCTGCGCAGTGTGCTGGCTTCTGTCGTTCACCCTGACCAAGGGTTTTGTATTCCTGGCCGCACAATCTTCGATAATTTACACCTCCACCGCGACATCCTTGATCACGTCAACAAAGATCGACTGCCTCTCGCTCTTCTATCACTAGACCAGCAGGGTGCTCTCGACCGAGTCGATCATGGTTACCTATTTCATACCTTGGGCGTGTTCGGATTCGGAGCGGTGTTCAGAGACTACCCGAAGACGATGTACCACAATGCCACTTGTTTTGTCCGAGTTGGCTCCCACCTGACAGCCCCGTTCGAGTTCGGACGAGGCATCAGGCAGGGATGCCCACTCTCGGGACAACTTTTTTCGCTGACCATTGAGCCCTTTCTCAGACTGTGTCGATCTCGACTGACAGGCTTCAACTTGCCGTGTATCGAAGAGCGCAAGCTGATCGTCTCGGCTTACGCTGACGACGTCTCAGTCTTCGTGAGTGATGACGACGACTTCGATCGTCTCCACGCGGCTTACACTGTTTACTCGGCACAGTCTGGAGCGAAGCTCAACGCTCACAAATCTACAGGCTTGTGGGCAGGAAGCTGGATTGGTCGTGATGACGAACCTCTTGGGTTCGCGTGGTCGTCAGAAGGCGGAAAGTTTCTCGGTGTCATGCTCGGGAATGTTCCAGCTGTCACTGGTCGCGGTTTCACGAAACTCCTGGAATCTGTTACCGAAGCGATGGCGCGCTGGAGACATCGTGCGTCGGCCATGTCACTACGTGGCCGCGTACTGATTGCCAACCAATTTATAGCCCGCGACTTTGGTACACCTTCCAGGTGATACCTCCACCTCCGGCACTGCTGGCGAGACTACAGGGACTGTTTGCTAACTTTGTTTGGGCCGGCAGGAGACACTGGACGCGTTTGCGCGACCTTTGTGCTCCTATCCATCTTGGCGGCCTGGGTCTAGTCCACCTCGTTTCCAAAGTTAGCCTTTTCCGCGTGTTGTTTGCGCACCGTTTCATCTCCAGCCTAGAGGACCATCCTGGCCATGTCATGACCCAGCACTTCTTACGGAAATTCCGAGGATTGGGTCTTGGCTGGCAGGTGTTTTTCTGTCCCCGATTCAGTGCTGCGGCTCAGGCAAACGTTGTCAATCAACTACCAGCACATACAAGCGTACTGCCACTTGCATTTTCGTGGCGTGCGACAGGCGTACGGACCTGAACAATGGCCGCCTCCTCTGGTGTACCACCGGGCTCGTGAGAACAAATCGGTTCCTCTTGAGCCCAAGATGGACAGGCGGACAATCCTAGCAGACATTATGGCGCCGGTGCTCGGCATAGACGGTTCACTCAAAGGCCACTGGTCTGATGCTCCAGTTAACTGGACAGCTATCTTTCGACAGCCCACCCTCGGCCTGGATGCCGACGTTGCATGGCGCTTTGCTAAGAACCGTCTAGCCGACCCGATATTTCTTCGCCATGCAGGATTGTCCGCCTCGAGCCTGTGTCCATGGTGTCGCGCGGAGGGGACGGCATGGCACATGACTGTCGCTTGTCGCCGTGCCGCGTCCATGTGGCAGCTTGTTGACGCTCTCCTGAAGAGGCTTCTCGGCCAGCAACATAGACTGGTGCTCCGGGTGATGTATGTCGGGTTTAGGCCCGACAACACGTTCACAGCCCTCCAGACCGATTTGGCCACTTTTCTTCTAGTGTTGGCCAAGAGTACAGTCTATCGTCTGCTGGTCGCCTACTTCAAGGACGACCGCGTCCCCTCTCCCTACGATGTGGTGCTCAAAGCACGCATCAAGTCACGCATATTGAAGGAGTATGCGTGGCATCTAGGGCGAGGAGCCCTTGACTCCTTCAAGGAGAGGTGGTGTGTCGGGCAGGCTCTTTGTTCCTTGCAGAACAATGAGCTTGTCTTTCCTCCCTCCCTTCTCACCGGCAGAGACTTTACATGTAATTTCCTTTCTTCCTCACAGTTTTTCGTTCAAGTAGGCCTGATTTGTTGTTGACGGTCGTTTTGATGCTGTCCTGGGACCGGCCATGTTACTTGATTGTTCTGAGTGTTCCTTCCATTTTGTTTCTTGCGATCATATTCTTGCTTTGTTTGTTCTTGGTCTTCGTATTCCCTTCAGTAAACCCTTTCGTTTGTTCGCTCTATGATGATTGGAGTAAATCCTTAAAGTAACTAGATAAGTATTATCGTATCGTTTCTGTAAAAAAATAAAAAATAAATAAAAAATAAACACACACACACACTACGACCGTCGTCGAGTACGGACGTGTTTTCGCCTCGCTCCGTGGGACTTGGTCTAATTGCCTCACCCTCATACCGGCCATAGACGCATTCCATTCGTTTTCATTTCTGTTTCTGTTTTAAAGGTATTGTTTCTGGTTTGATATTATTTGAAGTTAATATCGACTATATTATTGCACACATTTAGTGCTGGTTTTTTGTTTGATTTTTCGTTCAGTAAGGCGGCCTTGTTCAGTAAGGCGAACCTTGCACCGAAACCTGTGCAGGTCAAGTCGTTGGCCGATGAGCCGGGGACCCCTGCCATAATAACCGTGCTCCCTGTTAGGCGTGTAACTCGTCGCCCAGGCACGTTGTCGACATCCATGACTGACTTGTTGGCAACGCTCACAGTACCGACCATGACGTTGCAGGGCACTGCCTCGAGCTCTGTCAACACTTTAACCGAGCCGCCAGAAGTTGACACTGCTGTCCCGCATAGGGCAGCAGGTGTACCTGGTGTGCCAAATAAACTTTCAATGGCCCAAGCTGTCGCCTCTGGCTCTGGTACTACCAAAGCTACGCGCGTTTTCCTCAACCCGAACACGACAAAACCGAAAACACATGCTGCAGACGAGTTCCCTGGCAAAGAAAACGCCATAATCGTGCAGAGTATTGAAGGTGTGACCATTGCCCAGTACTTGCGTGCCGTTGCGAGTGTTGTCGGTGCAAAGAATATTGGTTTTTCATCACGCATGTCCAACGGCCGACTAGGTTTTTACTTCAAGCATCTCAAACTAGTGGACGAATTCATTTTCAATCACGGAGGCATTGTAATCGGTGACCAGTTTTTGCCGGCCCGCAGAATGGTGACTAGGGCCGAACGCCTTGTCTTATCGAATGTCTGCCCTAGCATCCCTTACGATGTGTTGGTGGCTCATCTCTCGGGCTTTGTGAAGGTTGTGTCGCCGATGACATTCATTTCGCTCGGCGTGAAAGACGGTGGTCTTGACCACGTATACAGTTTTAGACGGCAAGTGTACGTGGTGAAGGAGGAGAATCGCCAGTTTGCCGACTCATTCCTAGTTTCTTTTGACGGCGAAAATCATCGCGTGTTCTTGTCGTTTGATGACGTTAAGTGTTTCCGGTGTCGCCAAGCTGGTCACATGGCCAGAAGCTGCCCGAAAGCACAAGCGGCAGAGAAAAAAGGTCCAAAAGCTACGGCTGCCACAGTGGACTCGATTGCGTTCCCGTTGCCTGGTGGTATCGAGAAGAAACGCAAGGCTGCTGACTCTGTCGAGAGTGCAACATCCATCGACAGTTGCTCACTGCCGGTTTCTGACCCACCAGCCTCGTCGCCGGTCGTCGACGCCGCCACTGACATCAATACAAATATCCCTAGACATACAGCCATGGACAGGGATCTGAATAGTCTTGTTTCGGGGGAGTCTTCCCGGCCGCTGGTCGCGGTCGAGAAAGCCAAGCCTCCGCCGACCAAGAAGCAGAAGTCCGCACGTTCGTCAAGCGGCAGTGTTAACGAGCCGATCGCTCTGCCAGCAGATGCCGTAACTTTCCTCGAAAGTGACCCCGGCCCACTGTCGGCGAGTGCTACGCAGCAATTCCTCTCCGAAGTTAAGGGGCATGATCGACCGCTAACTATAGCCCACCGGTATACGGACGATGTACCTGCCCTGGTGGATATGTTGACCTCTTTGTTGCCTTTCGTGAAACACGAACGGCCTATAAAGGCGCGCATACAGCAGCTTGTTGCCAGCTTGCGGAAGGCCTACGACGTGTTTGTGATCACGGGCGACGATACAGCCTCGCTGGCTCGGTCTCTCTCATCTGAGAGTTTGCCTTCGGGGCAACTCTTATAACTTATTCCAAATAAATGGCTTTAGCTGAGGTATCGCTTCTCACGCTCAACACAAAGAGTGTGAAAAGTGAGTACAAGTGGGCGTAGTTGTCGTCGTTCCTGGAACGGCACAGCCCAGATGTTGTACTCCTGCAGGAAACCAATGCCGATGTTTCTCCACTACCATTTCTCGCTTAAATGTATTCGTTTCACTTCAATGCACCGACGAGCGTGTGCACGGGCACCATGATCGGCTTGAGAAAGTCGTCGCCTTTGGTGTTCCGCGCACACACATCCTGGTCCCCGGCTACCTGCAGGAGGTTCTGGTAACATTCCCCGCCACAGATCGGATAACTCTTCTTGTGTCCATTTATCTGCCACACTAGAACGATAAGGCGATGGATATCCTTGACGTTCTGTTCACACATATGGCCACGTTGAACGCAGCACTCGGGGAGGAGGTGCAGATCTTGGTCGGGGGGGACTCCAATGTCACTTTGAATCCTAATATCGGACAGAACTGGCACAATCGAACGGTATCCCCAAGTCGATAGACTTCTTCGTCGGTTAGTAGAGTAACACAACTTGTCCGATCTGTGCCGGGACTTCTACCCTGCCGAACCAGGCTTCACGTTCGTCAGCAACGCCCCTCACTACAGTGGCTCACGGCTCGACAGGTTTTACGGTTCGCCACACCCGGCCGCCACCACATCGAGCGTGAGGGTTGTACCATCGTTTTCTGACCACTTGGCGTTGCTGGCGACAGTAACGACAACTGCACCCAAATACACGCCTCCCTACTGGCGCTTCGACAACGCTCTGCTGGACGACCAGGCGTTTGTCGAAACCATGCACGAGATGCTCGAGGATTGCGTGGCCGGTTGGCAACACAACGCTTTAGCGCAGCACTGGGACGCCCTCAAGATCGAAATACGGGACACATGTAAACGATTCGTCCGGTGTCGGCGACAGACCTACGACGCGGTTTTCTGCCGTCTGGAGCGCCGTGTGGACCGGATCGTTTCGCGACCTCGGCTTGAGGGACACGGCATGGCTGACTTGGCAGCAGCGAATGAGCAGGTGCGCGACGCTTACTCGCGGCGTAGTGAAAGAACGCTTGTGGGAGCTCGCCACGACCACCTGCTCGCCCTGGACCGTCCGGCTGGCGCCACGATGGCGCGGGACGTGGCTACAGCGTACAAACCTATATCGAAGCTTCGCGCGGACGGTCGCATCGTTTCCGATGGGTCGTCCTTGTGCACCATATCCAGAAGACATTTCAGAGAGGTTCATACTGCTGTACCCGTCGCCAACGATGCAGACTCACAGCTCTACGAAGAACTGCCGACTCTTTCGCTCATTGATCGTGACTGCACGGACGTGCCGCTCGGCAAGCGGGATCTCTCCGTGGCACTTCAAGCACTGAACAAGGGCAAGTCGCCAGGTATCGATGGACTTACCCCAGAGTTTCACCTGCGGTTTTGGGACGTGCTCGAATACCCGTACTACGAAGTGTTCACGGAGGCGTTGACCGCCGGGCGGCTGCCCGTGTCGGTCACGAGGGCCGTGATTACCTTGCTACCCAAGCCTGGAAAGGATGGGCTAGAGATCAAGAATTGGCGTCCAATTTCGCTGCTCACGATGGACAACAAGATATTGGCACGCTGCCTTGCCACCCGTCTGAGTAGCGTCATTGCATCTCTGGTCCATCCTGACCCGGGCTTTTGTGTACCCGGACGCACCATCTACGACAATCTGCATCTCCATCGTGACATTCTCGACCATGTCAAGCGTGAACAACTGCCCCTCGCTTCGCTGTCTCTGGACCAGCAGGGAGCCTTCGACATGGTTGATCACACCTACCTTTTCCACTTGCTTCGGCTATACGGTTTCGGGGCTCGCTTTGTTGGCTACATCGAGAGTATGTATGCTAACGCGTCTTGTTTCGTGCGAGTGGGAGGGAACCTGACGGCACCGTTCGCATTTACGCGCGGTTCCGCCAGGGTTGTCCGATGTCCGGCCAACTCTTCTCCCTCTCCATAGAGCCGTTTCTGCGGCTGTGCCGCGTACGATTGAACGGTATACCTCTGCCCTGCGTGCGGGAGCGGCGACTCGTCGTCTCGGCATATGCGGACGACATATCCGTGTTCGTCGCAGGCGACGAAGATTTCCGTCTCCTGCACGATGCCTACACCGAGTACGCGGCACAGTCAGGAGGCAAACTGAACACGCAGAAGTCGACGGGTCTGTGGGCAGGCAGCTGGGTTGGTCGTGATGATACGCCGCTCGGTTTCGCCTGGTCTTCGGAAGGGGGAAAGTTTCTCGGCGTGACGTTGGGGAACGAACCTGCCGCCACTGCAAGAGGTTTCGAGATGCTGAGCGAGAGTTTAACTGCAAGCTTACGTCGTTGGCGGCACAGGGCATCTGCAATGTCGCTGCGTGGCCGCGTCTTGGTCGTCAACCAGTATGTCGCACCTCGTCTCTGGTACACGCTGCAGGTCGTTCCTCCGACCACGGGGCTGCTCGACCGACTGCAGCGCGAAATCGCCAATTTTGTGTGGGCCGGTAGGAGGCACTGGACTCGCGTGCGAGATCTTTGTGCACCGGTCCACTCGGGAGGTCTAGGACATTTACCATTTACCATCCAAAGTACGCCTGTTTTGCCTCTGCTTTGCCCACCGCTACATCGCCAATACAGAAGACCATCCCTGTCACGTCATGACGGAGCACTTTCTGCGAGGTTTTCGCCGTCTCGGTCTTGCGTGGCAGGTCTTCTTTTTACCTGCAATTGGTGGTCCGGCCAGTCGCCAGACCTCACCATTCTTGAGTACTGTTCTGAGTGCGTGGTCCTCACTGGATATAAGACCGGAGACCCTCGTAACCACAGCGTGCGGTCTCCGAGATGTTCCACTCACTCAGAGCTATCTTATACCGACAGTGACCAGACTGTTTATTCCCGCATGGGCTCTGCTGCAATGCACAACCATTGGCAACCTCATGCGGGATGGAGAGTGGCGGCAGATAGACGATATCGGGGGCTTCGGGGGTCTGTCTGTCAGACAGCAAGCTGCTCTGGTCACAAACTACAACCATATCAAGGCGTACTGTCACCTACGTTTTCGTGGCGTAGCCCAGACAAATGGGCCTGAGCCATGGCCGCCGCCCTTCACCTACCATCGGGCTCGTGAGAACACACGTGTTCCTCTCGAGCCCAAAAAAGGATCGGCGGACCGTCCTCGTGGACATCCTGCTACCGGCTCTCGGCCTGGACGGCCCCTTGAAGGGTCACTGGTCCAACGACACTGTCTATTGGCCAAACCTTTTCCGTTTTCCATCCCTCGGACCGGATGCCGAAGTGTCGTGGCGTCTCTACAAGAACCGTCTAGCCGACCCGATTTTTCTGTTTCATGCAGGACTGTCCCCGTCACGCTTGTGTCCCTGATGTCAGGTGGAGGGCACGGCGTGGCACATGACCTTCGACTGTGGCCGCGCCGCTACCATGTGGCACCTTGTGGATAACATCCTGACCACCCTCCTTGGCCAGCAACGTAGGTTCACTGTCAGGGAAGCGTATCTCGGTTTCCGACCAGCTCCTGGCAGTGACCTGACCACCACGAAATGCGATCTGGCCAACTACGTGCTCGTGTTGGCCAGGAGCACGGTATACCGTTTGCTGGTCGCCTTCTTCAAGGAGGATGTCATACCAACACCGTATCATACAGTGCTCAGAGCAAGATTAAAAGCCCGCATAATGAAGGAGTATGCGTGGCATCTTGGCAGACGGGACTGTGACTCTTTTGAATCGCGATGATGCGTCGAGGAAGCTCTCTGTTCGCTGCAGAATGGAGAGTTACTCTTCGGCGACGCCATCCGGTGAAGAGTTTTATTTTGATCGAGTGATTGTTTTGAAGGTGTGACACGCTACGGAGGCTCTCGGCTAACGAACGAGTCGAGAGTAACATCTTCAGCGTGACATGCCAAACGTATGAATGTGTATCGTGTGTTTGTGGGAAGATTCCTGTCTACTACGGAGGCTTTGTATATATACAAGTATCATCTTAGGTAGCAGGAACCTTTGCGTTGTGTTTAACGCCTGTTTTCTTGATGCCTTTTTGTTTTAAACCGTTTCTCTTACCTTTCGTTTGAATATGGTTGTGGGTAGGATTTCTCCCACAGCCATACCGTTTTGCATCTCGTATCGTTCCTGTGAAAAAAAAAAAAAAAAAAAAAAACACACACACTCAACCCACACACACACACATTATCTATACACAAACATATATCATCTCTTCAATAGAATCAACTTGCATTTGAACTAAATATGCCTAGGCGTAATCTAATAGGCCTACTGTAATATTCTTCGGAATGTTTTATATCAATTGGGAATAAATTATACAGATGTTGGTAAATACATAGACTAAAGATATATACCCAAGACGATTCACGCAACGTTAAAAAAAGATTCATCCCCACTCCTTTACCCACGTAGTACCTTCAACGCCCGCTACGAGTGCTGAAAATCGTTTCAGCGATTGTGCTGCAGTCGACGGTGATTGTACGAATTAAGTGTGTTTAACAGAAATCACATGTCTACGAGATAAGAAGTTGCTCTTTTCGTCGGGAAAGTCCACAATCGCACCAATTCACGGTCCCGAGCGACCGTCTCCCGTACTCATGACACTTGGCGAACACATGTCCCGACCCAGCCAGCGTAGACTAAGCGGAAAATATCAAAAGTACATCGACGCTTTTATTTTGAGAATTGTGACAGTAATTTGCTATCAAATAAAATGAGAATGGAACTAGAGACGATCGAACTCATCCTTCTTTGTCGCTCACTTTGTCAGAGAAGTCACTCAGAAATTAGCATTCTGTTAGTACATAGAAATCGAACAATTAGATTATTCAATTAGATTATCAAGTAAAAATGAATGAGAAAAATATTTTTTTCTCTCTTGAAAATTACAAGGTAGACAATAACATGTGTGAAGTGTATGGTAGAACCTTGATGAAAAAATACCATAGCTTTTGTGATTCTACCCGTTAGTTACTCTTAACAAACTTAAAACTAAATATATTTGACATTTATATTTGATAATTTTCAACACAATATTCAAGTAATTGTAAAAATGACGCATACAAATTTCATATATTTCACAGAGAAATGAATTAGAGCAATAATAACATTCTGTCAGAAATTCCATTTCGATCGGATAAAATTATGAAATTGGATGGAATCCCTTTTTTCCTTACGGATATTTCCCAAAGTTTACGATTGTGATTAACAAATTCCAGTCCAACTGAATTTCCTCGGAAACATTCCCATAGAGGGCCTATATATATATACTATTAATATATACTAAATATATATATACTATTATATATGTATATATATATATATATATATATATATATATATATATATATATATATATATATATATATATATATATATATATATATTAGTGATGCCTTCGGGTACCCGGGTCGGGTACGGGTAATGCATTACCCGGGTAATATTCTGTTACCCGGGTACCCGTCTAGGTTCCGGGTAATTGTGCTAACCAGTACCTATAATATAGAAAATAACTTTTATAAATCACTCAAGCTACCGAGAGAAATTCAACTTCGCATTCTTCATAAGTTTTTTCACCTACCTTCCCAGACCTCCCTCAACTTGTCATAATGCGCTCGTCAAATCTAGTTGCACCACCTACCGTTATCTGTGGTCACACGTGCAGTGTACTGAATCCCTCTCCTGTCAACCGCTATTTAGTTGCCTTGCCAAATACTATTCTTTACCAAGAACTGAGAAGCATATATAGTCATATAGTTTTTAGTTTTTAGTTTAATTTAGTTTTTCAAATTACCCGGGTAATACCCGGGTAATATCACTCACTAATATATAATAATATATAATAATATATAATAATATATAATAATCACTAATATATATATATATATATATATATATATATATATATATATATATATATATATATATATATATATATATATATATATATATAAAATAATGCAGTTTATCATAAAAATATTCTGTATTTCGAATATACCGACAAATTTGTACCGTATTGAATGTTGAGAAAAGTTGAAGAGAATATGTACCTAAATATGTTGCATAGACCGAAGATAGGTCGGCCTATTATTTGGTCTACATCTGTTGTAGAGAGCAGCTGTAGGAGCCAGAAGTAAGCAATATTGCATTTAACTAGGAAAACGCGTTATGTGTTTCCGCGTTGATGGATGAGCTAATGAATGACATTGAATTCTTTCAAAAATTGTTATATCAAGTTGCTGTTTTGACGGCATTCAAGCTAAAAATCAATCTTTCCATTTGGTTGGTTTGTTTCGTAGACTATTCTCATGAAGGAAATAGTAGATGCAATTTAATATTATATTATATTGTAATATTAGACTACTATATGAAACGTGATGACAGCTGTATACATATATACACCTTGAGAACCACCTTTTATATTCATTACTCATTCTCAATAATTTCTTCTATAATAAAGAAGGCCTTGTTTTAATCGTTTTCCATTAATTGGTGACACTTGTTGCTTGGATTTAATAGGTTTTGTTAATAGCTTCAAAACGATGTGTAAAAATGTCATTATATAATTTTTTATATCCAAACGACTGATTGGATTTTATTGAAAGTTCGAAATGATCTGTATCATCATTATATTGAGATTTGGTGAAAATTTGAATTTTTTCGAAAGACATTTTTTGTACGAAAATTCTATTTTATATCAAAACGACTGGTTGGATTCCAATGAAAGTTCGGAATAATATGTATCATTATTATATTGAAATTTGGTGAAAATTTGAAATTTTTTGAAGGACATTTTTTTTATGAAAATTCTTCTCTGGCTTATTCTTATGGGTTAGTTGGAAAATGGAAAATTAGTTTTCTCAGAAGTGGTGCAACCGATTGCGTATAAAAACTAATGGGATTCAATCCAGATGATGACACATGGGCATGCCAAGTTTCAATCGAATTTGAATTTTCGGCTGACCTGTAGAGCGCGAACAAAAAAAAAAAAAAAAAAAAAAAAAAAAAAAAAAAAAAAAAAAACATGTACATTTTTTTCGGGTCAAGTGTAATTGAGTCTTCGCTTCGCTCATCCAATTATTTCAATGTATTAAATATGTGAGTTTTTTCGTCACATAAGTGTTGTGTTTTTGTGTCACAGTCGTGTTTTTGGACACCTCGTCCCGATCTGCCCACAACTTGCAGCCGTCCGCGCATTTTATCCATTTTGAACCAAATGTTTTTTTGTTGTTTATGAACCATTAACTGGTACAACTCATCAATATATACACAAACAAAACGCTACCAATTTAAACTATTATTGGGGATTGAGATCCAATTATATCCATCACTCATTCTCAATAATTTCTTTGATAATAAAGAAGGCTTTGTTTTAATCGTTCTTCATTAATTGGTGACACTTGTTGCTTGGATTTAATTGGTTTTCTTAATAGCTTTGAATGATGTATAAAAATATCATTATATAATTTTTTATATCAAAACGAGCAAATGGATTTCAGTGAAAGTTTGGAATCATACGTATCATTATTAAATTAAAATTCGGTGAGAATTTGAATTTTTTCGAAGGACATTTTTTGTACGAAAATTCTTCTCCGGCTTTTCTTATGGGTAATTTGGAGAATTAGTTTCTCAGAAGTGGTGCAATCGATTGCGCATAAAAATCAATGAGATTCAATCCAGATGATGACACTTGGGCATGCCAAGTTTCAATTGAATTTGAATTTTCGTTTTGACCTGTAGAGCGCGAATAAAAAAATATAAAAAAATATACATTTTTTGCGAGTCAAGTTGAATTGAGTCTTCGCTTCGCTCATCCAATTATTGCGAAAGGCGCTTACTATGACCTATCAATCAGAAGTATAATTTTATAAACTTTTATCGTTAATAATAATTAATATATTCAAATAATAATATTTAAATAATAATATTGAAATTTGTTCTAAACAATACCATTTCGGTCAGAATATTGCTTTGCTGATTTTATTCAATTCGGTATTGTTGAAAATATGCATTTTCATTGAAAAATTGTATAATTGTGTGTATCGTTCATTATACATTCAGTTAGTATTTGATTATTTCTGTAGAGATTTTATTCTTCAAATTTAAGTTGGTGCCATATCTCAAAACGTGAATGTACATTTTATGAAAATATACGCTATATATACATATGTACGTAAAATTTTTTTTTTTTTTTTTTTTTTTTTTTAATAACATCGAAACTTGATACAAAATCATTGTTCCCCTTTTAAGGCTAAGGATGAGAATAGGATCGTTTGGACGGGGCACCACAAGGGCGATCTTACCACCCCATTTTATTATTATTTTAAATTAAAGCAATGAACTTTGACACCAGGTCTACGCTGTCTGTGACCACACATCTTCGCCGCAGATAAAAGTCTTCAGTTGACGAAAGTCCTAATATGTAGAATAAATATAAAATATATATGTAAATAAATATGTATAAATATGTAAATATGTAAATATATATAAATAAATATGTAGAATATATAGTAAAATATATACATAAAATATATACGCCGTAATACGGTACGGCCCCTGGTGGTCAATATATGAATTGGGCCTGAAAACAGAAGTTATCATGTTTTACTACGTCATCAATAATTAACATTTGAAAAAGAAGAGAAAACGAGAATACGAATAAGATAAGTTCCATTGAAAAAGAATGTTCATAGAACGATACAACAGACACACGTGGTATACTTACACCTTATGAATGATTTATTATTAATGTTGTGATAACTCTACAGCTGGGCCGTAATTAAACAATCAGAAATTATGCAAAAGGAATTCCGACAAAGGAACCGTCAAACTCGGCTAGTTCAGCTGTAGTTTGTGAGAAGGGGGGGGGGGGGGAGCTTTCAGCTTTATTATTGGTCGATTTAACATCACGGACGGTCTTATGACGAGAGACTGACTTGTGACGGCTGAGCCAAATTGACGTGCTTTAACATAGAAGTGCTCTCTCCAAAAGCCGGCGCTCTACTGCCCAGTGTTGCCAGACTGCGTGAACGTGATTTCCCACGGAGGTCATCAAAAATTCCCACATGTGAATCAAATTTCCCTCATTTTCTAGAAAATCATAATAACTTAATTTCATGTTTTGTTTCACATTTTTATGATGATTTGTGAGGAGAGGCACTGGAGACGACCAAGGCAATTTGACCAGGTAAATAGAATTTGTCAAAACGTTCGTTGCCGAATAGCAAAAGAATTAGCCCCAAACTCATATTCTCAACAAGATAATTAATTCATGAATAGGACCTATAAAAAGAGTAAACGTAAATATTAGCTTAGGTTCTCAGCGTCAACCACAAATTATAGTTCATGCTGGCGTGAACGCCTATCACAGTAAATAGTACGTACTAATTTCTCTATATTAATACCAAATATTATAGCTGACAACACTTACTCTAAATTCCTGGCCAAGAATCAAACAAAACGACCACACGGGCCACGTGCCACGGCACACAGACACTGTCAGCTGTCACTGTCAAAGGCGCAGTTTTACTTGGTTTTACTTCTTCAATTCGATTGGCTGCCCTGCTGCTCAGCGCTCGCCTTCAATAGTCGCTCTATTACAACGTTGCTCTAGCATCGTGACTTCGAGAACGCGCTCAACGCGCAAAACAAAAACTGATTCAAATACATGTAATGGTCAATGAGCCTAATGTAAAAGACACCTTTTTCGTTGAAATAATGCACAAGCGAATTAATATTCAAAAATAGAAATTAATAGTTATTGAAAAATAATTATAAAAAAAGGAAAAATATTAATATACGATTTAATAAAGAACTAGTGAAAATTCCCACGTTTTCGTGATTTTTGGCCAAAATTACCTTTCTCCCACAGAGCACTATTTTCTCCCACGTTGTGGTATATTTCCCACGGTCTGGCAACACTGCTACTGCCGGTAATCGGGATGTCTGCTAATTCATCGACTTGAGTACTAGCAGCGCTAGTAGCGGGAGTTGTAGTAACTTGATGGTCATAATGGAAAATTCCACCCCCACCATCAATTTGTTTCATTCGCGTGAAGCCATATACATGGGACGTCTTGAGTGTATATATCTTTAGTCTATGGTAAATACAAGCCGTCTTCGACATAGCAGTACATAATAAAATATAATCATCTTATCAAGACTCCACGGGAGTCGATTTAGCGAAATATCAGTTTTTTGGCGATAACTTTTGAACGGTATAAGATATCAAAATTCTGAAAACGAGCAGACACAGATATTTACACAAATACACAATTACACAAAAAATACACAATTTTTAAGCGTACACGCCTGACGATTATGCAATATGAGATAAATAGTTATTACTTACACCGTCTTGAATGTATTAAAAATATCTGTGTCTGCTCGTATACAGAATTTTGATATCTTATACCGATCAAAAGTTATCACCAAAAAACTGATATTCCGCTCAATCGACTCCCGTGGAGGTTTCGTTTTGAATAAAAATGCTTGATGCGAAGCGTGTTCAATAAAGAGATGGGTGACTGGTAACTGTGATGAGTGATGACACTAAACACTAATCACTATGGTTATACAGCTGCTCATCAGTCATCAGAGCGTTTCAATTGTATTTATAAGATAGGCCTATATAATTGATTATAGAAACAAAATATACGATCTGTCCGATTTTTGAGACGAACCATTGTTATTGTTATGTAATCTTTATAGACATTTTAATTTAGTAATATAAGGTATATAGTGTTTAAACACTATAATATACTTAATGGTGATATCTTATGCTGGCATTGTTCCACGTGCGATTAATGTCAATTTCATTCGGCCCTTTACGTTATTGCAATGTTATGAATATGTTGCATTATTGTCATTCCTCAAGTCACGTTCTGTGGGCCCCCACGCGTACCGTTTCAAACAAACGTCGACACTGTTGGGTGTGAGAACAGATGATGTTTTGAAAGACATTTTATGCGCCTATCCATCACTCATTGTCGAAGACAGATTTTCTGTGTATACCTATGGACAGAAACTAAAATGTGTAGATTGAATGTGTAGATATCTGTAGATAAACTATAGAAAATCCCCATAAGAATAAGCCGGGGGAGAAATACTTGGAAAACCAAAATATTCCAAAAGCTCACAAATTTATACTGGATGTGGAAAAACTATCATACATATTACAATCGATTTATGGAACAATCGGAAGTGAAATAACGAAGAAAACGCATTTTTAATGTACTTTTTCACACATCAATAAAAGCAATTAAGAAAGCAATTCAGCAATTTTTTTCCATTTTCAAGTCATCAAAAAGTCATATGCGTCTTATAAAGGTAAGTGACGAAAAAACTGTCACATTTTGCGATATATTTACGCCCACTCGCTGAAAACTGTTTTTCTCTGATGTAAAAACATCACAAAAACAGTTCCCGTGAAACATTGCCGGTCGTCCAGTGTTAAAGCATAGGGCGAACCCACAATCGTCGTCAGATTGTATGCACGACCGGTCGTCGATATCAAAGCATACGGCAGACCACCAATCGTCAATTGTCGGGATTCAATATTGTCGTAAATGTGTCAACAAATGAAAACAAACATACTCATAAAATATCCTTATGCCTTTTTCCTCCATTAGAGGTCAGGAGGTCAGACTCTGGATCATGTGTGTTGTGGTTACAAGGCAGTGTCGGACTGGGTCCAAAAGTGCAGACATTAGTGCAGACTTGTATATTTTGGGGGCCTCACTGGCGAGGGGCCTCGGGCCGCCATGGCCAGTCCGAGACTGTTACAAGGTCTCCTGAATCATGTTTATGACAGGAAATATTGGGAATATGATACTTCGTCTTATATAAGTAAACAAAAAGGTTTCCAACAATAGAACCTGAAAAGTAGGGGTGCGCCTTATAAGCCTATATGCGGCTTATAAGGCTTATATGCGTGTAAATACGGTAAATGTGAGCAACAAGAGTGTCTTCCAATATTAGTTGAAAAATGTTGCATTGTTGAATTCACGGCTCCCTAGATTCATTGGCATCGGATGAAGTTCATTTTATCCAGGAATACGTGTACGAATGGGGTCACTTTATCGTTTAAATGGCATGTTGTGAACCGTCTTACCAACCTGCCAAGCAAACGTTTAAAGCGACCCCTGTTGCCAGGGGTCTGGGCGCGCGAGATCCGAAAAGAATCCTGCAGGTCAAGGGGTTAATTTGTCTGCCGGTACCTGTGCGCATATCTGTCGATATTATTTAAGCGTGACAGAAACGAGGATTCTGGTGCTGATACGTGTTACGGCACCCGCACATATTCGACCAGCCCGAGATTAAAAGGTCTATTAATTAAATAGTTTTAGTCAAGTAGGCATATTATACAGCCAACACGGTCACCGCAATATTTACATTGCGATGTTTTAATTGTTTTGCAGCTAAAATAAATATCGAAATTAATCCTCTTGAAAATAAATTGTAAAGATTCTCTACTAAATACCTAATACACGTTCGTACTTGAATAAATGATTATTAAGTAGAAATAGGCAAATTATAACATACAAAATTGTGTGAACAATGCGAAATAAGACGGAACTTTCCAAAAAAATGTTTTAAAAAAAAGCAAGTTATGAATTTAATTCTGTTCCATGTAACAAACTATAAGAACTAAGTTTATAATAAGAAGATTAAAGATTTTTTCTCCTCACTGTGAATGTTTGATTTGTTACCTAACCCTGAAATTACTACCATTTTAAGATTTGATTTGTTTGTTAAATGAGTTGACATATTTTAATTAATCCTCGGGTGGTGAGATCGCCCTTGTGGTGCCCCGTTCAAACGAGCTCATCTTTCATCCATAGCCTTGATTGGGGAACAATGATTTTATACCAAGTTTCGATGTTATTGACATAAAAAATGTAACAAACTTTCCAAAGAAGATGTTTTAAAGAAAACAAGATATAAATTTATTCCTGTGCATATTAGAAAGTCAAGGCCTTTATATGCAAGTCAGGCCGAATTCAAATTGATTATAATTTAAAAATAATATAATTAACAAGCACTATGTGTATACATTGTTGTGAATGAAATTTGAGAAAAGCTTCACTCCCTATTCGCAGAGCAATCATAATTTCTGCCTGAAAACTAGCGCACCCTATCAGAATAAAGTGACCATTAATAGATGCGTCGTTAAATTGTGAACACACTTTAGCATGTGGCGTTTTAATGCATGCATATTCCGGTTTATTAACAAATTAACCCCTGACTGCCTTATGGAACACTGCCTGCAACAGAAAACAGCAAATTATTTTAACATGATTGTGTTTCTCTACCCAAATCCAAGAACTAAAATAACTGTGTAACGTAATTGCCTGAGTGTATTCATGTGTAATTGTGTATAGCTCAGATGTGTAACAAACGTCCAACAAGTACATACAACCTATTCCATGAAACCCATGCGTTGCATAAAGCCAACGTGGTATGTTATGGACGTGGTGGCGTACTTCCCTGTCGGAACTGCATGTGAATATTTAAGGACTCTATAATAGGTCGCGTAGTTATAATTGTCGTCCACAGATGGAGCTGAACATCACCTAATTATGAGAAATTCACATTGCAAGTTTACGCAGTGAAATGTGTTCATCATTTGGTCTTTGGTTTCTCATATAACTATTCCTATCGACGACAGACAGGGGTTCCGAGCGACCGTCCCCCCCTATTCCACAACACTAGCGTACGGATGGTTCAAGCATGCTCAAGTATGCTCGCGTAGTCGATGCAAAATTCGAGGAAAAAGACAAAGAAAGACCGCCGAATAGACTTGTGTTGATATAAGTATTGTTACATTTATACAGCAGTAAGTTTCTGCTGGATCTGGAGTCCATTCTGGCAAACAATACTTCTAATCTCACCTCTAAGGCGGTAGGGCCTACTATGTCGTTTTACCGCCGCATAATGCATTTCTATAGTAAATGTACCACCGGGGGCCAGGGCAACCAGCTGACCCCTCAATAATCATGTGATTTAGGCCTTACTTCAATAAACTGACCCTTCAATACAAATGATCGGTCAAATTGATATTATTTAATTATAGTGTAATTTAGTACTCAAAATTGAAGTAATTGGACGAGCTTTAGCGAGGATTCAATTTGACATACTGAAAAAAATTGGTGTTCGTTTTTTTTTTTTTTTTATGTTTTTTGTCGGTTTTCCACAGGTCAAACGGCTACAGCTATCAACTTCAAACTTTTTTTCAATATGGTTCCTCATCTAACTTGAATCTGTATAGTTTTGTGGCATTATCGGAGAGTAACATTTTTTTTAGGAATTTTAGAAATTTCAGAAATACCCATTAGAATAACATGCCGGAAAAAAAAGAAAATATTTTTATTTTCCAAAAAAATGAAATTTCGCGTGAAGTTGAATTACATTTTGATACACATTTCTAAAAATTTTAGCTTGATCGGGTCAGCGATTTTGAAGAAAAAACTTAAAATGTGCTCAATTGGTACCACTCGAAGCACTGTTCGCTCGTCCAACAACGCATATATGGCGTTTTCCTAGTACTAGGACTAGGAAAACGCCATATGCGTTGTTAGACGAGCGGATAGTAATAGTATGGGAACAAATGGGTAAAAACTGCTTCGAGTGGTACCAATTTAGCACATGTTATGTTTTTCCTTCAAAATGGCTGAGCCGATCAAGGTGAAAATTTTTAGAAATGTGTATCAACATGTTTTTCAACTTCAAGCAAAATTTCATTTTTTGGGGAAAATAGAAATATTTTCTCTTTTTTCCGCCATGTTATTCTAATGAGAGTTTTTGAAATTTCTTAAATTCATAAAAAAAAAAGTTACTCCCCGATAATGCCACAAAACTATAGGCCTACAGATCTAAGTTGGATGAGGAACCATATTGAAAAATAGTTTGAGGTTGATAGATGTAGCCGTTTGACCTGTGGCGAACCGACAAAAAAACATGAATTGAAAAAAAAAAAAAAAACATAAAAACGAACACCATTTTTTTTCAGTGTGTCAAATTGAATCCTCGCTAAAGCTCGTCTAAAAACGTCATATATGCGTTGTTAACTTGTTAGACGAGCGAATAGTAATAGTATGGGTAAAAATGGGTAAAAACGTCTTCGAGTGGTACCAATTGAGCACATTTTAGGTTTCAATTTCAAAATGGCTGACCCGATCAAGCTGAAATTTTTTATAAATGTGTATCAGAATTTAAATAAACTTCACGCAAAATTTCATGTTTTTAGTAAATAATTTTTTTTTTCCGTCATGTTATTCTAACGGGTATTTTTGAAATTTCTAAAATTCATTAGAAAAAAGTTACCCCCCGATGAAGCCACAAAAGATGCAGATCTAAGTTAGATGAGGAACCATATTGAAAAAAAAGTTTGAAGTTAATAGCTGTAGCCGTTTGCCCTGTGGAGAACCGACAAAAAACATGAAAGAAACAAAAAAAAAAAAGGAAAACGAACACCAATTTTTTTCACTATGTCGAATTGAATCCCCGCTAAATCTCGTCTAATAAAATAATTATATATATATATATATATATATATATATATATATATATATATATATATATATATATATATATATATATATATATATATATATATACCTATATATATATATATATATATATATATATATATATATATGTTAGACTTTATTAGACGAGCTTTAGCGAGGATTCAATTTGACATAGTGAAAAAAATTGGTGTTCGTTTTCCTTTTTTTTTTTTTTTTTTTTGCTTTTTTCATGTTTTTTGTCGGTTCTCCACAGGGCAAACGGCTACAGCTATTAACTTCAAACTTTTTTTCAATATGGTTCCTCATCTAACTTAGATCTATATAGTTTTGTAACATTATCGGGGAGTCATTTTTTTTAAAGAAATTTAAGAAATTTCAAAAATACCCATTAGAATAACATGGCAGAAAAAAAAAGAAAATATTTTTTTTACCCAAAAAATGAAATTTCGCGTGAAGTTGAATTACATTTTGATACACATCTCTAAAAAATTTCAGCTAGATCGAGTCAGCCATTTTAGAAGAAAAAACATAAAATATGCTAAATTGTACCACTCGAAGCAGTTTTTACCCATTTTTACCCATACTATTACTATTCGCTCGTCTAACAACGCATATATGGCGTATTCCCAGTATATATATATATATATATATATATATATATATATATATTTATACCGGTATTGGTATGATTTTAAATTGTTCAAAAATCACGACCTCCCCCGGGACTTGAACCCGGATCTCCAGAATGCCGGTCTGACGCGCAATCTGGAGATCCGGGTTCAAGTACCGGGGGAGGTCGTGATTTTTGAACAGTTTTGAATCATGCCATTATAACAACCTACTGGTGGTTAATCAGCAAGCTATGGAAATAATATATTATATATATATATATATATATATATATATATATATATATATATATATATATATATATATATATATATATATATATATATATATACATATATATATATATATATATATATATATATATATATATATATATAAATATATATATATATATATATACAGTGGCGGACTGGGCCACCGGGCAATGCCCGGTGGGCCTCTAGCGGAACGAATATCAAAATGGGCCGGTCAGCCGCGAATATGTTTTACTACGTTCGTACTGTTGTTTTCACTTCAACACAGCACAACGCTCATTCAAGGTTTTACCCAAATGATAATATCTAGTGGAACCTAGGATATCTAGTCCCCCGTGGGCCGCTTTTTCAATTTTTGCCCGGGCCGTTTTCTAGTGCCAGTCCGGCACTGTATGTATGTATATATATATATATATATATATATATATATATATATATATATATATATACATATATACATCTTAATTAGACGAGCTTAAGCGAGGGTTCAATTTGACATACTAAAAAAAATTGGTGTTCGTTTTTATGTTTTTTTTTTATTATTTTTTTTTTTTTTTGTTTTTGTCGGTTCTTCACAGGTTAAACGGCTACAGCTATCAGCTTCAAACTTTTTTTCATTATGGTTCCTCATCTAAATTAGATCTGTATAGTTTTGTGGCATTATCGGGTGGTAACTTGTTTTTTTATGAATTTTAGAAATTTCAAAAATACTCATTAGAATAACACAGTGTAAAAAAAATATTTTCCAAAAAAATGAAATTTCGCGTGAAGTTAAGTTACATTTTGATACACATTTCTGGAAATTTTCAGCTTGATCGGGTCAGCCATTTTGAAGAAAAAACATAAAATGTGCTAAATTGGTACCACTCGAAGCAGTATTGTTCTCTTTGTTCTACTTCTAAAATTTGGTTTGAAATTCGGACCAGCCGTTTGAAAGAAAATGATATAATAAATGTATTTTTACCATCGAAAAGATAGAAATATTAGTTGAAAAATGTTGCATTGTCAAAGTCACGGTGTCCTAGATTCATTGGCATCGGATGAAGGTCATTTTATATGATCAAGGTGTGTAGAGTTTCCGATTATACTTTATATAGACATCTTGCTCATCACACAACGCACATTTTGCGTTTTCCTAGTAGTTTTAATGCAATGTTATTGATTTCATAACTAGTATGTTTCCTGCGGTGGCTAATTCAATATGTGCTACAACAGACAGCAGAAGAACCACAAATCAAATTCAGTGATGGCTGGTTATAAAAACCTATTCAATTTATCTCTCGTTTCTCTTTGTTATTTCAAGTTCAATACGCAGCCTCTTTTACATAATGTACAAATACACATCGCTTATGTATTGTGCTTATTTTGGGTTAATTGTTTCAATTCTATTTTCAGAAACTATGATGAATAAATAACGTGACAAATTCTAAATGATTATTGCGCACTTTATTACCGAAATAAGTTTTTTACAAACTGTCGTATTGTCTAAAAACTTCTAAAATTTCATAGAGCCCACATCCTAGAATGACAGATTTTGAAACTTATTTAACCATCATATTATTACGTAATGAATACTGTGTGATGTGTCAGCCTCTCGCAAAAATCAAACATATTGCATAATAGTCCTCTTATCTATTTAGCATGCTGATGAATATCTCGAATGGATTGAAATTATGAAAGAAATGTTTGGTGACTATTTATTATGAATGAACTCCAGCAATTCAATAAAATGTGTAAACGTTTGAACATCGGACGTAACATTATAAATGAGTAGCTAGCTGACTCGGGAAAGAATTCCAAGGACTTCGTTGATAAGTCACATCGAAACTGGTAGTTTCTCAGAATTGTTCAGTTTATGATTGGCCTAGGAGAGATTGCTGCGAGCCAGCTAGCGACCACTCGACAAACTTGAAGTAGTGTGGAAGACTCCCACAGCAGCGCCCAAATCACGGATGAGAAGCGACACGCAAATTCGCCAAAATTAACGCTATTTTTCAAACATGTTTTGTGGGTTGTAGCATTTTTTTCAACGATTTTCATTTCAGGTGATCGCTTGTAAATTATTGCATCGAGGGATCGCCTGAAGAGTTTTTTCATTATCTTCACCCGTTCTCTCGATAAATATGAAATACTGTAAAACTTTGAATATTTTTAGTTCCGTCAATATTACGAACATGGAATATTAAAAAATACCGTAATCTTCTTCAAACAATTTCCGTTCCAATGACATATTGTTCATTGTTATAGACTCGGTAGTTTTCTGTCAATGGCAATTTATAACTGTGAATGCGCGGCGACGAAAGACCGCGCGAGCTGTTATAGAGTCCTTAACAATCAAATGAAAACCACTATTCCATGAAACCCATGCGTTGCATAAAGCCAACGTGGTATGTTATGGACGCAGTCGGCCTACATTGATTTTAAACATGTCTCAAATTGTTCAATTTCTGGGTTCGAGGGTCAGATTTTTGAGTCGTTTTTTTCTGTATTTTTTTTGTATTTTCGATATTGGCACTAGACTGTCGAGGCCTACGTGCTTCGTGCGCCATCCACTTTGACTCTTTTTTTATTCTCACGGATATGACTCTATTAATAGTAAATAAATGATGCGCATGTCAACTGTCGTTTTCATCCAACCAATTTGGAAAATGCAATTTAACTGCCGATATTGCTGCGTTTGATACTTTTCACGTACGTTATGCATATGCATCGTTTTTGGAATGAGACTTGCAAAGATATTGAGCGATAATCGCATAATTTCATTCATGAAATCAGTCGGAGCGTAAAGAGAACCCAATGAAGCTTTCGATTTAGTCTGGTACGCTTTATAGTAAATGAGTAATTCATCTGTGATTTCGAGCTGCTGACCCGCCTTAACCATCAGTTCCTTGCATCTTGAGCAGCCAAACTTTTTAAAACACGAATGTGCTATGAACCCCGAGTAGCATCTGACTGCGTTTGACTCGACAGTTGCTCTAGATTGAAAGTGAGGATTGCAGGCAATTGCAGAATCCACACAAACAACTAATTCCACTCCGTCAAGCACAGAGCAGAGTGCCTCCTCCTCCTCACAATCCATCGACACAAACTCGTCATCGACTTCTACATCCTCGAATTCTGGTATCGAACCAGTAATTTCTAGTAAAACGCCGTCAATATCTTCCCCTTCACTCTCTTCGTTTTCCTCACATTCCTCAGTTTCCTCTGCCGACACTGTTACATATTTAATAGAATTTAAAGTGATAACTGTTTTTCACTCTCCGTCCACGCCCTTTTCTCACCACGGTTTATCTGCATTCTAACAAGCGTTTGATTAAATTCGTTTCCTACGACCTCGGAAACTTGTACCAAGAGGTCTTGACGGTCAAGTTTTTTAGATTTGCATGTAACTTTAGCCTTTGAAAGGTATTGAATTTTGTTTCTTTGATGTTTTGCCGCGTAATTAAGAGACTTTATTTTACTTCTAAGTTTTTTTTTTCTAGGTGTTAAATCGTCATCAAACGTGCCCGAGGTTTCTAATGATCTTTTGCGATCTTTTGAGCTTTTAGGTGTAGCCTAATCTTGCGCACTTTTCTCACACATTTTTTTTTTTTGGGTGTTGAATCATGTTGGTCAGCTGACGTGGTCGATGTGTGTTGTGTGTGTGAATGTGATGGTGTACTGTCTTGGGTTCGAAGTGAACAGCGTGAAGCAGAAGGTGATGCGCTCTCAAGGTGTTGAACCAGAGGGGTGAAACACTGTGATGATGTCGTGGGATTGTTAAGAGTGATAGGTGTAGATGTCACTTGATGCGGCAAGGTCGAGGGCACACGGGTCGGGCAATGTGCGTGACTGAAGTGTGAACGGAGGGGGAGGTGACGGAATCTCCATCAGATTCATATATGATCGTGTCGTTTAATACTATACCGTCTAGTGTTGGCACTGCCAACGACGTCAGTTCGTTGTGTTGTCGATTCATGAAGCAATCATCGGTGAAATGACGTTGACAGACCGCTCTATTCAGGAGGTCAATTTTGGATAAGTGATGCAGCTCACGATTCTCGCAATGCACTACCCAAGAGTCACGCCTAATAAAAGTGAATTGCTTGAGGAACCAATAATCTATGCATATTAGGCCTATACGTAAATATTGATAGTGGGTATATATATATATATATATATATATATATATATATATATATATATATATATATATATATATATATATATATATATATATATATATATATATATATATATATATATATATATATATATATATATATATATATATATATATATATATATATATATATATATATATATATGTATATATATATATATATATATATATATATATATATATATATATATTTAAATAAGGTTCAACGACGCACTGTAATGATGACCAGGATCTATTGGGTCGGATGAATGATTAATGAGATGATGGGAAGATGAGATGAAGGTTTATGGGTCTTGGGACGGTAGTGGGGATCGAACCGGGTCCGATATTCACAACGTCTCCTGGGACACATGAAGCAAGTGCGTTAACCACTCAGCTACATGTGCCGGTATATATATATATATATATATATATATATATATAGGTATATATATATATATATATATATATATATATATATATATATATATATATATAATATATATATATATGTTTAATCTTGGGTTTTCGCGGACATAAGTAATGTTGTCGTTGGTTTCCGGATAATGCCGCTTATAATTGAAACGAAACCGTGGAGACCCCACTCTCCACGTTGTCCAACTCACTTGACGTTTCGGGTGGATTGCACCACCCATCTTCAGAAATAAAGTGAAAAACGTCAAGTGAGTTGGACAACGTGGAGAGTGGGGTCTCCACGGTTTTGTTTTAATTATAAGCGGCATTATCCGGAAACCAACGACAACACATATATATATATATATATATATATATATATATATATATATATATATATATATATATATATATATATATATATATATATATATATATATATATATATATACACACTGGCGTCGGAACCGGGGGGGGGGGGGGCAAGGGGGGCAATGCCCCCCCCCCAACTTTTGACCAAGGGGTGGCAAGGGGGGGCAAGAAAAAGGTCTTGCAAGACACAATTTGAAAAGACGAAAAAAAGAAGGAAGAGAGAAGGTAGGAAAGATGTAGGCCTATATAGATAGCTAGAATCATATTTCACATTGCATAGAAAATCAAATATCAGATGGGCACCTTCAGTTTTAGAAGAAATTTGATTTTTGCATCTAAATCTCATCTGGAACACGTTGAACCATATTGAAAAAGGTGTGATTCAAAGGAATTTGATGTGCTGTTTCGGAATGACAGCTCTGGTGAGTAGTTTATGAGTTACCAGAAATCAACAAACAACCCTACCGGTAGTGCTTCTTCCAGATATAAATTATTCTTTACAGTTTTTGTGGATTTTGTAAATTTCCTAAATTCCAACAGTCGTAACAATGACAATACAATGATATGGAGAAAGGGAACTTCCAATAAGGGTCGTTCGGTGACTGCCAGGGGCGTCAAATGTAAGGGGCGCTATCGGCACACATTTGTAACATTCTATTAATAATTATATGCCATAAATCGTATTCTATTTCACTTCTGCATTATTGGGTGGAGAAAATGTTATTATTCGAACAGCATTGTTATCGAATGATATAGATTTTTCTTGGATCAGCCATTCATCAAAACTAGCTCTTACCACACTATAAAGAATTCATGAATTCCAGAAATTTCGTGTAGTTCCCAAACCCGTAGAATCGTATTTAAAAAAATTGAATTTACAAAAATTTCCCTGCGGGGCTTGATTCCTCCCTCACTCACATTCACTTTCACTATGCGCATATAGTTTTTGGGGCTCATAATTTAGTCCTTGCCCGTGGCGCTAAAATGAGCCAGAATGACTCTGCAGTTACAATAACTAACTTATGTTTGGCAAATATCAGTTTGGCACCTCTAGTTCCTCAAAACAATTAATTTTGTCATCTAAATCTCATCTAAAACACGTTGAATCGTGTTAAAAAATGGGTAATCTAGTCCTTCCCCTTCCCGCGGGTCGCAGGCTTCGCGTTAACTGACTGGTCTTTGTACAACTGTTCTTATATGGCATTTTCTTTTCCAAACTGAGATCCCCTCCCCATCTTGGTATTCTCAGTATTTTTTCCTTCTGTCCTGAAAAATACCCAAATGTTATTGCATGTGTGGCACCCCATACTTCCTTCCTCCGCGGGTCGCAATTTTTGAGCTTGCCCCCCCCCCAACTTTGAAAACGTTCCGACGCCCCTGTATGTATATATATATATATATATATATATATATATATATATATATATATATATATATATATATATATATATATATATATATATATATATATATATATATATATATATATAGGTATATATATATAATTATAATTTTGAAAACCTTGATTCATGCAGTTAAAAATATTCTTTATATATATATAAATAAGCTCTATTGATCCATGGCTTATCAAAAAGTTTGCGGGATAATAATCTATATATTGAACACAATAAAATATAAATAAATGAAATCCAGGTGAATGAGTAAGAACAGAATATACGATGAAACATTAAATACAGGGACTCAACACTAAACCTGTCTGTAATACCGCTCTCGAACACGTGTCCAAGTGCACCTGTGAAATGATTGTTGTTGAATACAAAAGAAATCAGAAGCAGCAATGTAGGAGGGAAATTGAGCTAACAATGACATTCAACAATAGCTAACAATCTAACAATAAAGTAATATTATCAAGTACAATTGAAACAATGGGTATATTGTTTCAACTAGATCTATGATAAATACATTCACTTCACCATTCATTATTGTCAATTCTGCAATGTATCTGTGCTCGTTAATTATGGACAATAAAGTACTGATTTCTTGTACTTTTTTCACAATTTTATATATCTGAGTAATGCTTGCATTTTGTAATTTTGGTAATTACATATCATTATGTTCGGTTTGGTTGCAGTGTGCTTTAAAAAAACGGTGATAAAATATACGATACAATAGTCTTCAGATTCAGATGATGATATTAGGCTTACAAGACGGATTTGGTATAAATTATAACACAATTACATACCTTATGTCATCTGATGGAAACCTGAAACTAGGATTATCTGTTCTTAAATTCTTACACTGTCCATAAAAACACTTT
Organism: Brachyptera putata; assembly: GCA_907164805.1. Lineage (NCBI taxonomy): Eukaryota > Metazoa > Arthropoda > Insecta > Plecoptera > Taeniopterygidae > Brachyptera > Brachyptera putata. The sequence goes on from OU015464.1 coordinate 36,156,279, forward strand.
GACCGGCTCATTTTGCCGAAACAAGGCGGCGAACTATCACGCTTCGACAAGTTGAATGCACTTCGTACGAAAGGGTGGCTAGAACGCCGAACGAGTAACGCCGTCTTCTAGTTTAATAGGAAACCTCGGGTCTTCGAAACAAAACACAAAGCGTTGATTGGCTATAGGTCCTTCTCAAGTACTTCCTCTTCCCCCTCCCTCCCTCCCACACAATATAGACCAACAGAATGCAGAATATGAACGCTATTTTACAGTCCTTTTTAGGCCCCTAAGCCCTGCCCCCCAAGAAAGTACCAGGGCCCGCCGCCCGACGATGACCGTTCGAATCGATTGCTTTAGATCAACTCTGTGCGTCGACAAGGAAACACCAGTTGTATCATTGTTTGTATTTTTCAAAAAAATGTGCGAATTGATCGTGATTGGAGACAGTATGATGGTCCGGTTTCAGAAGAGGGTCTGGAACCGGATGTCATTTTATGACGGTAAGATTGTTTTAAACTATATAAAATAAATAATAATTCAGATTAATAATTTTGATATATAAATGCATTAGGCATATGAATGAAATCACTTAAAATACACGTTTATTTCATTTATACATTATTATCATTTATACTAAAAAAACAACATTATCCGATCACAATGAATTATATAAGAATGTGTAATAAGAAAGAGAAAAACATCCGTCGGGCTTTTATGATCTAATTAGATGAGCGTAGCAAAGATTTTCATTCCATATACCGAAAAATTTTGGGCTTGGTTTTTATGTTTTTTTTTTTTTTTTTTTTTGTGTAATTTTGTACGCGGCATACAGGTCAGGAAAACGTTTCAATCAACTCGAAACTTTTTTCACAAATTGGTGTTATACCAGAATAGGTTGGGATTGTTTTTCAGAAAAATCGGTCGAACGGTTTTTCCGGAAAAAAATTGGAAAGTATGGAAGTTCCCCATAAGAATAGGCCAGGGGAGAAATACTTGGATTTTTTTTTTTCAAAAGCTCTCAAATTTATACTGAATGTGGAAAGATTTATCATACCTATTTTAAGCGATTTATGGAACAATCGGATGTGAAATAACGAAGAAAACGCATTTTTAATGTACTTTTTTACACACCAATAAAAGCAATTAAGAAAGCAATTAAGAAACTATTAAATGTGAGCAACAAGTGTCACCAATAAATTAAAACGTTTAAAATCTGTGATGGATATGAAGAAGGCACTGGTATAATAATTGTTTGGAAACCAAGGTTTATATACCAACAGACAGCCGCGGTTTTTAAACCTTTGAAGTGATCCATGGCCTGTATATGTACATTGAGCTTACCAAATGTTCTAAATTCTACAATTTCTTCTAAATTTCACATTTAATAGTTTCTTAATTGCTTTTCTCAATTGCTTTTATTGATGTGTAAGAAAAAACATTAAAAATGAGTTTTCTTCGTTGTTTCACATCCGATTGTTCCATAAGTCGCTTAAAATGTGTATGATAGTTCTTCCCACACTCAGTATAAATTTGAGAGCTTTTGAAAAAAATAAAATTCCAAGTATTTCTCCCCTGGCCTATTCTTATGGGGAATTTCCATACTTTCCAATTTTTTTCCGGAAAAAACCGTTCGACCGATTTTTCTGAAAAACAATCCCAACCTATTCTGGTATAACACCAATTTGTAAAAAAGTTTCGAGTTGATTGAAACTTTTTCCTGACCTGTATGCCGCGTACAAAATTACACACAAAAAAAAAAAAAAAAAAAAAAAAAAAAAAAACATAAAAACCAAGCCCAAAATTTTTCGGTATATGGAATGAAAATCTTCGCTACGCTCATCTAAATTAAATGTGAGCAGCAAGTGTCACCAATAAATTAAAACGTTTTAAATATGTGATGGATATCAAGAAGGCACTGGTATAATTGTTTGGAAACCAAGGTTTATATACCAACAGACAGCCGTGGTTTTTAAACCTTTGAAGTGATCCATGGCCTGTATATGTACATTGAGCTGACCAAATGTTCTTAATTCTACATTTCCATACTTCTAAGCTCATCTCACAACGCATATAAGGCGTTTTCCTAGTAAACTTCGATAGCTAGAAGTTTTCATATCTACATCGGTGTTTTACCATCATTTGAAGATATTGCTTGACATCCAATAACGTGAAACGAGCTATAGGATGTTGCACCACGATGCATTTGATATAAAAAAATTACCTTGGCATAAATATATCATCATTATTTTCTCATTTGTATCACCAACAAATCATATACCGGTAACAGAAGAATTAGATCGCACGAATACTATCATGCCATATGTAACTGTCGATTTCCGGCTTCAGTGAGAAAAATACTTCGATATCTGGTCTCGATTAACCAACGGAAGTGCCTCAACCTCTCCACTGATACGAACAACTAAGCGAAGTGAGCTTTCATTTATATTAGCTGCTCGTATTTATGGTTCGTACAAAATAACCAACTCATTTGAATAAAGGTTAACGAGCATCGGCACTAGGAAATAATTGGTTACTGAAGTAGATTGTTTTGGGAAAGAGTTGTTTTATCCTAAAATGAGAAGGCTTGAATGTTTAAATGTACGTCAATTAATTCGAGAGAAAGTTTTTATTGACAGCAGTCCGAAAAGATGGATACCAAAATGATACAGCGTGATTAAATCATTAGATCAATCAGAAGTATAGATAGTTTGGATGGCATTTTTAGATGAGCGTAGCGAAGATTTTCATTCCATATACCGAAAAATTTTGGGCTTGGTCTTTATGTTGTTTTTTTTGTGTGTAATTTTGTACGCGGCATACAGGTCAGGAAAAAGTTTCAATTAACTCGAAACTTTTTTCCTGAATTGGTGTTATACCAGAATGGGTTGGGATTGTTTTTCAGAAAAATCGGTCAAACGGTGTCTCCGGAAAAAATTTGGAAAGTATGGAAATTTCCCATAAGGATAGGCAGGGGAGAAATACTTGGAAAACCAAAATCTTCTAAAAGCTCTCAAATTTATACTGAATGTGGAAAGATCTATCATACATATTTTAAGCGATTTGTGAGACAATCGGATGTGAAACAACGAAGAAAACTCATTTTCAATGTACTTTTTCACACATCAATAAAAGCAATTAAGAAAGCAATTAAGAAACTATTAAATGTGACCAACAAGTGTCACCAATAAATTAAAACGTTTAAAATCTGTGATGGATATGAAGAAGGCACTGGTATAATTGTTTGGAAACCAAGGTCCATATACCAACAGGCAGCCGCGGTTTTTTTAACTTTTGAAGTGATCCATGGCCTGTATATGTACATTGAGCTGACCAAATGTTCTTAATTCTACATTTCCATACTTCTAAGCTCATCTCACAACGCATATGAGGCGTTTTCCTAGTTGTATATATGAGCAAATAATTTGACAAACTCTTTTTACTATCTAGATTAATAATTTTCTCTTGAGTATTATCGTTCTATCTTATCGCATATAACTTATTTGTGTAATGTTTTATGTATTTGATCATTTATTCCCATGAATATAATCATGTTAAATGTTCTAAACATAATAAATACGAATGAAAATGTTTTTTATGTCAATACTAAAGTTGCTATCAAATTCATTTGGTATACATTATGCCGTGTGTCTCTATCACTACAGCCCAGAGAAAGGAGAGGATAGGCCTGTCATTATGAGACAGGCCCTGAGGAGAGTGGTAAGGCTGGCCAAGCAAGCGTCCTTGTGATGCTCGACCTGCACGTATGTATCTTATTGTGCTTTATACGTACTCTAACGACCCATAGCAAATAGGCCTATAATCAGTTTAAGAGCATTTAATTCTCGAATCAAATTATATATAATTAATTGAAAAGTTTCTCTTTGTAACTGCTCTTGAACTCGATAGTGATGAATATGAAATTAATTAATTGATCAATACAAATTAATGAAATTAACTAGATAAACTTTGATTTCATTTCTTTCAAGTACAATCATATATTATTATTTTATCGTAGGTAATTATCGTTTCTGGAGGATTACGGCATTATGAATTAGGACTGTTGAACTCATTAACTAACTATTCTCATTCCCGTATTTAGGACAAGAAGTGCAAAAGCATTCGGGTGCTTTTGCACCAGATGTTTGGGATTGTTAAGAATCTGACGCGTCGTGGCGCGGGCCCACGAGTCACGTTACGCTGAATTGTGGGCACCAAGGTCCTGCCGACAGGCGTCGTTTGCCAGAGTTTAACCAGGGGTTGAAAAACCAGGGAAAAAGTGGTAGATGAAACATGCTAAATGTTATCAACAAATGTGATTGTTTTGTGAGTATTATCTCCATTAATATTGCGTGATGTTATTTGCAGTCAAGAACGTCAATGTGCTCGACGTGCACGGGCTCTTCATCGACCCAGAAGGAAACGCAAATCAGACGTTATATGAAAGGTACGGTTATTTAAATTTTCGATGTTCTATGTCAAAATAAAAATATTGATTTTTTAAATAAATTGTTTAATGTGTATTATGATAATGACAAGATGACTTTTTTTAGCAGAATTGGTAGATACCAGAGGTATGATGGCGTACACTGGAATATGGAAGGGATGTTGACGGTGGAGAAGTTTTTCAAGGAGTGTCTACTCTATTGAAAAAGAAAAAGGAAAATAGAAGATGATTGGAAAAAATATATCAAAACAATTATTGGATGAGCGAAGCGAAGACTCAATTACACTTGACTCGAAAAAAAATGTACATTTTTTTTTCGCGCTCTACAGGTCAAACGAAAATTCAAATTCAATTGGAACTTGGCATGCCCAAGTGTCATCATCTGGATTGAATCTCATTGATTTTTATGCGCAATCGATTGCACCAGTCTGAGAAAACTAATTTTCCATTTTCCAAATTACTCATGAGAATAAGCCGGAGAAGAATTTTCGTACAAAAAATGTCCTTCGAAAAAATTCAAATTCTCACCGAATTTCAATATAATAATGATACACATGATTCCAAACTTTCACTGAAATCCAATCACTCGTTTTGATATAAAAAATTATATAATGACATTTTTATACATCATTCAAAGTTATTAGGAAAACCAATTACGCGTTTTCCTAATTAACATGTTGTGAGACGTCGCTTTCCTTAGCTGGTCATTTGATGTATTTTTTGGGTGTAATTACAATTCCGAATTGGTTTGAATAGGATATCCAAATTCTGACCGGCAGACAAATTAACCCCTTGACCTGCAGGATTCTTTTCAGATCTCGCGCGCCCAGACCCCTGGCAACAGGGGTCGCTTTAAACGTTTGCTTGGCAGGTTGGTAAGACGGTTCACAACATGCCATTTAAACGATAAAGTGACCCCATTCGTACACGTATTCCTGGATAAAATGAACTTCATCCGATGCCAATGAATCTAGGGAGCCGTGAATTCAACAATGCAACATTTTAAGTGTAATTGTGTAAATATCTGTGTCTGCTCGTTTTCAGAATTTTGATATCTTATACCGTTCAAAAGTTATCGCCAAAAAACTGATATTTCGCTAAATCGACTCCCGTGGAGTCTTGATAAGATGGATAAATTTTATTATGTACCGCTATGTTGAAGACGGCTTGTATTTACCAACATCTGTATAATTTATTCCCAATTGATATAAAACATTCCGAAGAATATTACAGTAGGCCTATCAGATTACGCCTAGGCATCTTTAGTTCAAATGCAAGTTGATTCTATTGAAGAGATAATATATGTTTGTGTATAGATAATATGTGTGTGTGTTTTTTTTTTTTTTTTTTTTTACAGAAACGATACGGGATGCAAAACGGTATGGCTGTGGGAGAAATCCTACCCACAACCATATTCAAACGAAAGGTAAGAGAAACGGTTTAAAACAAAAAGGCATCAAGAAAACAGGCGTTAAACACAACGCAAAGGTTTCTGCTACCTGAGATGATACTTGTATATATACAAAGCCTCCGCAGTAGACAGGTATCTTCCCACAAACACACGATACGCATTCATACAGTTTGGCATGTCACGCTGAAGATGTTACTCTCGACTCGTTCGGAAGCCGAGAGCCTCCGTAGCGTGTCACACCTTCAAAACAATCACTCGATCAAAATAAAACTCTTCACCGGATGGCGTCGCCGAAGAGTAACTCTCCATTCTGCAGCGAACAGAGAGCTTCCCCGACGCACCATCGCGATTTAAATGAGACACAGTCCTGTCGGCCAAGATGCCACGCATACTCCTTCATTATGCGGGCTTTCAATCTTGCTCTGAGGACTGTATGATACGGTGGTGGTATGACATCCTCGTTGAAGAAGGCGACCAGCAAACGGTATACCGTGCTCCTGGCCAACACGAGCACGTAGTTGGCCAGGTCGCATTTCGTGGTGGTCAGGTCACTGCCAGGAGCTGGTTGGAAACCGAGATACGCTTCCCTGACAGTGAATCTACGTTGCTGGCCAAGGAGGGTGGTCAGGATGTTATCCACAAGGTGCCACATGGTAGCGGCGCGGCCACAGTCGAAGGTCATGTGCCACGCCGTGCCCTCCACCTGACACCAGGGACACAAGCGTGACGGGGACAGTCCTGCATGAAACAGGAGAATCGGGTCTGCTAGACGGTTCTTGTAGAGACGCCACGACACTTCGGCATCCAGTCCTAGGGATGGAAAACGGAAAAGGTTTGGCCAATAGACAGTGTCGTTGGACCAGTGACCCTTCAAGGGGCCGTCCAGGCCGAGAGCCGGTAGCAGGATGTCCACGAGGACGGTCCGCCGATCCTTTTTTGGGCTCGAGAGGAACACGTGTGTTCTCACGAGCCCGATGGTAGGTGAAGGGCGGCGGCCATGGCTCAGGCCCATTTGTCTGGGCTACGCCACGAAAACGTAGGTGACAGTACGCCTTGATATGGTTGTAGTTTGTGACCAGAGCAGCTTGCTGTCTGACAGACAGACCCCCGAAGCCTCCGATATAGTCTATCTCTCGCCACTCTCCATCCCGCATGAGGTTGCCAATGGTTGTGCATTGCAGCAGAGCCCATGCGGGAATAAACAGTCTGGTCACTGTCGGTATAAGATAGCTCTGAGTGAGTGGAACATCTCGGAGACCGCACGCTGTGGTTGCGAGGGTCTCCGGTCTTATATCCAGCGAGGACCACACACTCAGAACAGTACTCAAGAATGGTGAGGTCTGGCGACTGGCCGGACCACCCATTGCAGGTAAGAAGAAGACCTGCCACGCAAGACCGAGACCACGCAGGGATACCACGCAGGGATTTTTTATAAAAAGGTGTTTTATATGTGTTGGAGTGAGTGAATATGGTTTGCATTGGCAGAATGGCAGGGGATAAAAAATACAAAATGGCAAACATTTAATAATATCAAATAATATGGTATATGTTTATTTATAATTTTGATTGAGGGATATAAAAAATTGAGAATCGTACAGTACATACATTGTTGAAATTTTTGTTCTTCTCTCCGGCAGGTCTTCAACTGACATCTCATTTTCACTGTCTGGCCTTGCAGTTTCTATTTCTTTTGTCTTGTATTTTTCCGATGACCTTGCTAAAGGAAATATGGTCCTCTTGTTCTCAACAATGTACTTATAAAATTCTGTGCATGACATTTTATAATTTGTTAAACATTGAAGAATTGGCTCTACCATACTGAGCTCTAATCGGTTTCTTTCATCCGTTCACTGGATGTTCATTAATGAAAATATTCTCTCAACATTTGCGTTATGCGCCGGAACGCTGAAAATGAACTCGCAAATACGCAGAAATTCGGAATACTGTTCTTCAAATTCACATTGTTGTAGAATATATACCCATTTTTCGTGAGCCAATTTATTCTTCCAAGTTTCACTGTTCTCCTTCAATTCTTTTTCCGTAATCTTCTTGATAATCGCAAATTGGTCGAATAATTTCACGTCATCTACTTCACGTCTAATTGTCATCAAGTGAATGCAGGTAGCCTCGACTTCTGTCCATTATGGAATCCGCTGGAGCAACATCCACGAAAAGCTTGAGAAACTTGCAAGTGACCTTATCCATTTTTCCAAGTATTCGAACGAAGTGTTGTAAAATTCTGTGACCTCCGACTCAAAGTTCGTCCTCATACTCTCAGTAACTTCATCCCTCTGAAGAATTGATTTAACAATGATGGGCATGAAAACAGCATCTCTCCTGTTCTTAATGCTCTCCAAAGTTATATCCAGAATGTCTATCACCTCTATTATGCTTTTCTTGGCACCTTCAATCTTCAATTCAGGGTTTGATTCTTGAAGAGTGTTAACTGACTGTGGACGAGCCATAAATAGGCTTCACTCAATGGATTCTTGAAGAAAGCTAGAATGACCGCAGGAGGTTTTTCTTCGGACAAGAAAAATGACTTCAGGGCATCGTACATCTCCAATATTCTATTAACAGCAGGATAGAGTGATAGCCATCGGGTCTTCGAATGTGACATTAAGCTGCGATATTCAGTACCCACGAATTCACAGAACTCCTTGAGCCTCTCTGTTCGCACAGTGTAAATCGAAAAGTATGTGAATAGTTTGACAACAATAACTTCAACGTCGCTAGACAAAATGTCAGCAGATGTTTGCATTGTATTATGCAAAATGTGAGCGGGACATCCAACTCCTTCTATCTTTTCATTTACCTTTTCCTTGAGTTTTGTGAAAATATTGTTCGTTCCTCGGCGGTTTAACCCTCCAAAATTGGTGTTGCAATTATCACCGCCAAATGCGATACAACTGTCTTTGTTAAGATTAAAACTCTCGATAGTTTCAATACAGTAGTTGGACACAGTTTCTGCTGTTTCATTTTTTAGTGATGACACCTTGATAAGTTTGGATTCGACTCCCGTCTCCTTATTAAAGTATTGCACGAGAAGAGGAAAAAGCTTCTCGGCTTTATGGTTACTGGCGTCTGTAGCTATGCTATAACACGAACTTTGTTTAATGTCAATAATAGCTTCTTTTACGCACTGTGGCCCCAAAACACTTTTAATTAGAGCACTTGTCTTCGTTCTTGCAGACGAGAATTTAGAAGCCACTTGTGAATCACTGAATACAACACTGAACAAATTATTTCCACAATCAGCGGCCCTGAATGATTGGTGGTGCTTTATAGTATGATAAGCCACTGTAAGCTCTGCAGCAGTAACATTATCCTCTTCTGCACTCCCTCTCTTAACTATATAATTATTCATACTGCACGATGGATTGCTACCGCCAACGGATGAAGTCATGCGAGATTTATGCTTTTTAGATTTTATATGGTCATTAATGTCTGATCGACCTCCATGACCAATATTCAAGAAACACTTACATATTTTGCATTCGATTTCGTCGTCAAATCTCCCTTTCTTAATAAAATTCCATTCCGTGGTATACTTCTCCTGGTACGAACACTTACGTTTTGGTTTTGGCATAACTGCTCTACGATCTACCCACCGATCCTAATTGTTAATCCATGGTTCCACACATGATCACATCAAAATACACCCAAACAGTAGCTAAATCAAACCGACACTGAGCCGCACTGAATAAGAACTAAATTAAGTAATAAATAAATAAATGTGTTGATTCCTGTGCACACAGTGTATGTCAGTATGTACTATGTAGTGTGTCACAGACCCGGTTTTCCGGGACGGATGGTCACCCTACCGGTGGGCTATAGTTAGCGGTCGATCATGCCCCTTAACTTCGGTGAGGAATTGCTGCGTAGCACTCGCCGACAGTGGGCCGGGGTCACTTTCGAGGAAAGTTACGGCATCTGCTGGCAGAGCGATCGGCTCGTTAAAACTGCCGCTAGACGAAAGTGCGGGCTTCTGCTTCTTGGTCGGCGTAGGCTTGGCTTTCTCGACCGTGACCAGCGGCCGGGAAGACTCCCCTGAAACAAGACTATTCAGATCCCTGTCCATGGCTGTATGTCTAGGGATATTCGTATTGATGTCAGTGGCGGCGTCGACGACCGGCGACGAGGCTGGTGGGTCAGAAACCGGCAGTGAGCAACTGTCGATGGATGTTGCACTCTCGACAGAGTCAGCAGCAAAGATGTTACTATATACTACTTCGTAGTAAGATGGTCGACTCCCTAGCGATCAACTGAGGAAACGTTTAGGGAACTGTTTTACCAACATCGCACGGTGGCACCATCTAGCGGTTGGTGTAATACTAATTTTTCAATGGCGGCGCCTGGGGGGGAGGAGCTTATTCAGGATTCAGATCTTAAACTTGAAATATCTTAGGCTTATGTATTTGAAGTTACTTTCGTTGAAAATCTAGATACTTTGATAACTTTCAAAGTACGACAAATAGTAATAAACAGATTTTGATACCAATTTCTACATTTCCATTGGATGGCAAACATATAGTTGATAACAAAATTGTTATGTACTGTCAACTTTCAAGCATACAAAATTGACCAGACTTCAGATCGTAGACAACTTCAAATACATTTCAACATGAAATTAAAGTTCTTATATTATGTAATATATAAATTCTAACTGCAAAACTTGTATCAATCAATCAATCCAAACATTGGATCTACAAAAGTCTATGAAAAACCACCCAATTGTAAGGAAAAAACATTAGGTTGGCTAATACTACAGTCAGTTTATAAGTCACAATTATTTTAAAAATGATGGGAAGAAAGACTACAATAATGATAGTGATTCAAGAGCAAGAACAAGGTGCTTTAGTTTAAAGGTTGAGTTACCATCTATTTGATAATAAGGAACATCTCTCTGTAATATATTTGTATAATTGGTACAGCATTTGGCAATTTCTGGAATAGTTGAATAATACTTGAAAACACTTTCATTATACTGTATTGATCATATATATATATATATATATATATATATATATATATATATATATATATATATATATATATATATATCGGCTGTATGTATAAACTGTAGATCTGACGAGAGCTTGTTTCACTTGGTCGTAGAATCTGTAAAAATAAAAAATAATCAAGTCTGTAATATCGTTAACCTACCTATACGTTTTGTTGAATAATATAGATGTTTGTGGGTCAACAGTGTTTTCTTTAGGGTGGGTCAAGTCACTGGGATTTATTGGGACAGGTTTATCATTTGATTAAAGGTAAATTGAATTGCCATTCCCACCTTTATTGCGACAGTGCTGTCATTCAGCTGCACCTCTTCGTGAATAATTGGACCTGAAAAAAAAGAATAGCTTCAGAGAAAAAGAAAAGATTATAATTATTTCCTTACATTAGGCCTACTAACTAACAGCTAAAGAGCGATATTAAGGAACATTGACGGTAACTTGGCCACATTCACAACTTTGTGCAATAATACGTAGTAGTATAATTATAGTAACATCTTTGAATAATACTGTCCACATCCAACCTTGGCGAGTAATCAAAAAACCGTGACCAGAATCATACTGCATATTGATTAAGAAATAATTATAGTGTATATATGTACAACTACTGGTAAACTAAACATTGATTATTTTATGAAATTAGGTAACTGTGACGGTTTATAACGTTATATAACAACTCCTTTATTGGGCCAGGTTTATCATTTGATTAAAGGTAAATTGAATTGCCATCCCCACGTGTATTGCGACAGTGCTGTCATTCAGCTGCACCTCTTCCTGAATAATTGGACCTGAAAAAAAAGAATAGCTTTAGAGAAAAAGAAAAGATTATAATTATTTCCTTACATAAGGCCTACTAACTAACAGCTAAAGAGCGATATTAAGGAACATTGACGGTAACTTGGCCACATTCACAACTTTGTGCAATAATACGTAGTAGTATAATTATAGTAACATCTTTGAATAATACTGTCCACATCCAACCTTGGCGAGTAATCAAAAAACCGTGACCAGAATCATACTGCATATTGATTAAGAAATAATTATAGTATATATATGTACAACTACTGGTAAACTAAACATTGATTATTTTATGAAATTAGGTAACTGTGACGGTTTATAACGTTATATAACAATTCCTGAGATATTAGGTCTGAGGAACATATATAATACTGTCCACAACCCAACCTTGGCGAGTAATCAAAAACCGTGACCAGAATCACACTGCATATTGATTAAGAAATAATTATAGTATATATATGTACAACTACTGGTAAACTAAACATTGATTATTTTATGAAATTAGGTAACTGTGACGGTTTATAACGTTATATAACAATTCCTGAGATATTAGGTCTGAGGAACATATATAATACTGTCCACAACCCAACCTTGGCGAGTAATCAAAAACCGTGACCAGAATCACACTGCATATTGATTAAGAAATAATTATAGTATATATATGTACAACTACTGGTAAACTAAACATTGATTATTTTATGAAATTAGGTAACTGTGACGGTTTATAACGTTATATAACAATTCCTGAGATATTAGGTCTGAGGAACATATATAATACTGTCCACAACCCAACCTTGGCGAGTAATCAAAAACCGTGACCAGAATCACACTGCATATTGATTAAGAAATAATTATAGTATATATATGTACAACTACTGGTAAACTAAACATTGATTATTTTATGAAATTAGGTAACTGTGACGGTTTATAACGTTATATAACAATTCCTGAGATATTAGGTCTGAGGAACATATATAATACTGTCCACAACCCAACCTTGGCGAGTAATCAAAAACCGTGACCAGAATCACACTGCATATTGATTAAGAAATAATTATAGTATATATATGTACAACTACTGGTAAACTAAACATTGATTATTTTATGAAATTAGGTAACTGTGACGGTTTATAACGTTATATAACAATTCCTGAGATATTAGGTCTGAGGAACATATATAATACTGTCCACAACCCAACCTTGGCGAGTAATCAAAAACCGTGACCAGAATCACACTGCATATTGATTGAGAAATAATTATAGTATATATATGTACAATTACAACTACTGGTAAACCGGTACTTTTCACTTATGTAGGATTTTTTTCATTCTCCTTTGTCTGGCTGTAGGTTTCGATCCAAGATGTTGCATGGAATCTGGTACGGGCTGTCTTTCTTTCAATCGTCGGTTAACAAGTCGACAGTGATGGTGAATAGTGATCCGACACAATGTATTGATAATGCGTGTCTTCAAGTCAGCATGATGTTCAGGACAGTTGAACCAACTGAAATCAACTGAGTTGTTGATGCTACTGATGATACAGTTTTTCAGGTTAATCAGTTGAGGTGTTTCTCCTAGCACCTTCATCACAACTTGTGCTCCTAGCCCCATGGTGGTAACATAGACTAAAGATATATACTCAAGACGTCCCATGTATATGGCTTTACGCGAATGAAATAAATTGATGGTGTGGGTGGAATTTTCCATTATGACCATCAAGTTACTACAACTCCCGCTACTAGCGCTGCTAGTACTCAAGTTGATGACTTAGCAGACATCCCGATTACCGGCAGTAGAGCGCCGACTTTTGGAGAGAGCACTTCTATGTTAAAGCACGTCAATTTGGCTCAGCCGTCACAAGTCGGTCTCTCGTCATAAGACCGTCTATGATGTCAAATCGACCAATAATAAAGCTCCCCCCCCCCCTCTCACAAACTACAGCTGAACTAGCTGAGTTTGACGGTTCCTTTGTCGGAATTCCTTTTGCATAATTTCTGCTTGTTTAATTACGGCCCAGCTGTAGAGTTATCACAACATTAATAATAAATCATTCATAAGGTGTAAGTATACCACGTGTGTCTGTTGTATCGTTCTATGAACATTCTTTTTCAATGGAACTTATCTTATTCGTATTCTCGTTTTCTCTTCTTTTTCAAATGTTAATTATTGATGACGTAGTAAAACATGATAACTTCTGTTTTCAGGCCCAATTCATATTGACCACCAGGGGCCGTACCGTATTACGGCGTATATATTTTACGTATATATTTTACTATATATTTTACATATTTATTTTACGTACATATATATAGCGTATATTTTCATAAAATGTACATTCACGTTTTGAGATATGGCACCAACTTGAATTTGAAAAATAAAATCGGTACACAAATAATCAAATACTAACTGAATGTATAAACACATGAACGATACACACTATTATACATTTTTTTTATGAAAATACATATTTTCAACAATACCGAATTGAATAAAATCAGCAAAGCAATATTCTGACCGAAATGGTATTATTTACAACAAATTTCAATATTATTATTTGAATATATTAATTATTATTAACGATTAAAGTTTATAAAATTATACTTCTGATTGATAATTGGATGAGCGAAACGAAGACTCAATTTAACTAGACTCGCAATTTTTTTTTTTTCGCGCTCTACAGGTCAAAACGAAAATTCAAATTCAATTGAAACTTGGCATGCCCAAGTGTCATCATCTGGATTGAATCTCATTGATTTTTATGCGCAATCGATTGCACCACTTCTGAGAAACTAATTTTCCAAATTACCGATAAGAATAAGCCGGAGAAGAATTTTCGTACAAAATATGTCCTTCGAAAAAATTCAAATTCACACCGAATTTCAATTTAATAATGATACATATGATTCCAAACTTTCACTGAAATCCATTCACTCGTTTTGATATAAAAAAATATATAATGATATTTTTATACATCATTCAAAGCTATTAAGAAAACCAATTAAATCCAAGCAACAAGTGTCACCAATTAATTGAAGAACGATTAAAACAAAGCCTTCTTTATTATCAAAGAAATTATTGAGAATGAGCGATGAATATAATTGGATCTCAATCCCCAATAATAGTTTAAATTGGTAGCGTTTTGTTTGTGTTTGTGTACTTTGCTGCTTTTGACTCGCACATGCGGTATGGTATAGAATTTTGGGGTTATTCCACTGATTCAATTAAAATTTGCAGATTACAAAAACGAGCAATAAGAAATATTATAGGTCTGAGACAAGAAAAAAATTCTTCCAATAAACCATCAACCTCATTTTATAAAACATGAAATTTTAACTTTTCATAGTATATATATAATGCAGTCAATATTAATTACAAAGATATTTCTTCACAGTCAAACTTTAAATAAAAACATACATCCACATGATACGAGGCAGAAAGAAAATCTCCATTCTAAAAAATATCGATCCAAATTAACACAAATCAACTCTAGTTATATAAATGAAAAATTATATAATAAACTTCCGAATTATATTAAAAATATTGAAAAATTTGAAACTTTTCAATACAGATTAAAATGTCTTTCATTAGAAAAAGCCTATTATAATATAGAGGAATATCTTGCTGATAAAAATTTAAGTTGATACAAACCTAATCAAAATCACAAATCAATCTGCGAAGCGAGCAAAATATCTAATTTCATCATCTAAATTATTAACAAAAGAGTAATAACATTCAATGTCCATAACATTCCATCGTCATTGTATGAATTATCTTATATTCAATATGATACTAGTTTCGTGGGGTGAGGTATTTGGTTCATTTTAATTAATCTTTTATATATATATATCTATATATATATATATATATATATATATATATATATATATATATATATATATATATATATATATATATATATATATATATATTGTGTTATTGATGTTAATATTGGTTTCTTATATTGTTGTTGGAGTAAATTGTGTATATGTAATATTTTTTTTCCATTTGTGTATTAGTCATATATTTATCATATAATTTTCCCAACACCTTTATAATAAGTTAATGATTTTGTAGAAAAAATTGGAAATAAAGCAATTATATATTGATGAGTTGTATCAGCTAATGGTTCATAAACAACAAAAAAACATTTTGTTCAAAATGAATAAAATGCGCGGACGGCTGCAAGTTGTGGGCAGATCGGGAGCAGAATGCTAATTTCTGAGTGACTGCTCTGACAAAGTGAGCGACAAAGAAGGATGAGTTCGATCGTCTCTAGTTCCATTCTCATTTATTTGATAGCAAATTACTGTCACAATCCTCAAAATGAAAGCGTCGATGTACTTTTGATATTTGCCGCTTAGTCTACGCTGGCTGGGTCGGGACATGTGTTCGCCAAGTGTCATGAGTACGGGAGACGGTCGCTCGGGACCGTGAATTGGTGCGATTGTGGCCTTTCCCGACGAAAAGAGCTACTTCTTATCTCATAGACATGTGATTTCTGTTAAACACACTTAATTCGTACAATCACCGTCGACTGCAGCACAATCGCTGAAACGATTTTCAGCACTCGTAGCGGGTGTTGAAGGTACTACGTGGATAAAGGAGTGGGGATGAGAGTGGGGATGAATCTTTTTTTAACGTTGCGTGAATCGTCTTGGGTATATATCTTTAGTCTATGGTGGTAACAAAGTCTTCTGATGGATAGACCAAACACCTGTACTTCTCACTCCGTTCTTTGAAATCGATGAAAGTGTGGTCGTTTGTTATCTCCGAGGATGTTAAAAGAGATTTACAACAATCACAACTGTCGGGAGAATCCAATTTCACAAGCTTCCGTACAATGATCCACTAACATATGCTACAGTTGCTCTCTCGCTTTGATGTAATGTTGGACGAGGTGTTGCATCCGAATCCATGAGTTCTTCAAAGACTTCATTAAAGTCTAGATTATTCAGATTGAATTCAGAATTTTCATTCTGAATAATATCGGAAATATCTTCAGGTCCGAATGGTTCATTACCCATTTCCTCACCGCCAGTTGCTTCTTCAATAACATCCCCTGTAGCATTGGATGGTTCAAACGGAAGTAGGAAAGATTTAAGATCGGAGAGAAGCAGGTCCGAGTCAGGAGCACAGTTGGATCCTCGGGTAGGTGCTTTCATCATCTGATTAATAATGCAGGTTTTCAATGCGGAAATAAACTGCGTGCAAGAGGGATTCGTGTTATCTTGCCCATGTTGTCTTATGATGCAGAACAGGTTTTCAAGAGGATCTTGATTCAGTCGTCGGGTTTGCAAAACTCTAATGTTGTACATATCTCGTAAAAGTTTTCCAACAAAAGTTGCACCATGGATCGACGTCAACCATCCATTTTGAAACGGAGATCGCTGTTTGCGATGAGTTACCTTATCCTCAAAACTCCAGCTCTCAATTTTGTCTACAATTGTAGGCCAAAATGTAGTGTGTATCGATTTTTCAGTTAAGGCAACACGATCGTATTTCATATCAGTCGCACGTACTTTAGTTCCATTGAAACTGTCGAATAGATGGTCGGCATCAAGGAGAAAATGAGACCTCCAGATGGCAGAAGATGGCATGTAATGAGTTCTCTCAGAAGCAGGTGTCTCGCCGAAGTCAAACAGTCCTGGATCTGCCACCATGGAATTAATTCCGGCTGCCACCGTTTGACTCATCACCTGGGTTGCAAGGGGGACCCTCATTTTCTGCTGCGATGTTGGGTTCACGTGAGCCTCCGTTAGCTTAACCGCTCGCTGGAAGATGGTTTCGCGGTCTTTGGCAAAGAATAATTTGACATGGTCCCAGCTTGCTTCTGCTTTGGCAGGTTCGTAGTCAATGCCACTAACCGAAGTGACCGTGGGCGTCCAATGTACATTATACTTAATCAAGGCATTGCGGAGGCTCTTCAATAGATGAGGCGGGTCATAGATTATGGCAATGTCTTCTCCATTAACCTTAAAGCATTTACCATGTCGAGGAAGAACGACGTCCGTTGGCTTTTTCCTTACCAGGGAATCTAAAGCTGCAACATTCGTCGTTCCTTGGTCACAAATTGTGCACACAACGCGAAGACCAGCAGTCTGAAGCGATTCAATAACTTCAGTTATGATCTCTTCCAACTTCGCTGTCTTTGTGACGTCCTTACAAAAGTAATATGCTACTGGTTGCTTGAACTTCTTTCTTAAGCCACGAACCATAAATACAAGTGCGTGGTTGGCCAACTCTTTCGTTCTTCCGAGGCTTCCATAGTCCTCATAACCAACAATCAAGTCTTGTTTCTCTGAGTATTGCACTCCAGCACTGAGGGATACTTCATCAAATAGAAGAGATGCGACACGGTCGGACTCTTCCATCTTCAATAACTTTTCCCTCAGGTGAGTAAATATAGACTCGTTGATACCGGGAAGGAAAGGAATTCTGTTCAACACAGTAATTAAAGTTCGTGGCGCTGGTAAGGCAAGAAAAGTTTGCATCAACTTGTAGGCTTTAGGGCTTCTCTTATACAAGGAGAGAGATAAAATCTTATCATCCATTGTATAGCGCCGGCCTCTAGGTTTTTTCTTCCCGTTCAATAGTTGGCTTGAAAAAAGACGAGCTGCTGCTGGAGATACAGTACTTTCAATCTCTTCGACCACTTTAGATGTTAGAGTAGACTGCATGTTCTTCAAATTCAACTGCATCTGCTCACAACGCTGCTTGAGCGTAGAAATGCGTTTGTTGGCAATCACCAGAGCAGAGTGCATCTTTTTCTTCTTCGGGGTAAGCTGGTCGATTCGGGTTGCATCAATCATGCTTAAAATTGATTTCTTAAGTTTATGTTGAGCATATTGACGTCTTTTTCCAAGTGCAGTTCCTATCTTGAATTGGGTGCTGGTCGTAGGCCTTGATGTACTGGGCTCTTGATCTTTTAAGGGCGATATGCCATTCAAGTCATCTGATGGCAGTACCGGTATATCACCTTCCCGGAAGCACATCCGATTCGGAGAACTTACATCAGAGTATGATTCTACATCGAGTCTGTGCTTTCCGGTCGTTGGTGATACATCATTCAGCACACGGTCATTCAAGTCGATAGGAACATCACTTGGCACACGGTTAGGTAAGTCACTCAGAGACACTTCACTTGGCACACGGTTGGGAACTTCAACAAACACATCACATGGCACATGGTTATACACTTCAATGGATAATCACTTGGCAGATGGTTATGCACTTCAAATCCAGACGAAGAGGAAACCTCTATTTCATGATCAGCTGTTGGTATAATATAAGTCGATGAGTCCCAGTCCGTGGGTACGGTCATCGGTTCCGAGTCATTGTCAGGGTATCTCGTTAAATCTGTTTCTACTGCAGATGGCTCGCACGTTTCATTGGTAGGGGTTTCAGGTTGACGATCCTGGATTAGGCATGTATGGTCAAAGAGAGTTGGAACTGCAGACCATTTTAAGCGATTCAATAAATTATTCTGGTATTCACTTTGAGCAAAGTGCTTGGAGCACAGTCTTGCGATGTCAAATAACACAGATGAATCCTTACCATGCAAGGTGATATTTCCTGACCGTTCAACTCATAACCTACAACGTTCTTCATCTTTGGGAAAACGGAAGAAATGTAAATCACAATTGTAACGATTGTTAGAACAACCAAATGCCTTACAATAGCCACTCATTATCAAGATAAGATTATTACAATTAATTACAATTGCACAATAGCACCACTAGGCGTGACAAGTGATCAATACCACGTAACGTAGTACAACTACAAACTTCAGTCCGGTAATTGAACAAAAATATTTGTGTAGGCACTAGTGGCCGACCAACAAAATAAGATACAGGTACGCCTATTAATAAGGAAATCAAGTATAGTAAAGAAGAATAGTTCAAGATCAGGTAACAATCAATGTACAGGTAACAGGTTTATAACAATTAGCAACTCACAGATAGACTAGAATACCTTGAGCCAAGATATTTGGTAACTGACTTGCAGTGATCAAAATATACAAATTCAACTTGGGCCTACCGGTGATTAAAAGTAGGCCTACTAAGTAACTAGCCTAATTAAAAGTACTAAATCTAAATACCTAGGGCATGCCTAGGGTTGAGGTCTAGGCCTACTCAACTCAACTAGTGCCCAGTGCTACTGACTGGACACTGCACAGTGGACAGGCAACTAGTATACTAATTAACTAAACTACAATACTAGGCTATCACTCGACTAAAACTTGAAAACCTTTGAAGGTTCCACACGACAGGTTAGGACAGATAGGCCTAGGCCTAGGCAGGCCTAGCCGATGGCCGAAGGTAGCCGATTCTGGGCCAAAACAAACAGGCCAAATATCAATGAACTGAACTGATATACTAGGCCTAGCTAACTAAACTAATATGCCAACTGAAATGTCACATGTCAGCTAGGGCCAGCTTAGCTAGGGCATCGGAATCAATGGCTAGGGCGATATTAAATTTTCTGGCCTAGGCTAGGCCTAAGGCGTTCACGAAAACAAAGACTATGCCTAGTGACACTAATCTAGGCTTAGTGAGATAAAACAATACTCCCTGAAGAGCTAAGAGCTGAAGCTCTATAACTCGTTGGTTCCGGCGAATTCTTCTTCACATATTGTGCAAAAAATCACAGTTACACTGCACTTTCACACAATGGCAAACTTACGGGAAGCCATTTTTAAAGCGATTTGACGACAATGACGCCAACAAAGTTTAACGCGAATTCTCGCGGTAAACTACGAGAAACGCTTTTAGCGGCATCTAGCGGTTGGTGTAAAAGTATTACAAACCACTGCCGGTGGCTCGACAGCAATAACAGCTATACGAACTTCTTCCTAAACTTTTGTATAAGACTTTCAGCACCCTGGTCAGCAGCCTTGCGTTTCTTCTCGATACCACCGGGCAACGGGAACGCAATCGAGTCCACTGTGGCAGCCGTAGCTTTTGGACCTTTTTTCTCTGCCGCTTGTGCTTTCGGGCAGCTTCTGGCCATGTGACCAGCTTGACGACACCGGAAACACTTAACGTCATCAAACGACAAGAACACGCGATGATTTTCGCCGTCAAAATAAACTAGGAATGAGTCGGCAAACTGGCGATTCTCCTCCTTCACCACGTACACTTGCCGTCTAAAACTGTACACGTGGTCAAGACCACCGTCTTTCACGCCGAGCGAAATAAATTTCATCGGCGACACAACCTTCACAAAGCCCGAGAGATGAGCCACCAACACATCGTGAGGGATGCTAGGGCAGACATTCGATAAGACAAGGCGTTCTGCCCTAGTCACCATTCTGCGGGCCGGCAAAAACTGGTCACCGATTACAATGCCTCCGTGATTGAAAATAAATTCGTCCACTAGTTTGAGATGCTTGAAATAAAAACCTAGTCGGCCGTTGGACATGCGTGATGCAAAAGAAATATTCTTTGCACCGACAACACTCGCAACGGCACGCAAGTACTGGGCAATGGTCACACCTTCAATACTCTGTACGATTATGGCGTTTTCTTTGCCAGGGAACTCGTCTGCAGCATGTGTTTTCGGTTTTGTCGTGTTCGGGTTGGGGAAAACGCGCGTAGCTTTGGTAGTACCAGAGCCAGAGGCGACAGCTTGGGCCATTGAAAGTTTACTTGGCACACCAGGTACACCTGTTGCCCTATGCGGGACAGCAGTGTCAACTTCTGGCGGCTCGGTCAAAGTGTTGCCAGAGCTCGAGGCAGTGCCCTGCAACGTCATGGTCGGTACTGTGAGCGTTGCCAACAAGTCAGTCATGGATGTCGACAACGTGCCTGGGCGACGAGTTACACGCCTAACAGGGAGCACGGTTATTATGGCAGGGGTCCCCGGCTCATCGGCCAACGACTTAACCTGCACAGGTTTCGGTGCAAGGTTCGACGTTCCCCGTAGAGCAGGAGAAGCCGAAACTTGTTGAGAACGGTTTAAGCCCTTCTTTGTGCCAGGCATTACAGAAGCCTTGTTAGAAACGGTGTTGCTTTGTTGTTTACCACTCATGATGCTGGGTGGTAAACAAAAATAAAAATAATCCAAAAGAAAGAAGAGGTATGTTAATGTTATACAATAACACTTACCGCCACGACTGCCTGACCTTAAGCAAGGCCAGGCAGGTTAAAACAGTGACAAAAATAATATAATAACGTACTGTCAGTGGCAGCTATACGAAAAGAATAAACAAAACAACTGGTTGCTGGTCAGAACAGCAACCAGAAAAATAAAAATGCTACTTTATGTAACCAAGTGCGTGCAAGGTTACATGTTTCACAATACTAAATCGGCCTAAGCCGCCTTACTGAACGAAAAATCAAACAAAAAACCAGCACTAAATGTGTGCAATAATATAGTCGATATTAGAAAAATAATATCAAACCAGAAACAATACCTTTAAAACAGAAACAGAAATAAAAACGAATGGAATGCGTCTATGGCCGGTATGAGGGTGAGGCAATTAGACCAAGTCCCACGGAGCGAGGCGAAAACACGTCCGTACTCGACGACGGTCGTAGTGTGTGTGTGTGTGTGTGTGTGTGCGTGTGTGTGTGCGTGTGTATAGATAATATATCAAGGCGCCAACACAAATATAATTACAAATGAGTGTTGAATGACTTGGAACAACAAAAACGTGACAATTATTAATATGTATGTATTTTCATTTCAGACTTTTATCACATGTAAATAGCTAGACCTGTTACGACGATAATGATGACGTTTACAACGTATTCAGATTATTACAGAAATACATTGGATCATTTCCTTGATGGGTTGACGTAATTAATAAGCCCTCACAAATGCACGCATGTCTTATCAGAGGCGCCGTGAAACCGGAATATTCGTTCGCGCCTCTGCTCAAATACGATCTGTAGGACGAACTGGTCGGTCAGGTAGTTTCTAGTAACCTGATGAGCCGCTAAAATCGCGCGAAACACTCGACCACAACGACAGGTTTCGCAGCGCTCCCAAGTATCTCATCCGCGAACTACCGCTACAAACGGCTGACTTTTATAGCATTGGATGAAGCCTCTATCTATATACTTGATGCCCAGGCCTCTAGTTTTGAATAGGCCTGTTGCCTATATACTTAATGCTTGTTGCTTTTATTGAATTTGGTTAGGTTAGGTAAAATTAATTTAAACCTAAGCATACCGGTGCACAATCCTTCGAAGTATGGAATAGCTGGAATTAATGATCGAATTGGGCCTAGATATCCATCAAGATCCAAATCTAGACTCACAGAAAATATGATTTCATAAAGGCCCGTTCACAATTGAAATATTGATTATGGAATATGGTATATGGTATAGTAATTAAGTGAAATGGATGATGGCATTTCCGTGTTACCGTTCACAATTGGAAAATGTGGTTTAGTGATATGGAATATGGAATAAGAAATTAAATAAATCCATTTCTTATGACTATTCCTTATAACAGCAAAATTCTGACCAATCAGGTGTCGTTACTACTGGAGTCAAATGACTACCATTAATGTGTTTTGGGGTATTTTATTTCAAGTCAAGTTAGACACTCTCAATCTCTCAACTCTCAAGATCAAAAGATGGAGGATTAAATTTGCTGTCCCAATTTATAGGACCAAACACTTTTAACTAATTAATCTTCTCGGTGAGTTTTATGATTAGCTTTCTGTTTATCTGTACAGCTGTTGTCACTGCCACTGAAACTCGAACTATTCAAGACAAAAATGATGATTTAAGGGGGCAGTGAACCGGATTTTCCGGTGAATTACTGGCGAACCTACAGTTGAAATAAACAGCTATTGTGGCCCACCTATGTCACTATAACACTATACCATATACCATATTCCATAATCAATATTTCAATTGTGAACGGGCCTTTATATGAAATGACAGTGTCAACATTAACCTCTATCATGAGGTTATTTTTCACAATGACAGCTGATTCTGAACGGCTAAACCACGAACTAGGCCGACTTCCTACTCTTGAGTTTGACACAGCTGTGAAAGAGGATTCTGTTGGTCCAAAGAGAAAGATTCAATTTTTAAAAGATATGTCAGCTGATACACATCCGTTGTTTATGATCGTCACCATCGTTACGAGAGAACCAAAAGTGGGCGGGGCCCATTTTTTTTCGGTTTTTATTGCATTATAAAATATTTAGGCTATGTGGACAAAAGTTATTATCGTAACGCGGTAGACTATAACCAATTACAATTTTGAAGCGGTCAAATTTCTAATTTACATGGAAAACCAGCGATTCTATTCCTCAAGTGCCAAGCTAATAGTCCACGCCAACAATGGAGGTGGGTGTGGCCTAACCTGTTTTTCTGAAGTTTTCTTTAATTAGTTGATTAGAAAATATACAGGCTATGTGGACAAATTATATTACTACGTGGCAGTGGTGTAGTCGTAAAATATAAAGTGCCAGGGCGGTGACATCGCGACGTCTGCCGGCAGTGGTGCTGTCATAATGATAACGGTTAATTTAAATAGCAGTCAATACGATTCCTAATTGTTGGTGGCTTAGCCCCCCACAACGCCTCGCAAGGAGAAAAATTTAGAATTGTTTTTTTTTCAAACAATTATATTCAGTGAGTTTTGCTACTTGTAATCCTATATCACGTGGCTGGCAGACTGGGACTGCTCAAGTTGATTATTACTATTAAAACTGGATTTTTTTTTAATATGTACTTTGTCCCATAATTAGATATAAAATAACAGTGCAAAGATCAGCGCCCTACGCCGCCCTGTCTCCGCTTTAAAATTGGAAGCAGGGCTACGCCCTGCCCCTCAAAAAAGTACCAGGGCGCCGCCCTGGACCGCCCTGGCCCCACTGCATACCTGCTACGTGGTCGAAGTTTGTAAAAATTTGCATAATCCAAGCGCAATAATTTTCAATTTACGTAGAAATTCAGCGATTCTAGGCGACAAATATGTGTTTTCCTTTCCCTTTTATTCTGGCCAAACATATGAGTGTGCTGTGTGTTTCCACAGTGTGGTGAACACGCTAAAAATGGGTAAAAACTGCTTCGAGTGGTACCAATTTAGCACATTTTATGTGTTTTTTTTCAAAATGGCTGACCCGATCGAGCTGAAATTTTTTAGATATGTGTATCAGAATGTAATTCAACTTGACGCAAAATTTCATTTTTTTGGAAAATAGAAATATTTTTTTTCCCTCCATATTATTCTGATTTTTTTTTTTATTTATTTTTGAAATTTCTAAAATTCATAAATAAAAAAGTTACCCCCGATGATGCCACAAAACTATACAGATCTAAGTTAGATGAGGAGCCATATTGAAAAAAAGTTTGAAGTAGATAGCTGTAGCCGTTTGACCTGTGGAGAACCGACAAAAAAACATGAAAAAAAAAAAACATAAAACGAACACCAATTTTTTTCAGTATTCCAAATTGAATCCTCGCTAAGGCTCGTCTAAAAAAACATACCATTATTTCAGTTCCCAAAGCAGTGTGTGATCAACTGACTGCCACGGGGGGCTTTTTTGCTTCAATAATTCAGTATCTATACCGTCCCATAAAAAACCTGGTCAGTGTCCACCTGAAGTCACCAAAAGTGATTTCACTTTCTAAAGCAGTGTCTCAGCTAACTGAGCTCGGAGGGCGGATGTTACAATGAAGAAATTTGGGTCGGTATAATTTGAAAGAGAAATTCAATTCAACAGCTCTCAATATTAGATTACTAGGATAACGCCATATGTGCGTTGTTAGACGAGCGGATAGTAATAGTATGAGTAAAAATGGGTAAAACTGCTTCGAGTGGTACCAATTTAGCACATTTTATGTTTTTTCTTCAAAATGGCTGACCCGATCAAGCTCAAATTTTTAAGAAATGTGTATCAAATGTAATTCAACTTCGCGCATTTTTTTTTTTTTTTTGGAAAATGAAAATATTTTCTTTTTTTTCCGTCATGTTATTCTAATGGGTAATCTTGAAATTTCTAAAATTCATAAAAATAAAAGTTACCACTCGATAATGCCACAAAACTATACAGATCTAAGTTAGATGAGGAACCATACTGAAAAAAAGTTCGAAGTTGATAGCTGTAGCCGTTTGTCCTGTGGAGAACCGACAAAAAAAACAAGAGAAAAAAAAAAGAAAAAAGATAAAAACGAACACTAATTTTGTTTAATATGTCAAATCGAATCCTCGCTAAAGCTCGTCTAATTAGTTAGTTCTTTTATTTACTCATTCCAGATTGTTCTTAAAACAGGTGGTAATGATTACTCTCATGAAATTACTATCAAAGATACTTAAACAAATTATACATTGTTATTTTTTCTTAGCTCTCTTCTTACACCACCGATCTCCGTTATATTCTTTATATCTTCTTCCTATTCATTCCATTCCCGCGTCGTTCTCTGCATGAATCCATATTTACCTACTTCTCTATCCAATTTTTCCACTTCCATTCTTACCCCTCCCCTTGTACTTCTTTGTAATCCCTTTCCAATTCAATTGCTCAATTCATCCCATCCTGTATATTCATTCTTGACTCTAACAAAATTGCACATTCTTTATATTTGTCTTCGTTTCGCCAAATGTTCCCATCCCATTTCCTCAATCATTTTACTAGGTCTTTCTATAACTTTTTCAACCACGTCCTTATCGTTCCTGATAATCTTCCAGCGCTTCTCTCTCCCCAATACCCTTCTTGCAGCAACCCTTTGGACGTTCTCCACAGCCTTTATTAGTCCAACTTCATGCGGATCCCAGACTGAACTAGCATACTCAAGCATTGGCCGAATCAGACTCATGTATGCCTTCTCTTTTATTTTCATCCCTGTCCCCTTAAACTGCCTCATAATAAAATTTAAGGATCGTATTCCCCTTTTTTGAGATATTTCCAACATGTTCCCCCCACTCTAAATTTGTATCCATGTAAAGTCCAAGATATTCATACGCTTCTACTTCCTCAAGTGTAGAATCTCCCATTTCATACATTTTATTCACTTATTATCAGATAATAATATTAGATAAGCAGGCTAATCACTTGAGAATAGGCCTATATATGTGCTAGTTTTCATCACTAGGTATACGGTATATTCATTCTCTAAAATCTTATAATGTTCAATACATGTAGGTATACCATTCTTATGGAGAGAGATTTTGATAACTAAAAAATACGTAATTAGTTGAAATAACAAAATGAACAAAGTCTGTTTGTTACAGGCGAGACTAATGACTGAGAAATGAAATGTTCGACTTCTCGTCAATCAGTGTGATATCTGCGTGGCGAAGCGTGGCAACCCGACAGGCGAGCTAGATCAAGCCTTGCTAAAGCCTTAGTAGTGGACGTGGAGTTGAAATATATACACACATTTTTTCCAGACTCTTGATTGGCAATCGCCTCATTTTCAGGATGCTGATTGGTTAGGATTAGTACAATAGAAAAATATATTCCCGCGAAAAAGTGTGGGAATAATTGTACAGCTAAGAAATAGACTACACTTCAATAATAGTTATGAGAAATTGACCGAAAGGTTCGGGAAGTTTATTAATTCAAGAGTTGAATGCAAAGTTTATGTAACTTCTGACTTGAGTGATGGACATTTCTGAAGTGACGAATTGTGATTTCGATCTTACGTCACATTTCTTCTATTTTTTACCCACTTGAAGAATTACATTCCAACCTCCTCGAAATGAAAATAACTACCCAATATACATGTTAGAACAATGAATGAAATAAAAATACATTATGTATATATATATATATATATATATATATATATATATATATATATATATATATATATATATATGTATATATATATATATATATATATATATATATATATATATATATATATATATATATATATATATATATATGATAAAAATGAATATTTATGGATAATTCAAGTCGTTTTTCAATATGAAACACCCAATAGAATATGGGCCCACTATGTATATTCTAATAAAATATTGGGAGGCTGCAATGCCTTCCAATATATATTTTATATATATATTCCATAATATATATTCCATATATATATATTCCATATATATATATTCCATAGCCTTCCAATATTTCATCAAAATATACCCTATATATATTCTATTGGGTGTTTCATATTAAAAAACGACTTGGATTATCCATAAATATTCATTTATATCACATTATGAGTCGTTTAAGCTTACGAGATAACATATATATATATATATGTATATATATATATATATATATATATATATATATATATATATATATATATATATATATATGTGTGTGTGTATATATACATATATATATATATATATATATAATACATTGGCGTTGGAACCGGTGGGAGCAGGGGGTGCAATGCCCCCCCGAACTTTTGGCCGAGGGGGTGCAAGGGGGGGGCAAGAAAAAGGTCTTGCAAGACACAATTTGAAAAGACGAGAAATAAAAAAGACGAAAAAAAGGAGGAAGAGAGAAGGAAAGAAAGAAAAAAAAGAAAGAGAAGGAACTAAAGATGTAGGCCTATATAGATAGATAAAATCGTACATAGATTCATATCTCACATTGCATTGAAAATCAAATATCAGATGGGCATCTTCAGTTTTAGGAGAAAAGTGATTTTTGCATCTAAATCTCATCTGAAACACGTTGAATCATATTAAAAAAAATGTGTTCATAGGAATTTGATGTACTGTTTCGAAATGACAGCTCTGGTAAGTAGTTTATGAGTTAGCACAAATCAACAAACAACCCTATGCTTCTTCCAGATGTAAATTATGCATTACAATTTCTGTAAACTTTGTAAATTTCCAAAATTCCAACAGTCGTAACGATGACAGTAAAGTGAAATGGAGAAAGGAAACTTCCAATATGGGTCGTTTCTAGGGGTG
This sequence comes from Brachyptera putata, assembly GCA_907164805.1. Classification (NCBI taxonomy): domain Eukaryota; kingdom Metazoa; phylum Arthropoda; class Insecta; order Plecoptera; family Taeniopterygidae; genus Brachyptera; species Brachyptera putata. Next base: position 36,184,792 of record OU015464.1, read on the forward strand.
GGCAAAGAGCGTGTTTGCCAGGGGCGTCAAATTCAAGGGGCGCTATCGGCGCACATTTGTAACATTCTATTGATAACAATATTCCATAAATCATATTCTATTTTACTTATGCATTATTGGGGGGAGTACATGTTATTATTCGAACAGCATTGTTATCGAATGATATAGATTAATTCAGCGTTAAATTTTCTTGGATCAGCCATTCAGCAAAACTAGCTCTTACCACACTAAAGAATTCATGAATTCCAGAAATTTCGTGTAGTTCCCAAACCCGTGGAAACGTATTTAAAAAGATGAATTTTCTAAAATTTCCCTGCGGGGCTTGATTCCTCCCTCACTTGCATTCACTTTCACTATGCGCATTCAGTTTTTGGGGCTCACAATTGAGTCCTTGCCCATGGCGCTAGAATGAGCCAGAACGACCCTGCAGTTACAATAACTATGATTGGCAAATATCAGTTGGGCACCTCTAGGTCTTCAAAACAATACATTTTGTCATCTAAATCTTATCTAAAACACGCCAAATCGTGTTAAAAAAGGGGTAATTTGAACAAATTCCCTGCGGGGCCAGAAGGGGTCCTTCTCCCCTTGGAGAACCCCCGCGGGTCGCATGCTTCACGTTAAGAGTCCGTGGGATTCGATCGTCAACTCAGTCGAGTCAATTTATACAGAAGAGTAGTAGTTTAGCGAGAGCGTGTAGGCGGGCCCACTGCTATGACGTCAAGTAGCCGAGTTACTCGTCTCTAGCCGTGCGTCCAATCAGAGCTCAGTTGCGGTCAGTCAGTCCAGCAGTGAGTATGCAACTCCTGCCAGAGCTGCTGACTAAACACGTGTACGCAGTTCGGACGTGTCTTACAGAATTATGACTGATGATCACCAAAAAATTGACAACTCGAAAATATAGTTAGTGAAATAACTTTATTGGTCGTACGTCATAACTAAGCAACAGCATGAAACTATTCATTCTAAACATGCATATGAAAAAAAAGCCATGAAAATATACATTACTATTACCGCTCTGTACTGGTTCGTAAGGCCATCGTGAGGAAGGCAGTTATATCCCCAAATTGTTACTTATAAAAAATGTTTGTAATAAAAACGTCATTAAAAATGGATATTATTTAAAATGTATCAACTAAGAAAATATTTACCTTTCACTACCGCTACTTTAAAAACTATGGGCCTATAGCCTACTGCCATAGCAGACAGCCTTATCAGGTTTGGGGCAGCGCTGCTGATAGGCATACTTATATTATTGAAAATGTATATCTAAATAATTTTCAGAAATAAATTCAAGAAATATGATTCCTGTAAACGTACAAGTTCTACTTGAAAATCTGTTTAGTCCTTGTGATATTTTGTCGTTCAGGAAAATTTATGAATGTGAAATCATTACTCAATATTACTTTTCAGAAAAATATAAACATTATCAAAATCATAACTATATGGGACTGGAAAATAGTACTCTTTAGGTACTGTGTGGTCACCACCTGTATTAATAACTATGGTAAAGGACTATTAAATATATCAGTTTCAACTTTATTCAACGATGCCTGGGAATAAACATAATTTAGAATTTATGGCCGAAATAAAGCGCATTGCTGAACGACGGTTGATTACGTAAGACACCTGGACTGGATAATTTCGTAATTTGAAAAATATTTTGTCAACTCTTTCAATATTTGTTTGAAAGTTCCTTATTATTTCAGTAAACACGAGAAGATTCGAGTTGACGAGTAGGTACTATTATTAAAATATTGTTTTTTCTGGTTAATTTTCCTGCAGACAAGTGTATAAAGCATCTTTACGGGATACTTCGGGAATTTCGATCTTCAGTCACTAAATATAGGAGAAACGCGCTGTGTATGTATGTAGGGCTGAGTGGGCCATGTAGAATGCCAATAGCAAAATAATGAGTGCAAAACGAGAACTCAAAACCAAGAATGATAACGGTATCGACATATATGTATTTTATTTATAACTAAAGTAGACTATGATGCTATCTGAAAAGATGAACCAATTTAGGCCTACATTATCATTTTTATTTCTTCATAATATGTCATTGTCAGTGTCATGTTCCCAACTTCCCAAACATTCCCAATAGGATTTGGCTATTGTTTGCTATTGTTTATATGTATATGATAGACTGGTATTATATATATATATATATATATATATATATATATATATATATATATATATATATATATATAATATTGAATGAAAGTCCGGTTGATCAAATGAAGGTTTGATTTATTTTAGAAATTAATGAACAAATAAACCTATATATATATATATATATATATATATATATATATATATATATAACTTATATATATACTGGGGCGTCGGAACGTTTTGAAAGTTGGGGGCGGGGGGGGCAAGCTCAACAATTGCGACCAGCGGAGGAAGGAAGTATGGGGTGCCACATATTCAAGAACATTCGAGTATTTTTCAGGACAGAATTAAAAAATACTAAAAATACCAAAACGGAGGGGAGAAGGGGATCTCAGTTTGGAAAAGAAATATCTGTTCATATAAGAACAGTTGTACAAAGGCCAGTTAACGCAGAGCCCACGACCCGCGGGGGGAAGGACCCTTTCTGGCCCCGCAGGATTTTTTTTTAAATTACCCCTTTTTTGACGCGACTTAATGTGTTTCAGATGAGATTTAGATGACAAAATTGATTGTTTTGAAGAACTAAATTATAGTTTGCATCTTAGTTCAGTTTGCCAATCATAGTTATTGTATCTGCAGGGTCGTTCTGGCTCATTTTAGCGCCACGGGCAAGGACTCAATTGTGAGCCCAAAAAACTGTATGCACATAGTGAAAGTGAATGCAAGTGAGGGAGGAATCAAGACCCGCAGGGACAGTTTCGAAAATTCATCTTTTTAATTACGATTCTACGGGTTTGGGAATTACACGAAATTTCTGGAATTCATGAATTCTCCAGTGTAGTAAGGAAGCTAGTTTAGCTGAATGGCTGATCCAAGAAAATAAAACGCTGAATTCATCTATCATTCGATTACAATGCTGTTCGAATAATAATATTTACTCCACCCAATAATGCATAAGTAAAATAGAATATGATTTATGCAACATTATTGTTAATAGGATGTCACAAATGTCCCTTAGCGCCCCTTAGATTTGACGCCTCTGGCAGTCACGCTCTTTGCCCACCCCATAGAAACGACCCTTATTGGAAGTTCCCTTTCTCCATTTCACTTTATAGTCATCGTTACGACTGTTGGAATTTTGGGTATTTACAAAAATTGTAAAAAATAATTTACATCTGGAAGAAGCATAGTGTTGCTTGTTGATTTCTGCTAACTCATGAACCACGTACCAGAGCTGTCATTTCGAAACGGTATATCAAATTTCTTTAAATTACACCTTTTTCAATAGGGTTCAACGTGTTCCAGATGAGATTTTGATGCCAAAATCAATGTTCTTCTAGAACTGAATGTGCCCATCCAATTTTTTATGCAATGTGAAATATGAATCTATTTACGATTTTATCTATCTATATACATCTCTTCTTCCTTCTCTTTCTTTTTTTTCTTTCTTCCCTTGGCTCTTCCTTCTTTTTTCGTCTTTTCTATTTCTCGTCTTTCTAAATTGTGTCTTGCAAGACCTTTTTTCTTGCCCCCCCTTGGCCAAAAGTTGATGGGGGCAATGCACCCCTTGCCCCTACCCCCCGGTTCCGTCGCCAGTGTATATATATATATATATATATATATATATATATATATATATATATATATATACAGGGGCGTCGGAACGTTTTGAAAGTTGGGGGGGGGGGGGGGGGAAACTCACCAATTGCGACCCGCGGAGGAAGGAAGTATGGAGTGCCACATATCCAATAACATTTGGGTATTTTTCAGTACAGAAGAAAAAAATACTGAAAATACCAAGATGGGGGGGGGGGGATTTAAATTGGGAAATAGAATGCCATATAAGAAATTTTGTACAAAGGCCAGTTAACGCGAAGCCTGCGACCCGCGGGGGCAAGGGGGGAAAGACCTCTTCTAGTCCCGCAGGGGATTTTTTCAAATTACACTTTTTTTACCACGATTTAACGTGTTTCAGATAAGATTTAGATGACAAAATAATTTGTTTTGAAGAACTGGAGGTGCCCAACTGATATTTACCAATCAAAGTTATTGTAACTGCAGGGTCGTTCTGGCTCATTTCAGCGCCACGGGCAAGAACTCAATTATGAGCCCTGAAAACTGTATATGCATAGTGAAAGTGAATGAAAGTGAGGGAGAAATAAAGCCCCGCAGGGAAATGTTCGGAAATGCATCTTTTTAAATACGATTCTACGTGTTTGGGAAAGTTCTACACGAAATTTCTGGAATTCATGAATTCTTTAGTCTTGCTGAATGGCTGATCCAAGAAAATATAACGCTAAATTAATCTATATCATTCGATAACAATGCTGTTCGAATAATAACATTTACTCCACCCAATAATGCATAAGTAAAATAGAATATCACTCATGGAATATTATTAATAATGTTACAAATGTGCGCCGATAGCGCCCCTTGAATTTGACGCCCCTGGCAGTCACGCTCTTTGCCCACTCCTAGAAACGACCCTTATCGGAAGTTCCATTTCTCCATTTCACTTTATTGTCATCGTTACGACTGTTGGAATTTTTGTATTTTATTTGATTTTCTGTGCAATGTGAAATATGAATCTATCTGCGATTTTATCTATCTATACAGGCCTACATCTTTCCTTCCTTCTCTTTCTTTTTTTCTTTCTCTCCTTCTCTCTTCCTTTTTTTTTCGTCTTTTCTATTTCTTGTCTTTTCAATTTGTGTCTTGCAAGACCTTTTTCCCTTTTTCTGCCTCCCCTTGGCTAAAAGTTGAGGGGGGGCACTGCACCCCCTGCCCCCCCCCCCCCCCCCCCCAAGGTTCCAACGCCAGTATATATATATATATATATATATATATATATATATATATATATATATATATATATATATATATATATATATTTACGCAAATCATTTTTTCGGTTCCTCGTGTATATTAATATGTATTAGATGAGCGCAGCGAAGATTTTCACTCAACTCTTACGGAACTTTGTCTGTGCGTTTTTTTTTTTTTTGTTTGTTTGTTTGTAAACACTGCACAGGTCGCAGGGTTTGACCGATCGACATGAAACTTTTTTTTATATGCAAACTTATCCAACTTAGAACTGTATAGTTTTAAGGTCTAATCGGTTGGACCATTTTTGAGAAACATCATTTAGAAGTTTCTAAAAAAACCCATAAGATTTGGCTGGGCGGAAAAAAATTGAAAAAAAATCTCTCCAGTACGATTCAAATTTTCCTCAAATGTAAACACAAGAATAATATGCATGAATAAAAATTTGGTTTGATATTCGGACCAGCCGTTTTGGAGAAAATAATTAGATGAGCGTAGCGGAGATTTTCACTCAAGTCTTACGGAGCTTTGTCTGTGCGTTTTTTTTTTTTTTTTTTTTCTGGTTTGTTTGTAAACACTGCACAGGTCGCAGGGTTTGACCGATCGACATGGAACTTTTTTTTATATGCAAACTTATCCAACTTAGAACTGTATAGTTTTGAGGTCTAATCGGTTGGACCATTTTTGAGAAACATCATTTAGAAGTTTCTAAAAACCCCATAAGATTTGGCTGGGCGGGAAAAAATTGAAAAAAAAAAATCTCTCCAATACGATTCAAATTTTCCACAAATGTGAACACAAGAATAATATACATGAATAAAAATTTGGTTCGATATTCGGACCAGTCGTTTTGGAGAAAATAATATAATAAATGTATTTTATTCATTAGATGAGCGTAGCGAAGATTTTCACTCAAGTCTTACGGAGCTTTGTCTGTGCGTTTTTTTTTTTTTGTTTTTTTTTTTTTGTTTGTTTGTTTGTTTGTAAACACTGCACAGGTCGCAGGGTTTGACCGATCGACATGAAACTTTTTTTTATATGCAAACTTATCCAACTTAGAACTGTATAGTTCTGAGGTCTAATCGGTTGGACCATTTTTGAGAAACATCATTTAGAAGTTTCTCAGAACCCCATAAGATTTGGCTGGGCGGAAAGAAATTGAAAAAAAATCTCTCCAATATGATTCAAATTTTCCACAAATGTGAACACAAGAATAATATACATGAATAAAAATTTGTTTTGATATTCGGACCAGCCGTTTGGGAGAAAATAATATAATAAATTTATTTTATTCATCGGAAAGATAGAAATATTAGTTGAAAAATGTTGCATTGTCGAAGTCACGGCTTTCTAGATTCATTGACATCAGATGAAGTTCATTTCAAATGATCAAGGTTTGTAGAGTTTTCGATTATACTTTATATAGATATCTCGCTCATCGTACAACGCACATCCTGCGTTTGCCTAGTCGTAAAGATAGAAATATTAGTTGAAAAATGTTGCATTGTCGAAGTCACGGCTTTCTAGATTCATTGACATCGGATGGAGTTCATTTCAAATGATCAAGGTGTGTAGAGTTTTCGATTATACTTTATATAGACATCTCGCTCATCGTACAACGCACATCCTGCGTTTGCCTAGTAATATACACGAGGAACCAAAAAAAGGATTTGTGAAAATATACACAAACACACACACATATATATATATATATATATATATATATATATATATATATATATATATATATATGTGTATCAATTATATATATTATGGAATCACGTGAATATAATACGTAAAAAATCCACCACATCAAACAGCTCGTTCAGTGTATCATTGTTATTATTTTAGATGTTGAGAGACAATTTGATTGGTTTATATCGTGGATAATAACCGAAGATCGAGAAATTTAATCGACTTTTGTAAGATTCATTTCTCCCTGGCAAATTTTTTAGAAAATTTCAGGTAAGTGGTAAGATTTGCCAATTGATATAGGCCTTCATTCTACACTGTAATTTGAGAATTATTCTCCAGATAACGACGAAAACGCTTCGAGTAACGGGTGGTTGAGCGCGTACAAGTGTTCTAAGGTAGAGACGCCTTCACTCTTCTTCATGCCAAGTTTTTAACTAGAGCCAAAACCGAACTCCACGGTCCACCCGCTAAAAAGTACAATCAGATCATCAGCTATATTTTCCAGCAACTCACGGCAACGGGCACATATAGCGAAACTGCGCATGACACAGCTCTTGTACGCACAACTGAACTGAATTCGAAACAGAAAAATGCACAAAATTTTCTGAAAAGTCGGGTATTCCAAGTGCGGAGTGATATTTGTGAATGTGGAAATTCGCAAGTTGACGGAATCAACGTATCAATGGCTGTGAGCAATTTCAAATCATCAACTAATCAGAGGACAGAATGGTATCAACCAAATTTTTTGTGTACACATATCAGGTTTCAGCTTGTTCGTAGTAACGACTGATTGTTAACATTCTTGAGAAAACAGAGACAAATGACTAAAGAGCCAAATTTGAGTGATTTGAGTATTATTTATTTTCATTTTTGAGGGTTTGACGCCCCTGGACATTTGCCGCCCCTTGAGAGTTGGCCGCCCTAGGCCCGGGCCGAGAGAATTTCTCTGCAAGTCGGTTTTTAAAGGGGACCAAATACAATGGTTAAAAATCACACATAATTTGTGTGAATATTTTTGTTTCCGTGAACAAACTGAAAAAAAAAATCAACCTAAACCATAGCCCTGCGCTTGAATCAACATTTGATAGTTGATAGTTGCTAAAAAAAAAAAAAAAGATCGTCGGGAGTCGAATCCTCGACCCTCATATTATGAGTCGTCTATGCTACCATCTACGCCACGAAGGCTTGTGCTATCCAAGCGCAACTTTATGATATCATAGCTTCCGAGTCAGGACGTCACAAATCGTAGCGCTCCCTTCGGTCACTTGCATTCCCCTTTAGAAACCGACTTGCAGGACAATTCTCGCGCCCGGGCCTTGTCGGCCTAGACATCATTACGGCCCTGTCGGTGACTGTTTTTTTTAGTTCCGTTAAAAATCGGCATGCAGACTCGAATGTTTGACAGACAGAAATGTTTGTATAAAATGAAATGGAACCTGATTTATTTGAGACCTTACTTCAACTTACACTTTTCACATCCCTTTCATTTGTATTGCAACTAAATTTTGTGTTCTGCTTTGTAAACGGAAATTGAAGAAGACATTAGGATTTTTTTTAATGTCCCACATTTTACAAGTCACTGTCTGTTCCGTCTAGATTCTGAAGTTTTTTGGCAATAATTTCTCAAAAGTTCAGGCCCTATCCTAAATTGATATAGCACGAATAAAATTTCAATTTTTCAGTCCATTATAACACCACGGTGACGCGAGAATTATAAATTAAATTATAAGATAAACAAACAGTACCGAAATGAGCACTGGAATAATCCAATAAATGATTAAAACATAAAAATGTATACGTAGCCGACTGCAATGGGCTATGTTCGAATAGATGCGAAAATCATCGGAAACAGAATACGAGCAACGACCAACGATGCGAATTACAATGTGTCATTCATAACAGAGCATGCGTCAGAAAGCACGTGTTCACCTCCCCCCGAGTCTGGACGGTGGCATTGTCTCAAGGTCTCACGGTCGACAGTAGCGGTGTTGGCCCCTTGTTTCCCCTTACCCGCAGTGCATTTCTTGAAGAAACATGCAATGTGTGGCGTATCACTACAAGTAAACCAATCGATAGAATAATTTCAAATTTTGAATGGGTAAACACGAAGGTACGTTCCAGTATTTTACATGATTACATTTGTCAAAAAGTTTATGATTCTCTCGATATTACTAGCTATACTTAGTAAGTTTGAGGTACCGTGAGTGCTACTATTTTTTTTTGGTATGAAAAGTTTAATTATATACAGTCATTGGCATGTCCTTTATCTATTATCGTTGAAAAAATCGAGGATTTCCAATGACAGGTGAAGGTGTTACGAGAATCTACTTATAACACGTTTTGGTGCTTCTCTAAATCGACTCCCGCGGCCTCTTAACTGGCCTTTGTACAACTGCTCTTATATGGCATTTTCTTCTCCAAACTGAGATCTCCTACCCCCATCTTGGTATTTTCAGTATTTTTCCCTTCTGTCCCAAATGAAAAATGTAAAATACCCAAATGTTATTGAATACGTGGCACCCCATACTTCCTCCCTCCGCGGGTCGCAATTTTTGAGCTTCCCCCCCCCCCCCTCCCTCAACTTCGAAAACGTTCCGACGCCCCTGTATATATATATATATATATATATGTATATATATACTCTTTTTTTTCATATATTCACTCTTCATACTTTATGTAAATGACCTTTCAATAGCAAATAAGAATATCCACGTCACTCAATACGCTGACGACACCAGCTTACTTGTGGTACGCAGCGATCCAGTCCAGGCTCAGGTTGGAGCTAATTCTGCAGTAAACAGTCTGTGTGAATGGTTCCACGTGAATAAATCATCAGTAAACAACAATAAAACAGTCGTGATCAATTTCTCTGGAGTGGACTGGGAACCCGTCATAATAAACCAGGGTAAAACTCTATGTGTAAACAACTCGACAAAATTTCTTGGATTTGAGATTGACAGACACATGATTTGGATAATCCATACTAGAAATGTATGCACGAAACTCGAGAAAATCATTTTCAAAATTAGATCCTTGAGAAATGTTTTGAGATTACTTGATGTAAGAATATTTTATTCATGTAACTTCGAATCAAGTATGCGCTATGGAATAGTCTTTTGGGGGGGTGCATGTAAAAGAGAGATGAATAGAATGTTTAAAATACAAAAGTATTCAATCAGAGTGGTTCTAGGTATGAAGAGAAGTGACAGCTGCAGGGGTAAATTTAAAGAACTGAATATTTTAACTGCCTCATGCCTCTATATTTTAGAAGTTGTGTGCTTTGTCAAGATGGATTGCAATTTGTTCAAGAGGAATGCAGAGCACAATCATAACACCAGGCTTAAACACAATCCAATAACTGAACACCACCGTACAGTATTATATGAAAGTGGTTTGTACCATTCTGGTGTGAAGTTTTTTAACGCTCTACCTCGAGACATTAGCTCCGAAAAGTCTTTCTTTTGTTTCAAAAAAATGTTAAACGATATGTATTAGAAAAAGAATTTTATAATACTGACGATTTCTGTGAGAACTGATAGCGTGATGTGACATAGTCTTAAGTAAACTTCATAAACCTCACGGTTGTTGACGAAACATAACATCGTATTGATGTGTACTGTGAATAAAAATCTATCTGTCTATATATATATATATATATATATATATATATATATATATATATATATATATATATATATATATATATATATATATATATATATATATTGACGAAGTTGACTTCGTTATTTACCAATCTTTGTAAACGGTAAAATACTCCTTCAAGATCTGCAATTTGTCGTACGTTGTAAGGTATTTAATGTTCCCGCCCCATCCTCACCTGTTATTTTAGATTATTATGGTTAATTAGAGATCAAGGTGTCGGGAGCATTACCAGAAGGAGGTATTGGGTATGAGACAAACGACGAATTGTACGACAATGAAGACAGGAAACGGAACTTATACACTTCATTTGCTATTACGCCTCCGAATTTCGAGGAAGATCCGCCCGTACGTTACGACAAATTCAAACATGTACCAGCGATTCATCGCAAACAAATACCAATGTGCCAGTGGAATGTATCCTTTTCCGGGGATATTCGAGGTCGGAGCGGTAATGAGTTTATTGAAAGAGTTGAGGAACTCAGCTTATCGAGGAATGTAAGCTTCGAGGAGCTCTGGGATTCGGCGATCGACCTTTTTGAAGGACCGGTGTAAAGAAATTTCTTTACGGCAGCAATAGTTTACGGCTATAATGATATACCGGTAATAGTTTACTGCACAGTGAAGATATACCAGCAATAGTTTACGTTGCCGTAAAGCTATCCCAGCATATTATTAGGGTAGCTAGAATAGTATTATACACGTTGAGACATATCCGTAATAATATAACGGCTGGAGAAGAGTGTTATTGTAACCAAACCAGGGTACACAAAACAACAGTACAGATATAACGGCGTCATATTATTACGGATGAAATACTATATGTTCTAGGTCCAAATAGGGTGTCCGACAACAACCGTAATTATATACCGGCGTGATATTATTATGGGATACGTGAGGTGGTGAAATACAGTACAGATATACCAGCGTGATATTATTATAGGTTCCCAGCGATACATCATTATAGCTGGGGTCCCAAGTCCATATGGGTGTACGAACACAACCGTAATGATATACCAGCGTGATATTACTATCGGATACGTGAGGTATTGAATTACAGTACAGATATACCAGCGTGTAATTATTATAGGTTCCCAGCGGCACATCATTATAGGTAGGGTCCCAAGTCCATATGGGTGTACGAACACGACCGTAATGATATACCAGCGTGGTATTATTATAGGATCCCAGCGTTATATGATTATGGGTGAGGTCATGTTTCACACATCATATTCTGGGTCCATATAGAGTGTCCGACAACAACCGTAATGATATACCAGCGTGATATTATTATAGGATCCCAGCGTTAGATCATCAAGGGTGAGGTGGTACATGTTACACACATCACATGCTAGGGCCGTATAGGGTGTCCGACAACAACCGTAATGATATACCAGCGTGATATAATGATGTGTGGAACATGACCACACCCATTAATGATTTAACGCTGGGATCCTATAATAATATAACGCTGGTATATCATTACGGTTGTTGTCGGACACCCTATATGGACCTAGAATATGATGTGTGGAACATGTATGACCTCACCCATAATGATATAACGTTGAAATCCTATAATAATATCACGCTGGTATATCATTACGGTTGTGTTCAGACACCCTATATTGACAAAGGAACCCATAATAATATCACACTGGTATATCTATACTGCATTTTCCAATTTCACATATAAAAATATAACGCACGCTGTCTGGTATATCTGTACTGTGAACCTAGGAACCCAAAATATTATCACGCTGGTATATCTTTATTGTATTCTCTAGCTTCACGTATAATAATATAACGCTTGCTGTCTGGTATATCTGTACTGTAGTTTTGTTCCTATAATAATATCACGCTGGTATATCATTACGGTTGTGTTCAAACACCTTATATTGACCTAGGAACCCATAATAATATCACGCTGGTATATCCATACTGTATTTTCTGACTTCACTCATAAAAATATAACGCTCGCTGTCTGGTATATCTGTACTGTAGACCTAGGAACCCATAATAACATCACGCTGGTATATCTATACTGTATTTTCTAGCTCCACTCATAGAAATATAACGCTCGCTGTCTGGTATATCTGTACTGTAGACCTAGGAACCCATAATAATACCACGCTGGTATATCCATACTGTATTTTCTAACTTCACTCATGAAAATATAACGCTCGCTTTCTGGTATATCTATACTGTAGACCTAGGAACCCATAATAATATCACGCTGGTATATCTATACTGTATTTTCCAACATCACGTATAATAATATAACGCATGCTGTCTGGTATATCTGTACTGTAGTTTTGTTCCTATAATAATATCACGCTGGTATATCATTACGGTTGTGTTCAGACACCTTATATTGACCTCGGAAACCAAAATAATATCACGCTGGTATATCTATACTGTATTTTCTAACTTCACTCATGAAAATATAACGCTCGCTGTCTGGTATATCTGTACTGTAGTTTTGTTCCTATAATAAAATCACGCTGGTATATCATTACGGTTGTGTTCAGACACCTTATATTGACCTAGGAACCCATAATAATATCACGCTGGTATATCTATACTGTATTTTCTAACTTCACTCATAAAAATATAACGCTTGCTGTCTGGTATATCTGTACTGTAGTTTTGTTCCTATAATAATATCACGCTGGTATATCATTACGTTTGTGTTCAGACACCTTATATTGACCTAGGAACCCATAATAATATCACGCTGGTATATCTATACTGTATTTTCTAATTTCACGTATAATAATATAACGCTTGCTGTCTGGTATATCTGTACTGTAGTTTTGTTCCTATAATAATATCACGCTGGTATATCATTACGGTTGTGTTCAGACACCTTATATTGACCTAGGAACCCATAATAATATCACGCCGGTATATCTATACTGTATTTTCTAACTTCACTCATAAAAATATAACGCTCGCTGTCTGGTATATCTGTACTGTAGACCTAGGAACCCATAATAATATCACGCTGGTATATCTATATTGTATTTTCTAACTTCACTCATAAAAATGTAACGCTCGCTGTCTGGTATATCTGTACTGTAGACCTAGGAACCCATAATAATATCACGCTGGTATATCTATACTGTATTTTCTAACTTCACTCATAAAAATATAATGCTCGCTGTCTGGTATATCTGTACTGTAGACCTAGGAACCCATAATAATATCACGCTGGTATATCTATACTGTTTTTTTCTAATTTCACGTATAATAATATAACGCTTGCTGTCTGGTATATCTGTACTGTAGTTTTGTTCCTATAATAATATCACGCTGGTATATCATTACGTTTGTGTTCAGACACCTTATATTGACCTAGGAACCCATAATAATATCACGCTGGTATATCTATACTGTATTTTCTAACTTCACGTATAATAATATAACGCTTGCTGTCTGGTATATCTGTACTGTAGTTTTGTTCCTATAATAATATCACGCTGGTATATCATTACGGTTGTGTTCAGACAATTATATTGACCTAGGAACCCATAATAATATCACGCTGGTATATCTATACTGTATTTTCTAACTTCACTCATAAATATATAACGCTCGCTGTCTGGTATATCTGTACTGTAGACCTAGGAACCCATAATAATATCACGCTGGTATATCTATACTGTATTTTCTAGCTTCACTCATAAAAATATAACGCTCGCTGTCTGGTATATCTGTACTGTAGACCTAGGAACCCATAATAATATCACGCTTGTATATCTATACTGTATTTTCTAATTTCACGTATAATAATTTAACGCTTGCTGTCTGGTATATCTGTACTGTAGTTTTGTTCCTATTATAATATCACGCTGGTATATCATTACGGTTGTGTTCAGACATCTTATATTGACCTAGGAACCCATAATAATATCACGCTGGTATATCTATACTGTATTTTCTAACTTCACTCATAAAAATTTAACGCTCGCTGTCTGGTATATCTGTACTGTAGACCTAGGAACCCATAATAACATCACGCTGGTATATCTATACTGTATTTTCTAACTTCACGTATAATAATATAACGCTTGCTGTCTAGTATATCTGTACTGTAGTTTTGTTCCTATAATAATATCACGCTTGTATATCATTACGGTTGTGTTCAGACACCTTTTATTGACCTAGAAACCCATAATAATATCACGCTGGTATATCTATACTGTATTTTCTAATTTCACGTATAATAATATAACGCTTGCTGTCTGGTATATCTATACTGTATTTTCTATCTGTACTGTAGTTTGTTACTATAATAATATCACGCTGGTATATCATTACGGTTGTGTTCAGACACCTTATATTGACCTAGGAACCCATAATAATATCACGCTGGTATATCCATACTGTATTTTCTGACTTCACTCATAAAAATATAACGCTCGCTGTCTGGTATATCTGTACTGTAGACCTAGGAACCCATAATAACATCACGCTGGTATATCTATACTGTATTTTCTAACTTCACGTATAATAATATAACGCTTGCTGTCTGGTATATCTGTACTGTAGTTTTGTTCCTATAATAATATCACGCTGGTATATCATTACGGTTGTGTTCAGAGGTCCCTAGGTCTACAGTACAGATATACCAGACAGCGAGCGTTATCACGCTTGTATATCATTACGGTTGTGTTCAGACACCTTTTATTGACCTAGAAACCCATAATAATATCACGCTGGTATATCTATACTGTATTTTCTAATTTCACGTATAATAATATAACGCTTGCTGTCTGGTATATCTATACTGTATTTTCTATCTGTACTGTAGTTTGTTACTATAATAATATCACGCTGGTATATCATTACGGTTGTGTTCAGACACCTTATATTGACCTAGGAACCCATAATAATATCACGCTGGTATATCCATACTGTATTTTCTGACTTCACTCATAAAAATATAACGCTCGCTGTCTGGTATATCTGTACTGTAGACCTAGGAACCCATAATAACATCACGCTGGTATATCTATACTGTATTTTCTAACTTCACGTATAATAATATAACGCTTGCTGTCTGGTATATCTGTACTGTAGTTTTGTTCCTATAATAATATCACGCTGGTATATCATTACGGTTGTGTTCAGACATCTTATATTGACCTAGGAACCCATAATAATATCACGCTGGTATATCTATACTGTATTTTCTATCTGTACTGTAGTTTGTTCCTATAATAATATCACGCTGGTATATCATTACGGTTGTGTTTAGACACCTTATATTGACCTAGGAACCCATAATAATATCACGCTGGTATATCTATACTGTATTTTCTAACTTCACCTATAAAAATATAACGCTCGCTGTCTGGTATTTCTGTACTGTAGTTTTGTTCACCCTTGTCGTACACTTCTCCTGGTATATTAATACTGATATGCTTCACTGTGTATAATACTATATCAGGCACCGTAATGCCCTGCTGGGATACTATTACGGCACCGTAAACTATTGCTGGTACCCTTTTACTGTGCAAGTAAACTATTACCGGTATATTATTATAGACCATAATAATATTCTGCGGTAAAGAAATCACGCCACACCGGCTCTTATCTGGTATCGGGCCGTGCGGCGTCAAACAAGATCGTGGGCAGAGTTAGTCACCTGTTTGAAGGATGAATTTCAACT
The DNA here is from genome assembly GCA_907164805.1 of Brachyptera putata. Classification (NCBI taxonomy): domain Eukaryota; kingdom Metazoa; phylum Arthropoda; class Insecta; order Plecoptera; family Taeniopterygidae; genus Brachyptera; species Brachyptera putata. Next base: position 36,200,762 of record OU015464.1, read on the forward strand.
GGCGGATTATGAAGATAGGCTCCGAGAAGAAATCAAACACCGCACGCAAGTTAACGAAGAACGAATCGGATTAAACTTAGCCACGATGGCTAATTTGTTCTCCAGGTTACCCCATTAAGTTCCCGGACAAGAACAATTGCGTGTGTTACGTAAGAACATCTTACCATATTATATAGACCGTTTGAGTCTCATTGAAATTTCAACTATAGCCGAGTTATTGCGAGTATGCCGACGATTGGAGCAAAGTAAAACCTGGTCGGAACAACATCGTCAACCTGCAAGTGGTTCACGTGAAATATTGGAACCCGATCTTGCCTGTAAAAGTAATCGTCCACGACGATCAGACCTCAGACTAGACGCTGTCGATGCAGTGCAAGAAGAGATGGACTGTCGGAACGCGAACGCCCGGGTTGCCCAGCACCACCAAGCTAGACGTGGCTGCTGGAACTGCCAAGAATCTGGCCATTCTTTCAGCCGTTGCCCTAACCCCAGGGGACGGATATTTTGCTATGGCTGCGGTGAGCAGGAAACTATTAGGAGACAATGTGTCAATTGCCAGGATCAAACGGGAAACGCCGAGGGAGTCCATTAGGAAGAGGGGCCCTTAATGGTCTTCCCAAGAAACAAGAAGACTCAAGTTGGGAGAAGTGGCTGGAGGTAGTTTCAGAGAGAACTACTGTAAATCGCCTTGACCATATCCTGTTGATCGGAGGAGACGACAGGACTTATTTGACCGCAAACATATTAGGATTACCTGTCCGAGGGCTATTAGACAGTGGAGCTAATCGCACGGTGATTAGTAGGGAAGGATGGGAGTTACTTTCAAAGTTGGGATTAAGCAAGTGTTCAAAGAGCACATCCAAATTTATCAGAGTAGCAAGTGGACAATGTTGTCCTGTAGATTTTGAAGTAGAAGTTCCCTTCGAATTAGAGGGACGTATTCGAATGATTCCATCACTTGTTGTCTTGGCAGTGCCCAACGGTTTTACACTGGGCATTGACTTTTGGAAGAGGATGAAGATTGTGCCTGATGTCGCAACAGGGACATGGACTTTCTCAAGTCAAGACACGGGATATCAAGGTGTTAGTTCAATGCAAAGTTGTGAGTTAAGCTCGCTGAGTACCGACGAAAAGAATCGGTTGATGAATTTGATAGAAACCTATTTTTCGAAAATGGTTGGGACGCTGGGATGTTGCAACGACGTGGAACATAGGATTATAACCAATGAAGCGATGCCGGTAAAACAAAGGTATTACCCAGTGTCACCCGTAGTGTTACAAACGATATATAAAGAACTGGACGAAATGATTAGGTTAGGAGTGGTCGAGAAGTCCGACAGTCCGTGGTCGGTGGTCCTCACCAATACTCTTAGTTAAGAAGAAAGATGGGACTTACCGATTCGTAGTGGATTACCGTCAAGTTAATAAGGTTACGGTCAAAGACGCATATCCTTTGCCCTACGTCACAGCTATTCTAGATCGCCTGCGAGAAGCCAAATATCTCTCCTTAATTGATCTTAAAAGTGCCTACTGGCAAGTACCTATGGGAGCATCGAGTAAAGAGAAGACAGCATTTACGGTACCTGGAAGGGGGCTCTATCAGTTCACCCAGATGCCATTTGGCTTACATAATAGCCCAGCAACCTGGCAACGATTGATAGATAGGATAATAGGCCATGACCTAGGACCTCATGTATTTGTTTACCTAGATGACATAATTATAGTGACCCCAACTTACGACAGACATGTGGAAGTGCTAGAAAATATATTTGAAAGATTGTTTACAGCCAACCTTTAAGTGAACAAGGAGAAGTCGGCAGAAAGGAACTGCGGTACCTGGGGTACGTAGTCAATGAGAATGGATTACACGTGAACCCCGAGAAAGTGAAGGCAATCCTAGAGTATCAGGCACCGAGAAACAAGAAAGAGATAAAGAGATTCGTTGGCATGACTTCATGGTATAAGCGCTTCATACCCGAGTTTGCAACTATCATGACACTATTGCATAAACTTACAAGGAAGTCTGTGAAATGGGAATGGGCCAAAGGAGCAGAAGATGCATTCCGCCGCGTCAAGGAGATGTTAGTGTCCGCCCCACTTCTCACATGTCCGGATTTCACAAAACCTTTCGTAGTCCAGACGGATGCCTCTGACTATGGAATCGGTAGTGTCTTATCGCAAGAGACTGAAGAGGGAGAAAAGGTTATAGCCTACTTCAGCCGCTCTCTGAACAAGGCAGAAAGAAATTACACCGTTACTGAGAAGGAGTGTCTTGCCGTATTGTGGGCAATCGAAAAGATGCGGCCCTACTTGGAGGGAAGCAAGTTTACTGTGGTGACTGATCACCATTCCCTGCTATGGCTGAACAATCTAAAGGACCCGACAGGACGACTGGCTCGTTGGGCCATTCGCTTACAACAGTATGACTTCGATATATTGCATCGGAAAGGAAAGGATCATGTCGTTCCTGACGCCCTATCCCGAGCTGTACCACCATTATTGGATTTAGTCACCGTAGGAGAGGAGGTGACGGACAAATGGTGGAATAAAATGAAGAAGCTCGTTTTGGATCAATCACAAAAATATTCCTCGTGGAGGACAGAGAATGAACAGTTGTACAAACATGTCAGCGGTAACCCCCCGCTGAATGAGGATAGCTATCCATCATGGGAATTGGTGATACCAAAGGATCTCAGGCGCAAAGTGTCACAAGAGAATCATGATTGTGAAACGGCAGGTCACTTTGGTTTTTTTAAGACATGGAAGAGGATCACTCAAGTGTATTATTGGCCGGGTATGAAGAGTGATATACATAACTACGTTAGAAGATGTACGGTCTGCGCGCAATATAAGGTCGACCCCCAGAAGCCAGCGGGATTGATGGGATCAAGAAGAGTTGTGACGAGACCATGGCAAATGGTCTCGTCAGATCTAATGGGACCGTTCCCGAGATCCACGAAGCAGAATAAATACCTTCTCGTAATATCCGATTTCTTCACCAAGTATTCATTGTTTTTCCCCTTGTGTGAAGCTACCGCTAAATCAATAATAAAACACACGGAGGAGGACGTTTTCTTAGTGTACGGTGCGCCCCAATATATTGTATTGTATTGTATTTATTCTTTTCCTGTAGATTTGTACATGATACAGATGTAGGAAGCGTCAGCTTAATAACTAAGAATATTTATGTAGTCTAAGTCTAGAGGTATACCTATGTCTAATGTTTTGAAATAAATCAATCAATAAGTAATATTTATATACAATTATGTACATGTCAGGAAATTATGGTTTGTAGGTCTCTGATATAAATTATGTTAGGGTGAGATATTAAATTTAATCACAACCAACTGACAAATGAGGGAGGTGAAATGGGTAGGTCTATGTGTGATATTTAAGATGATAGGAATTCTTCTAGAGTGTGAAAAGGGTTTTGAATGAGGAAGTGTTTAAGGCTGGATGCAAAAGTTTTTTGATTGGTTGAATTGGTTATGCCTAAGGGTAGCTTGTTGTGGATGATGGTGCAGAGGTGAAGTGGGCTCTGAGTGAAGAGTGAGCGATTGTGGGTTAATGTGCGGATGGAGTTGCTGTTTCTTGTGGAGTGGTTGTGGATAGTTGCATTGGTGATGAAGAGGTTTGGGTGGTTTCGGACAAAGGTGCTGGCAAGTTGGATAAGAGTACAAGTTAGGGTTAGGATTTTGAGGTTTGTGAAGTGAGGTTTGCAGGTTTTACGACGGGAGATGCCAGATATTATGCGTATAGCCTGTTTTTGTATGATGAATATCCGTTTGGCCTGAGGAGACGTGCCCCAAAAGAGGAGGCCGTATGCTAGGTGAGAGTGGAGGTGGGCGTGGTAAACAAGCTTCAGGGAATGGAGGTTGACGATTGGTTTTAGTCTTCGGAGGAGAAAGTTACCGTTTTTGATTTTATCAAGAGTATGTTGGATGTGGATGGACCAGTCTAGGGTGGGAGTGATGTGGATTCCCAGAAACTTGGTGGAGGGGGTACTGGGGATGATTTGATTGTCAACTCTGATGAGGGGAGAGACGGAGGGAGGATTAGTTTTGGTATGGAAGTGTATGTAGACTGTTTTGGTGGGCTGGAGAGCAAGTTTGTTATTGAGGCAGTAGGTGGACATGGGGGAGGTATGATGGTTTGCCGACTGGGTAAGAGAGGAGAAGGGGTTGGTTTTGGGTGTGGTGAGAAGGTGGTTCGTGTCATCGGCAAATTGGAAGAGGTGTCCCGCTTTAAGTAATTGAGGGAGGTCATTGACGTAGAGGAGGAAGAGAAGAGGTGAGAGGACCGACCCTTGGGGAATGCCGTTGAGAATCTTCAGTGGATTCGAGATAGTGGGTGAGGGTATGGACGGGATCCTAACCACTTGGGTTCGATCAGATAGGAACGAGGCTATCCATTTGTTAGCAATACCTCGGATCCCAAGTGAGTTAAGTTTGGTGAGGAGGAGGTGGTGGTCGATGGTGTCGAAAGCTTTGGATAGGTCATAAAAGAGGCCAATAGAGTGGTCACCTCTATCAAGGGCTGTATGGAGGGTGGTTAGGAAGTTGAATATTGCAGTGATGGTGGATTTGTTCTTTTGGAAACCATGTTGGCATTCGGCGAGGGTGTTGTGGGTTTCGAGGTAGGGAAGTAAACGGGCAAGCATGATTTTTTCGAATATTTTGGAGATGGAGGATAGTAGGGAAATGGGTCTGTAGTTGTTGACTTCAGTCATTTTTCCTTTTTTATGTATGGGAATTATGAGGGCTTCTTTTAGTTTCAGGGGGAAGACACCAGTTGTGAAGGAGCTATTGATGATGATGGTGAGGGAGTGGGTGATAAGGTGACTGCATTTAGCTAGGTTGGAGCCTGGGATTCCATCCAGGCCACAGGAGTGCTTGTTGTTCAGGGTTTTGGCAATTCTAATTACTTCGGGAATGTTGGTAGGGAAAAGAAATATGGTTTTAGCGGGGCTCATACTAGGTTGAGGGCGGGAGGCAAGATTTATTGGTGGGGCGGTGTTTCCGGCTAGGATGAAGAAGTTGTTGAATGTCTCTGCTAAGATGGAGGGGTTGGTGGTTCGTAGTCCGTTGATGTCAAGGGCGAGTCTTTCAGGAGGCCGTGCAGAGTTTGAGGAGGAATTTATAATGGTCCATGAGGTTTTAGATTTATTTGAGGAGGAGGCCAGGAGAGAGTCATTATGGAGGCGTTTGGCATTTTGGAGGTCTCTGGTGTGTTGTTTTTTGGATATTAGGTAGTGTGTTTCAAGTTGTTTGCAGTTTGAGGTGGTTTTGCAAAGGAAGTGGAGGTCGCGCAGGTTGTCACTGGTGGTAAGTAGGTCTGGGGTAATCCATTTGTTGGGTTTATTTGTCTTCAGTTTAATTTTTTGAATGGGAAAGGAGGTGTTGAATTGGTTGGTGAGGGTGTTTAGGAAGGAGTTGAATAAGGTTTCGGTGTCGAGGATATTATGTAGGATACTCCAGTCTTCCTTTTCAAGAAGTGAGGTAAACCGGTGAATGTTGTTGTCGGAGAAGGAGCGCTTGTTAATGAAGTTATTTGCATTCGAGTCTGGATTTGTGGGAGAGATCGTGCACATTAAGGCAAGGTGGTCGGAAAGGCCACTATTGTATGTGTCAGTGTGGATGGTGGATAAGTGTAGGGTGGTAAAGATGTTATCGATTAAGGTGGATGAAGTAGGGGTAATACGGGTGGGTTTGGAAATTGTTTCGATGAGGTTGTATGAGTGGAGGAGATCAAGGAATTTAGATTTCTGCTGTGTGGTTTGAAGGAGGTCGATATTGAAGTCTCCACAGATCATGAGGTCCGATTTGGGGTGGAGCTTGGTGATGTGGATGATTGTGTCTTCCAACATGGACAGGAAGGTGTTGATATTGGATGAGGGCGATCGGTATATGCTGAGTATTATGATGTTGGAGGATCCGGGTCGAACCCATAGTATCCCGGCACATTCGAAGGATTTGTCAGAAGTATAAGAGTCTAGGTTGATGGTAGTGGTGGTTAGGGACGGTTTGGTAAAGATGGCAACTCCACCGTGGCTTGAGGAAGTTCGATGGAATATGCTGGCTTTTACGTAATGAGGGATATTGAAGAATGTGTCGGTGGGTGGGAGCCAGTGCTCAGAGAGACAGAGTATATCAGGTGAGAGTTTTTTGGTTAGAATTTCTAGATTTTCCACCTTGTTGCGGGCTGATTGAATATTGAGGGAGATGAGGAGGTTGGGTGAGACTATGCTATTTTTTTTGATTGGCTGCTTTTTTGAAAAATTGTATTTGCGTTGAGGATTTTGTGCTGTGATTTGGAGGTACGGATGGGTTGGGTTCTGCTGGTTGTGGTTGAGGGGGTGGGTTTTGTGGTAGGTTGAAGAGTGATGATGGTTGGTGTTACGGTGAGGGCCTTGGTCGTAGACTTTTCCGCTCGGGTTTTCGGTTGTAGTGCGATGACGAGCGTGGGCGTGGTTACTGGCACAATGGTGGCAGCTGGTACAATGGTGGTGGTTGCATCAGGCGGTGTTGGTTTTCCCATTGTTGAAGTGGTGGCTGAGGGCGTGGTTGCGTCCGATGCTGTTGTTTTTCTCGTTGTTGGAGTGGTGGGTGAGGGCGTGGCAGGTACAATGGTGGCAACTTGTAAAATGGTGGCAGCTGGTACAATGGTGGCAGCTGGTACAATGGTGGCAGCTGGTACAATGGTGGCAACTGGTACAATGGTGGCAACTGGTACAATGGTGGCAGCTGGTACGATGGTGGCAGCTGGTACAATGGTGGCAGCTGGTACGATGGTGGCAGCTGGTACAATGGTGGCAACTGGTATAATGGTAGCGGTTGCGTCCGATGCTGTTGTTTTTCCCATTGTTGAAGTGGTGGGTGAGGGCGTGGCAGGTACAATGGTGGCAGCTGGTACAATGGTGGTAGCTGGTACAATGGTGGCAACTGGTACAATGGTGGCAACTGGTACAATGGTAGCGGTTGCGTCCGATGCTGTTGTTTTTCCCATTGTTGAAGTGGTGGGTGAGGGCGTGGCAGGTACAATGGTGGCAGCTGGTACAATGGTGGTAGCTGGTACAATGGTGGCAACTGGTACAATGGTGGCAACTGGTACAATGGTAGCGGTTGCGTCCGATGCTGTTGTTTTTCTCCTTGTTGAAGTGGTGGGTGAGGGCGTGGCAGGTACAATGGTGGCAGCTGGTACAATGGTGGCAGCTGGTACAATGGTGGCAGCTGGTACAATGGTGGCAGCTGGTACAATGGTGGCAACTGGTACAATGGTAGTGGTCGCGTCCGATGCTGTTGTTTTTCCCATTGTTGAAGTGGTGGGTGAGGGCGTGGCAGGTACAATGGTGGCAGCTGGTACAATGGTGGCAACTGGTACAATGGTGGCAGCTGATACAATGGTGGCAGCTGGTACAATGGTGGCAGCTGGTACAATGGTAGTGGTCGCGTCCGATGCTGTTGTTTTTCCCATTGTTGAAGTGGTGGGTGAGGGCGTGGCAGGTACAATGGTGGCAGCTGGTACAATGGTAGTGGTCGCGTCCGATGCTGTTGTTTTTCCCATTGTTGAAGTGGTGGGTGAGGGCGTGGCAGGTACAATGGTGGCAGCTGGTACAGTGGTGGTGGCTGTGTCAGACGGTGGGGGTGATTTCAAGTTGGTTGTGATCGACTTCTGGAGGATGATGTAGGCGATTTTGTGGCATATATTGATTTTCCCTGTTTCGTTGAGGTGGATGCCTTTAGGGGCGAAACTAGGTTGATTAAGGTCCTCGGTTTCCAGAATGGTTATGTACGGGAAGAATGTTCTCAGTTTTCGGAGGTTACTTTGCGTTGTGACAACGGCTCACAATATATCAGCACAGCAAACAAAGAACTGATGGAGAGATATGATACCAAAATCCTATATAATCCAAACTACCACCCGCAAGTTAACCCTACCGAGAGAGTGAACAGGGTCATAAAAACTATGATTTCCAGCTATGTAAAGTCAAACCAACGTTATTGGGATAAAGACATATCAAAACTGGGATTTGCAGTTAGATCTGCGGTGCATCAAGTGACTGGTCACTCACCAAATTACTTGAATTTTGGTCGTGAAGTATATCTATCCGGGAGGAACTATGGAGACCATATCAAAGAATCAACGAACCCCGACATAGAGTTCGCTTCACGTAATGCCCTGTCTGAAAATAATCAAGAATTAATAGCCGTGTTCAGGGATGTGAGTGCGCGCCTCGCAAAAGCTTATGAAGCCAATAAGAAGATGTACGACCTGCGGCGACGACCACTAGAGTTTGAAGAAGGGCAGTCCGTATGGAAGAGGAATTTCGCCCAATCTGATGCAGCGAAGAATCATTCATCAAAACTAGCCCCAAGGTACATTGGACCATTTCGTATAGCCAAAAAATTGTCCCCACTTGTCTACCAACTGACAAACGACCAAGGAAAGTCCATCGGGAATTGGCATATAAAAGATTTGAAACAAGTTCAAGATGAAGATTCATTGAATGAGTAGTTCTACGTCTCTCTCTTCCAAGAAAGGGGGGGATGTAAAGTATTTAATGTTCCCGCCCCATCCTCACCTGACAACAAGTGTAGAACCCGCGCTAGAGGAGGAGTGAGGGGAGGGGAAGGTCGAAGGTTAGTTGGGGCAGGTCGAGGCTCGCGGAGCGGGATTGTGCTGAGAGCCGAGCGACAGGGTGGTTGGCTGATTGCGAGGTTGCAAAAAGTTTTGGTCGAGGGAACTAGGTTTTTGTTTGCGAGGAAGAGTGTGCGCTTTGCCAAAAGGGAGGTCTGGCTAGTTTTGTTTGACTTGAGTGTATTTCCGTGCCGGCACTTTGCGGCTACATATTGTTTTTTTTCTTATCTATTCTCGTGTGTGTTATACCCGAAACTACCCGCCCTTATCTTGCCCTCAAAGATCCCCCAAGAGACGCTGCCGCCGACGCCGGAGACGATGAGTTTGCCTTGTGCATGTACTGATATTTCTTCTTACATCTTTCGTTTTTTGTTACCTGAATAATAAGGTCCGTGAACCCGTCCCCCCCCACTCGAGCACTAATTATGAAACTTGGTCAGGAATTAGTGCTCAATTAGTGCTATCGATTTGTCAAGTATTAGAATTAGTGCTCCGATAGTTCCCGAGATAATGGCATTTGTTTGTGGGGGGGGGTCAAGTTCACGCTCCCCCCCCCACTCGAGCACTAATTCTGAAACTCGGCCAGGATTTAGTGCTCAATTAGTGCTATCGATCTGCCAAGTACTAGAATTAGTGCTCTGTAAGTTCCCGAGATATTAGCGTTTGAAAGTGGGGGGGGGTCAAGTTCACGCTCCCCCCCCCCCCCCCCAGTGAGCAAGGATCATGAAACTTGGCCAAAACTTACCTTATAATTAGTGCTATAACATCGCATAGTTTTAGAATTAGTGCTCGGATAGTTTTCGAGAAAAACGATATTTAAGGTGCTATTTTTTTCGGGAGGCGCGCCAACCAAGCGCCGCGCGCGAAATTCGAATGCCTTACCGTCAAAAACGTACACACGTCGTTTTGCGTGTTACTTCCGTCCCGAAATGACCTCGAAATGAATCAGTTGATGTTTAGTTCACAAAATAACTATTGGAAAAACGCCATACATGTGTTTTTTGACTGGTGAGAGTGTACACATTCGAAGAATTGAATAAAAAAAAAATTTAATTATATTATTTGTTCCAATGAAAAAACTGCAAAGCAAACGAAATTGCTGAGATGGACTATGAACAGCTATTGCTGATTTTATATTTGCAAAACATTTCCGATCGTCAAACATTTTTTTATCAAACCTTTCACGCCTTTAGAATTACTTCTTGTCAGCATACACACTTCTCTAAAATGAAGCCATACCAATTGTCTTTTGAGCTTCATTGTTGAGATTGAATTACGAATCAATCGTTGTTTTCTCTTTCACAATTCACACATGAGAAATAAACGTTGAGAGTCATTTTCAAATATCAACACTCTCCCTATGATCATACCTTTTTCACGGATTTTAATGGTCTTTTTAATGGTATTGGATTGTAATTCTGCTTGATGGTTTATTAGGGAAGGAAGCGGTCGTAGCCTATAATGTGGTAACTATCTTGTCATAGGCTGGAGAGAAGAACAATACAGTCCTCGGGAAAGATGGTCGTGGATACTATGCGCTATCTTCACCCTTGCTTCATTGAAAAGTTGACAGATGATTACAAAAAATTACATGTCTTATATGGGGATAGTAGTCTCAAATATTTTGTAAAAATATATCGTTCATCATGTCATGCAGCATGCACTGATTCAACCCCTGGAAATGCCTAGCTTCCAAAATAATAAATAAACTAGACGCTCATTGTACATCGATCATTCAATTTCCTCATCAAATGAATCTTATACTGTATTGTTGTTTACCATTTGTTATGTATGTATTGGATAATTATATTATCACGTCTTTGAACAAGAGAGTCACATTGAAGATAATTATTTATTTTGAATCAAATTAAATTCATACTGTGTTTAACGACGCACTGTGAAGATAACTAAGATCTATTCACGTCCAATGAATCATTCATTAGTGTCGCTTATTATTCATTATTGATATTCTATTCTATCGTTGAACGATTTTCTTTCTAAATATTATTCTAATATTTCTTTAATTTTGAAACGTATCTTCGAATATTCAAACCAAGCACACGCACTATACTCGGACCGAGTGAATGATAAATTTTCATTGTTTTGCATTCGTAGAACGATAAACTATTTAATAAAATAATATATCTTACACCAGTTTGCCACACATTAAATACTAATAACATGCCATCAGGGAAATATAATTTGTAGGTATCCAATGTTTGTTACGGCAAAAATTTGGTGAATACTGAAAGTACAAGTTTTAAAAGTACTAATACTACATCTTCATACTTGAGAACCACCAATATTATTTCGAATATCACTGTGATTGGTCTTTTGATAGGCGCTAGAGGAGGCACAAGTTTTTTTTGTAGAATTTTGTGGGAAGTTTAATCTGAACAGTAATTTTATAAATTTGATGGGAATTTTAGCCTCAAAAAGATCTATTGCCATTTTGAAAAACCATTCATACTCACATTCATTTTTCAACGATGAATTCATTCATTATTCGCCATTTTTGTAGTATTTTCATATCATTTTCATATTACTGTTCACACTGATACTTTTTCATATTACTGTTTGTTACTCTCTCATTACTTTTCACCATGCCTAATTTTTTTCATTATACATTCACATGAGATTTATTATTATCGTGTATTTTTTCTATTTCATTGATTTGTTATTTGATTATTATCATATGTCGAATGAAAATCTTGAAATTCAGCCGAAGATATTTTCAAAATCTTTTGCATTCAATTCATTATTATATTTGGAGTATTTTGGGAAATTTATGAATATATTACACCAAGTGTTGATGATGTGTAGACATGTACATAGACATGTACAAGACATGTAATTTTTGTAATCATCTGTCAATCATTATTTCATTCGGTAATCATTGTATACTATCAATAAACTTTTCAATGAAGCAAGGGTGAAGATAGCGCATAGTATCCACGACCATCTTGACCGAGGACTGTATTGTTCTTCTCTCCAGCCTATGACAAGATAGTTACCACATTATAGGCTACGACCGCTTCCTTCCCTAATAAACCATCGAGCAGAATTACAATCCAATACCATTAAAAAGACCATTAAAATCCGTGAAAAAGGTATGATCATAGGGAGAGTGTTGATATTTGAAAATGACTCTCAACGTTTATTCCTCATGTGTGAATTGTGAAAGAGAAAACAACGATTGATTCGTAATTCAATCTCAACAATGAAGTTTAAAAGACAATTGGTATGGCTTCATTTTAGAGAAATGTGTATGCTGACAAGAAGTAATTCTAAAGGCGTGAAAGGTTTGATACAAAAATGTGTGACGATCGGAAATGTTTTGCAAATATAAAATCAGCAATAGCTGTTCATAGTCCATCTCAGCAATTTCGTTTGCTATGCAGTTTTTTCATTGGAACAAATAATATAATTAAAATTTTTTTTTTATTCAATTCTTCGAATGTGTACACTCTCACCAGTCAAAAAACACATGTATGGCGTTTTTCCAATAGTTATTTTGTGAACTAAACATCAACTGATTCATTTCGAGGTCATTTCGGGACGGAAGTAACACGCAAAACGACGTGTGTACGTTTTTGACGGTTAGGCATTCGAATTTCGCGCGCGGCGCTTGGTTGGCGCGCCTCCCGAAAAAAATAGCACCTTAAATAGCGTTTTTCTCGAAAACTATCCGAGCACTAATTCTAAAACTATGCAATGTTATAGCACTAATTATAAGGTAAGTTTTGGCCAAGTTTCATGATCCTTGCTCACTGGGGGGGGGAGCGTGAACTTGACCCCCCCCCCACTTTCAAACGCCCATATCTCGGGAACTAACAGAGCACTAATTCTAATACTTTGCAAAAGTGTAGCACTAATTGAGCACTGAATCCTGGCCAAGTTTCAGAATTAGTGCTCGAGTGGGGGGGGGGGGAGCGTGAACTTGACCCCCCCCCCACTTTCAAACGCTAATATCTCGGGAACTTACAGAGCACTAATTCTAGTACTTGGCAGATCGATAGCACTAATTGAGCACTAAATCCTGGCCGAGTTTTAGAATTAGTGCTCGAATGGGGGGGGGAGCGTGAACTTGACCCCCCCCCACAAACAAATGCCATTATCTCGGGAACTATCGGAGCACTAATTCTAATACTTGACAAATCGATAGCACTAATTGAGCACTAAATCCTGACCAAGTTTCATAATTAGTGCTCGAGTGGGGGGGGGACAGGTTCACGGACCTGAATAACGTTATGTAATTTCCTGCGACACGTGAAAAACAGTGTAGCTTCTGACCGACTAGGATCGGTATGCTAGTGACGCATGAGTCACTGCCTACCCGTTTAGACTAGAGTGGATTTTGCCCAAAGTTCGGCGTGTGCAATAGACACGCGGAAATATTCACCTATATTGCAATTTCAGTGTGTTACGATTTCTGAACTATACTTGTTTCCATTATTTTGCCTATACTTTCTTTCATGCTTTCTGCCTATTTTGTTTTCATTCTTGTATGTATGTTTATATAGGCCTACCGTGAAGTTCACTGAGGTTTTTGTTATACCTTTTTGGCCAAAGGTAGTAACCACCCAGAGGGAGCTGGTCACTGGTGTATTGTTTTGCGCTGTATTATTAATTTGGTACCACCAAAGAGTAATTGTAACATTGTTTAATTTATTTCATTATATTATTGATTTTCTCAAAAAAGGAGACCAAATTGTGCACAGAATTTCTTGCAACCAACCTATCCAGCTTTTAGTACCGTTCGTAGTTTCGGTACTAACTTCACTAGCTTTACAACTACGTGGCGCCCTATCAACCATAACCGACTATGACTTAATTATGACTCCCTTGAATCTACCGTCATAACGACCTATCCAGCCCCCCCCCTGCCTACGGAACCCACCCACTCTACCTTCCGTTGCTGAGCCAAGCCGGATGAGGCCGATAGGATTGGAGGGACCTCCGTGTTGCCACAACGTCTGTGGAAATGGGTAGTCAACATCACCTATCCAAGGAGTGCCAAATAGGGGTGCGAGAGGGCACCACTAGCACTATCCAGCTTGAACGACTGTACTTCGGAGGTCAGCTGTTGGGAGCTCGCCCTTTCTGCCTTGAAGAGCGTCGAGAGATTTCGTTGAGAGCGTCCGGAGTTCGAGCCCAGCCAAGGAAACTTGGAAGATGATGACCGTCAATTTCTGGGACTGGAAATGGGCCATCTAAATCCATCTGAGGTTCCAAGCTAACGCCACTCTGACAATCACCTGACAGCGATGTGTACGGTTTGCTACTCGGCTTTTAGCCTTTCAAATATTGTTAGCCGTATTCATTCACTTTTTTCATTTTTGTCAGCCGTATTTATTCACTTTTTTCTTTTTTCAAGTTATCATTATTATTTTTCCATTTTTTATTATAACTATTCCTAGATTTAATTAACTTATGTTTTGTTACTCATCCAATTTTTATTTTATTACTCTTTCAAATATTTCATTATGGTTATTTTTGATATTTTAATTAATTGATTTTTATTCTGTGTTTTTTAAACAATGTTATGTTTATAAGACAGAGTTTTTTGAATAAAGATATATATATATATATATATATATATATATATATATATATATATATATATTTTTTTTTTTGTTCTTTTTATGGGTGGGATAGACTCATTATTTGATACCACGTGGGTGGGTTAGCCTTTCTAGCTATGTACTCGGTTCCAGCTTTCTTTACGCTCGTTATGTCTTTGTGTCATCAATCTTGTTCATCAATAAGTATTCAGCTTTTGCTGTCAGTCAACTATCCATAAATTGTTGATACATTTCTCCTTCTGAATTTTGCCTTGTAGTGTTTTGCTAGTGTCCGATGTCTATTCCCTGTCTATTCCTGAGTAATGATCCCGACGATCTAGGCCTCTGAACAATTCAGATAGTCACATTGGTGGACGTGCGGTTTTGATAGACAGGTTTGTTTAGACTAGATTGTAATTTAATTGTCAGCGGCAGATCATGAAGCTCTAGTTTTGACAAGGCTGGTACGGCTAGATGGGACAAGTGGACAATCAATTTGGTGAGCTATTCTGTCTTATATGTCGGATGACAGTATAATAAATACAACTTTAAGGCGGTTTGACACAGATTACACCTGGGAATCTATGAGCCAGTCGTAGACTAAGAGAATGACATCCCGCATTTGAAGGTGAACTTCCTCCTTTTAGAAGAAGGATAGGATCAGCTCCAACTCAGTCATCAAGTGAGACCCAACACGAATTGGAGGCTTTATTAGAGCTACGCTGTACGCTGGTTCTTGTGCAAGATAAACCCAGTTTTAACTTGAACCTGTGCTAAACGTGTATTGAATAACCGGTAATAACCCTCTAAAGCCGGATTAAATCGCACTGGAATGCACTCACTGGAGAATCTTGAAATCAATTTAGAGATACAAATAGAGATACACAATTTCATTTATCACAATTATCAGACCCATTGCGTAATGCATGGAAGATTGAGGCCTTGCTGCACGGCGAACCCCTCCCCGACGACGCCCGAACGAAGAGAAACGTCCGCGACGCCGCGACGCCGCGACGCCGCCCTCACGCGTTCACCGTCGGCCAACTAATCTTGATGAAGACTCAGTGCCAACTGGGTCGGACCCTTGCGCGTAACCCGCCTAACTTCTGTCAATATCGGTCTGGCTCTCAATATTCTGGTTGAAAATAACGATTAAATCTCCAAGAAGATTCTGTTGCCATTTTCCCCGGCACCCGTCGCAATTAATATCTAAATCATATCCGTTCTCAGTTTCTTTCGTCATCACCCAACTAAGATATAGGCCAGCAGCGACCTCACCCTTAATTATTATTGATGGTCAAAACAGTTGCAGTCATTTCCATAAGAGTGATCTAGTTTTTAATGCTAATAAAGCCTATAACCTGATTGTGTGACTGTAGCCATAATGGGCCGTGATTGGTCGAGTCTCTGAGCGTGTCCTAACAATAGCCAACACGCAGCAACAATGTAAATACAGCCCATAAGTGCACAAAGTTACAATTGACATTAATCAGTCACGAAAAGAAATATATGAATAATTCTTTTTACTTGGAAATATTAGAAGTCTCCCATCAGATGGAGGGCGCTTGGGAGGGGTTTGTACAGAACCGTTGCGGGAAGGGGAGGGGGGGGGGGGGTATGTAGCCATTCATGTCAACATGCCCGCATCGAGAGGCTAGCAACTCCTGAAGTCCAGTGCACACTTGCCATGGAGTCCTATTGAAATACGTATGAAATCACTTGAAATCCCCTTAAAATCCGTATGAAATCACTTGAAATCCCCTTAAAATACGTATGAAATCACTTGAAATCCCCTCAAAATCCGTATGAAATCTCCTGAAATCACCTGAAATCTCTGAAATCACCTGAAATCTCTTGAAATCACTTGAAATCCCCTTAAAATCCGTACGGAATCTCTGAAATCATCTGAAGTCAGGTGTAAACCAAAAGTGCGAGTTGTAAACCCCTCGGCCCGCATTTCCTATAACAAATGGACAAATGGTAATCGCCTCAGTTGGTTTCAACCGAGGGGTTAACAACTAAAAAAATCAGGTGTACACTTGAAAAAAAATCAAAAAAATCACGGAAAATCAAAAAAATCAAGAAAAATCAAAAAAATCGAGAGAAATCAAAAAAATCACGGAAAATCAAAAAAATCAAGAAAAATCAAGAAAAATCATGAAAATGAAAAAAAATCACGGAAAATCAAAAAAATCGAGAAAAATCAAAAAAATCGAGAGAAATCATAAAAATCACGAAAAATCAAAAAAATCAAGAAAAATAAAAAAAAATCGAGAAAAATCAAGAAAAATCATAAAAATGAAGAAAATCAAAAACATCAAGAGAGATAAAAAAAATCAAGAAAAATCAGAAAAAATTGAGAGAAAACAAAAAAATCTAGAGAAATCAAAAATTCAAAAGATCAAGAAATCACGAAAAATTCAAAAGAATCAAAAAAATCACGAAAAATCAAAAAAATCACAGAAAATCCGAAAAATCAACAAAAATCACGAAAAATAAAAAAATCAAATAGAATCAAAAAAATCACGAAAAATCGAAGAAAATCAAAAAATCAAGAAAAATCAGAAAGAATTGCAAAAAAATCAAAAAATCACAAAAAATCAAAAAAAATCACGAAAAATCAAATAGAATCACAAAATTCAAAAAAATCAAGAAAAATCAAGAAAAATCAGGAAGAATCACAAAGATCACAAAAAGATCACAAAAAATCAAAAAAATCGAAAAAAATCGAAAAAAAAAAAAAAAATCAAAAAATCAAAAAAAATCGAGAAAAATCAAAAGAATCAAAAAAATAAAAAATCAGGTGTACACTAAAATGTCAAGTTGTTAACCCCTCGGTTTCAACTATGAGTATTTAACTATTTATAATTAATTGAACGTTTGAAACGAAATGAGGCACTTTATTTGATTATCGGTCGGAACACATGAAACAGGACTTTCAGGCATGCCTGTTGATTGTAACGAAGAAGTGAAGAGAAAGAACAGTGAATAGAATAATGGAACACGCCACGTCACCACCTGCTGGAACTACAGGCAAACGCAGAGTATGCGCTGTAAGATGAGCGAGATCTATCCACATATATTTAAATACCGGTACTCGAAAACTCGACACATGTACTTTGATCGTATAAATATATTTCATTCGATACCAACGAATCTAGGGAGCAGTGAATCTATCAGTGCAACATTTTTCTGCTATTATTTTTATCTGTGATGGATAGCGATCATTATATAACTCAAATTAGTTTCATCAACGTGTATTATTACCTCAGTAGGCCTCCACGGAATTCATGTTAATTACATTCTTGCTGCGTAATTAGACGAGCTTTAGCGAGGGTTCAATTTGACATACTGAAGAATTGGTGTTCGTTTTTCTTCTTTTTTTTCCTTTTTTAGCGTGTTCACCACACTGTGGAAACACACTTATATGTTTGGCCAGAAAGGGACCGAAAAAACGTATTTGTCGCCTAGTATCGCAAAATTTCTACATAAATTGAAAATTATTGCGCTTGGATTATGCAAATTTTTACAATCTTCGACTAGGTAGTAATAAAATTTGTCCACATAGCCTGTATATTTTCTAATTAAATAATCAAAGAATACTTCAGAAAAACAGGTTAGGCCACACCCACCTCCATTGTTGGCGTGGAGTTTTAGTTGGGGGCTCTATAGAATCGCTGGTTTTTCAAGTAAAATAGAAATTTGACCGCTTCAAAATTGTAATTGGTTATAATCTACCGCGTTGCGATAATATCTTTTGTCCACATAGCCTAAATATTTTATAATTCATTAAAAACCGAAAAAAATTGGGCTCCGCCCACTTTTGGTTCTCTCGTAACGATGGTAACGAGCATAAACAACGGATGTGTATCAGCTGACATATCTTTTCAAAATTGAATCTTTTTCTTTGGACAAACAGAATAGAGCCTACTTGAAATAATGACACTGCCCTCTTGAGTTGCACCAAAATTCACTATCAACATAGATCATTATCACATTAACCGTATTTTGTTACGTTACTTCAAAGTCTTCAAGAATGAAGATGGAGTGAAATACTAGGCTGAGGTGCCATAAGTGAAAGTAATATTTATTTTAGGCCTCTATAATTGAAGTCTGACACCATTAAATCAGTCTAATCTCCCAATCCAACGTAGTCGGGTTTGGGGGTGGAGGTAGCTCCACTGTCGTTTCTAGGGCTGCTTGCGATCTCGAAGCCGGTGAGCCATTCCGTCTTCCTTCCATCGTCTGCTTCTCCTTCTTTCTGCTTCCTCTTATTATGAAACCATAATGGGCAATAATATTAGGCGTATGGTATTTTGCCATGTAATTACACTGAAATTGGTAGGGCCTATGTAATGTTGTTCTGTATCATTGTCATTTGTAATATTAACTCGTTAAGGTTAGGTTGCCTACAGGTATAATTAGCCCAGGCATACAAACCATTAACTTCTTCTTCTATCAATTCACAGCAATGTTTAGCCAATGAATTAAAATGTAGGCCTACATAGGGCAGGCCTACAATGAATACTATCACAAGAGAATAACCTCAAAGTAATATTATAACCCATTAATTTCACGATTAAACTGCTTCCTCTTTCACAGCTGTGTCAGTTGTCAAACTCAAGTACGTGGTTTGGCCGCTGCCGTTCAGAATCAGCTGTCATTGTGAAAAATAATCTTAGTTGGAGGTTAATGTTTACACTGTCATTTCATTTGATGAAAACATATTTTCTGTGAGTCTAGATTTGGATCTTGATGGATATCTAGGCCCAATTCGATCATTAATTTCAGCTAGGCCTATTCCATACTTCAAAAAATTGTGCACTGGTATGCTTAGGTTTAAACTAATTTTACCTAACCTAACCTAATTCAATAAAAGCAACAGGCCTATTCAAAACTAGAAGCCTAGGCTACTCAAAGTCTTATTAATTATAAAATTACACCTCTTTCTTTCTTTACGACAGTAGACCTATGATCAACCGTGATTCATTGTAATGCGCATTTTGATATTTTGCTTAATGCTGACAGTCGTTAGGCCTAGTGGTGCAAACAATTCACACTGAAAGTAATTTATCTTTAGTTGTACTGTGGCTGCCCCAGCAATAATGGATAAATACACTATAAAAGAAGTGTGCATTTAGTTGTTCACAAAATTAATGGTGTAGTTTAAGTAGACCTAGCCTAATTTTTAGTTGCAGTATTTGACGAAATCTTCGTAGGCAAAATTGACGGAAGAGTTGAAATGGGTTGTTCATGATTCGTTCAACACAGTCGCACGGCAGAGTTTATATTAGTGTGACGTTCCTATTATACGTAGTTTTAAATTTCTTTTATGGCCTAAGCCATGAAGTTCTTCATTTGAATTTGATTGAGGTGATGACCTTAGTTAATGAAATTCAGGAGCAATTGCATTGAAATTTTGCATTTTAAATTAGTTAACATCATGTTTGTAATGATTGGAGGAAGGTGAAACATTAACCTACTCTGTTGGTCATATGGTGAAGACTAGGTCGATCAGTGAGTGGTAGATAGCGGCCCTAGGTTCAATCCCCGTCATCGACCATCTTTATCTCTGCCTCCGTCACAAAAATACGAAGTAGATTTTCTCAACAAACAAAACAAGTTCAGTGGTGTCAGAAAAACTGATACAAGTGATAACAGAGAAGGTGGGGATGTTGAAAAACTTGACCTTACCAGGCCTAATTTTGAAACAATATATTTTTGCAATCACAATTGACCGGCCATCTCTGGCATGACGTAAAATTTCAAGTTACTACCGCGTTCAGTGGAGGTCTACTCCATTTAAGTCACCACCAGCTCAGTTTATAATCCAACAGTAGGCCGTAATAATAATAATATTAACGAGAAAATTGCAATACCTATGGTTTCTTAAAATTCTTATGAATTGAAGTTTCATGGCTGTCATTTGAAAATTCAAAATATTCCAAAATATTACAAGATAATTGAGCTCTAATCGAAGTTGACATACAATTCAAAGGCTAGGCTTCTTTTGAATGTGTCCGTGGAGGACGTCACCGAACACCTGCGAGCCGCCGCTCTTCCGGCTTATAACGTCCAACACGGAGGCAGTGGACCAGCTACTCATATCAAGGCCTCCGCATCTTCCACCACCCTCTATGTGTGCCCGCTGCCAATCGTTCAGGCATTGAGTTTATAGGTTAACGCAATGGTTCGGTGAGGTTAGGTTGCATGCATTTTGCTATTTCAATTTACAAAGCTTCTTCTTCTTCTTCAAAGCTTCTTCTCACATTAATATTTAGCTAAATAATAGAAAAATTATGAATAAACATAGGCCAGGGCAACTAAACATCCCACGATCATACAGCGTCAAATTGATATTAATACTATGCCTACATCATTTCACAGTAATTTTGTCAATTTTATTCCACAAATGTTAAATGCAAATGTTATCACTACAATGTGCTAGGGCCTGGATTGGTTTCTCTTTTGTAGTTTTGTAAGTAAATATTTCCAGTTCGTAGGTTTATTAATAATTATATTTAGTGTTGCCTTCGGGTAACAAATTAGGAATCGGGTACCCGCCGAAATTACCCGGGTATTACCCGGGTAATTTTAAAAAAATCGCTCAATTTGATATATATAACACTAAACACACGTCGCTATGCTCACTCCAACAATAACACCACTCAAGTCCATACAAACTGCAAAACAAGCAAATATACAAGGACCTATTCAAGCTGAAAAACAACAGCGAAGTGAGAAGAAATACTTGACAAAACCCTCAAATCGTGGAGGTAGGTAATGGGTTGACTATATATGCTTCTCAGTTCTCGGTAAAGAATAGTATTTGGCATGGCAACTAGAGAGTGGGTGACAGGAGAGGGATTCAGTACACTGCACGTGTGACCACAGATAACGGTAGGTGGTGCGACTAGATTTGACGAGCGCATTTTGACAAGTTGAGGGAGGTGTGGGAAGGTAGGTGAAAAAGATTATGTAGAATGCGAAGTTGAATTTCTCTCGGTAGCTTGAGTGATTTATAAAAGTTATTTTCTATATTATAGGTACTGGTTAGCACGATTACCCGGAACGTAGACGGGTACCCGGGTAATGCATTACCCGTACCCGACCCGGATACCCGGGTACCCGAAGGCATCACTAATTATATTACATTATAATTACATAACTTCATACAATCAAAAACGACTGAGAACAGCAACAGCATTGAGATCAACACTTCAATGGCAACTGACTAGAGATGCCGTAGACTATATCGATATTTTGATAAATCGATTCATTTCCTTTCGATACATCGATTTTTGAATCGATACAATTGGTTCCGATATATTGCTGAATCGATGTTTTCACGTCCGATTTTCGATGTTTTATGTTAATTTTAAATTTGTCAATTATATTTTGTTTTCGAAGTATAATTTTGTAGCGTAGGGTTATGTACAGCTCTCGACTCTCGCCACCTGTCTCCGCTCTTCCACTTTCATTTATTAACGGACTTTCGCGATGAACACTAGGCGCCAGAAAACAATTCATATTCTGGATATTTCCCAATTGAACAGAAACCACTTTGTTGTCAACTG
Source organism: Brachyptera putata (assembly GCA_907164805.1). NCBI lineage: Eukaryota > Metazoa > Arthropoda > Insecta > Plecoptera > Taeniopterygidae > Brachyptera > Brachyptera putata. Next base: position 36,222,540 of record OU015464.1, read on the forward strand.
TTCACAAGAGTTGGTGATCCAACTTCATTAAAATCAGATACAATACAGTACAATACCAAAATTACGAAAAGTCGTACATGAAATATTTGCATTCATTGAAAGTGACTTGGCAATAGAAATAGATCCTGCTGCAACAAGTATTTTACACACAATATTCATTGAAAACTTGAATAGCTCTACCGGTATTTTAAATTTGGAAAATCGATTTTTCAAATTCAAATATCGATTCTCTCACTTCCGATTAATCGAATCGGAATAAAAAATATCGAATCGAATCGACGTATCGATTTTTTCGCTATATTGCGGCATCACTACAACAGACCAGTTTCCCTTCGAGCTCGTTTCGCTATGTAACTCTCGTTCTTGTTAAGAGAATTCGTAATTCTTTCGTCGAGCAGGCCGTGAACGTGTTGCCAATAATTGCTCAGTGATTGGTTGTTTTTTGTGTACGTAACATCAAGAGTTATTACGAACTAATCAACTATAAAGAAAGTATCATTATTATATATATATATTATTATATATTATATATGCATATATATATATATATTATGTATCATTATTATATTGAAATTTGGTGAAAATTTGAAATTTTTTGAAGGACATTTTTTTTATGAAAATTCTTCTCTGGCTTATTCTTATGGGTTAATTGGAAAATGGAAAATCAGTTTTCTCAGAAGTGGTGCAACCGATTGCGTATAAAAACTAATGAGATTCAATCCAGATGATGACACATGGGCATGCCAAGTTTCAATCGAATTTGAATTTTCGGCTGACCTGTAGAGCGCGAAAAAAAAAAAAAAAAAAACATGTACATTTTTTTCGGGTCAAGTGAAATTGAGTCTTCGCTTCGCTCATCCAATAATAATAAATAAAATATATCTAGTATAATTTGAAATCAATCAAGCCAAAATAAGATCTAAATAATAAAATTGCGGAAGTTTTTGTATTTTGTGTATCGTGTGGTTCAAGTTGAATCGTTGTATCATTAACGCGCTTATATGAATGGACTTTAGGCCATTTGTACATGTTTTGAAAATAATATGCATGTCGACTATATGAACACAATATGTGATACACAAAACTGAGACCACTATACATACAAATATTGCTATTGAACTTTTTTTTTTATGTTTCTGTAAATAGAAGAGATCAATACAATGTTTTATTCCACTATTCCAGTATACAGTATTCCAGTATTTTATTCCAGTATACAACTTACCATTTTATTCTATTATTTATAGTTTGTCTATAGACGCTATACCCACTAGAAGCCATATGTATAAATATATATATATATATATATATATATATATATATATATATATATATATATACATTCAAGGTCTAGAGGTAGCGTATCTGCTTCTGGTTCCAGGGCCGCAGGTTCAAATCCTGCGTAAGATTGGGGTTTTTAAAATGTCGTTTCATCTATCATCACCTCACCGTTTCTTTATCATCTGCTTATTTGTTCCCTCTATAACCTAGCTGTTGGTGAGGTCAAGCAACATGGAAAAAGAAGCATTTAATAAAAGTTCTAGATAGGCCTATAAGCAAAATACTAAAGGAACTATATTCTGTTGTCGATGGAATTTAATTAATTCAGGATTTTCTGTCAATAGAAGAAATCATGTAAGTTTTTTTGTAAATATAAGCAATGTATTCAAGATTTCTGTCAATAGAAACAATCAATTTGAGAATTTATTTTTACAGAATAATCTATTTAAGGTTTTCTGTCAATAGAAGCAATCAATTTAAGTTTTTTTTTCTATATAAGGGTGTCCAAGGGTGAGCGCGCTTACCCTTGTTTTTTTCTTTGTCAGTTCTCCACAGGTCAAACGGCTACAGCTTTCAACTTCAAACTTTTTTCCAATATGGTTCCTCATCTAACATAGTTCTGTATAGTTTTGTGGCATTATCGGGTGGTAACTTTTTTTTCATGAATTTTATAAATTTCAAAAATACTCATTAGAATAACACAGCGGAAAAAAAAATATTTTTACTTTCCAAAAAACTGAAATTTTGCGTGAAGTTAAATTACATTTTGATACACATTTCTGGAAACTTTCACCTTGATCGGGTCAGCCATTTTCAAGAAAAAACATAAAATGTCTTAATTTGTTAGGCCTACCACTCCAAGCAGTTTTTACCCATTTTTAGCCATACTATTACTATCCGCTTGTCTAACAACGCATATATGACGTTTTCCTAGCTTATAATGATTCTTTACGTTTTAGAATCCCCACCGTGTTTTTCGAACTATGGATGCAATAGGTTTGTTCGATTTGTCTGCACCAGGGGCAGTTGGTGTAGGCTCGGTGTAGGCTCATTGCACTATGGAAATGACGTCATGCCAGTTTGGTGTAGCACCAAGCTGCTATATTACACCCCAAATCGAACACTTCCGAATTCGTTACGCGGCATTTTAGTAAGTGTAAAAAAGGCTGACAAAAAGGCTGCTCTAGGTATTGTAATAGACTCATCATCATCTTCGTCGTCGTCATCATCGTCTAGTGATGAAGATGAAGGTTCTGAAGTATTAATGCGAGTTTTATCAGTTGTACTGGAACGAGGAATCCGGCATTCAGTAATAAAATATCACGAGGCAACAGTTCCAGAATATTCGGACAGAGAATTTGTTACACATTTTCGTCTCTCGAGGGATGTTGTTCAGGATTAGGCTGTTTTATTTGAGTCTAGTCAACAATATATTGTCACAGTAGTTCATAAACTACTGTTTTTCTTCAATCATGACTTCTATTCTAATCGACCATTAACCACGATCATCATCTTTTACACGTTTTGTTCCGACGTCTGTCGTTAGGGAGAATGAACTATACATTTACTTAAACAGCGTAAATGTCCCTCTCGACAGACCGGACACGTAGTAACATCAGGTGAGGTGGGTGTATAAAAGCGTGTGTGATAAGGTAACTCGGTCTCTTTAGAAGACACCAGAAGACGGGAGGGACAGAGCCGCTGTTAACACTGATCCTGCCGGTCAACACTCAAACCATTGTCGCTAGTGTACAGTCTCTCTGGAGACCTCCTGGAGTGAGGATGTGCTGCTTCGTTTCTCCTCATATTTCTTCCGATCGGTGTGGAAGTACTGGGTCAGGGGAGTGGTGAAGGGGAACGGCAACCAATTCCGGAGAACTGCTGCCTGTGTTTATAAATGATAACCGCTCGTTTTCAGCGGCGCGCCTTTACGTTAATGTTGGCTTATCTGAGAAACTCTGAATAAGCAATGACACATTCTAATATTATATTTCGACTCGGGTAAAGCGTATGATGGAGACGTGAAACTCCCGTGCGCTAATGTTGTGGGAAGGGGAGACGGTCGATCAGAATCTTCGTCTTTCATGTGACGAACATTTCATTCATGTATAACAATGCTTATCAAATGAACTAGTTTTTTGTTGGAGAGGTTTATTCAATGATACATTCATTATTTTATAATTGATTTCAATCCCTCAATATCAAGACTCATAACTCATGTAAGTGCAACAATAATAGAAAAAATCAATTATCGATGCAATTTATAAAAAGGAAGTGAATATGTATGCATTAGTATTAGGATCATACCGCATTTGATGGCTAGGGTAAATACGCGGCTTGAAACGTAAAATAACAGTCTTGATGTTCCTCACGAATCTTGGCCTATCTAACACTAAACAGCACGGACAAAAATTAAAAAACTTGACAGAACACACCCGTAAATCAGGTCCCTACATTTCCAATCAGAAAAATGTATAGGCCTATTCTAAATCTAACGAATGAAACATGAGCCAGGGTACGTATCATACACTATACTCGCTTGTTGATTTGGGGCCGTCGATTAAAAATCATCAAGTCAGTCTCACTAAACAATTCCAAATGACCGTATTGAATCAGATAG
>OU015464.1:36228937-36298477 GCA_907164805.1 Brachyptera putata
ATCTGTATTGAAAAGTTTCAAATTTTTCAATATTTTTAATATAATTCGGAAGTTTATTATATAATTTTTCATTTATATAACTAGAGTTGATTTGTGTTAATTTGGATCGATATTTTTTAGAATGGAGATTTTCTTTCTGCCTCGTATCATGTGGATGTATGTTTTTATTTAAAGTTTGACTGTGAAGAAATATCTTTGTAATTAATATTGACTGCATTATATATATACTATGAAAAGTTAAAATTTCATGTTTTATAAAATGAGGTTGATGGTTTATTGGAAGAATTTTTTTCTTGTCTCAGACCTATAATATTTCTTATTGCTCGTTTTTGTAATCTGCAAATTTTAATTGAATCAGTGGAATAACCCCAAAATTCTATACCATACCGCATGTGCGAGTCAAAAGCAGCAAAGTACACAAACACAAACAAAACGCTACCAATTTAAACTATTATTGGGGATTGAGATCCAATTATATTCATCGCTCATTCTCAATAATTTCTTTGATAATAAAGAAGGCTTTGTTTTAATCGTTCTTCAATTAATTGGTGACACTTGTTGCTTGGATTTAATTGGTTTTCTTAATAGCTTTGAATGATGTATAAAAATATCATTATATATTTTTTTATATCAAAACGAGTGAATGGATTTCAGTGAAAGTTTGGAATCATATGTATCATTATTAAATTGAAATTCGGTGTGAATTTGAATTTTTTCGAAGGACATATTTTGTACGAAAATTCTTCTCCGGCTTATTCTTATCGGTAATTTGGAAAATTAGTTTCTCAGAAGTGGTGCAATCGATTGCGCATAAAAATCAATTAGATTCAATCCAGATGATGACACTTGGGCATGCCAAGTTTCAATTGAATTTGAATTTTCGTTTTGACCTGTAGAGCGCGAAAAAAAAAAATTGCGAGTCTAGTTAAATTGAGTCTTCGTTTCGCTCATCCAATTATCAATCAGAAGTATAATTTTATAAACTTTAATCGTTAATAATAATTAATATATTCAAATAATAATATTGAAATTTGTTGTAAATAATACCATTTCGGTCAGAATATTGCTTTGCTGATTTTATTCAATTCGGTATTGTTGAAAATATGTATTTTCATAAAAAAAAATGTATAATAGTGTGTATCGTTCATGTGTTTATACATTCAGTTAGTATTTGATTATTTGTGTACCGATTTTATTTTTCAAATTCAAGTTGGTGCCATATCTCAAAACGTGAATGTACATTTTATGAAAATATACGCTATATATATGTACGTAAAATAAATATGTAAAATATATAGTAAAATATATACGTAAAATATATACGCCGTAATACGGTACGGCCCCTGGTGGTCAATATGAATTGGGCCTGAAAACAGAAGTTATCATGTTTTACTACGTCATCAATAATTAACATTTGAAAAAGAAGAGAAAACGAGAATACGAATAAGATAAGTTCCATTGAAAAAGAATGTTCATAGAACGATACAACAGACACACGTGGTATACTTACACCTTATGAATGATTTATTATTAATGTTGTGAAAACTCTACAGCTGGGCCGTAATTAAACAAGCAGAAATTATGCAAAAGGAATTCCGACAAAGGAACCGTCAAACTCAGCTAGTTCAGCTGTAGTTTGTGAGAGGGGGGGGGGGGAGCTTTATTATTGGTCGATTTGACATCATAGACGGTCTTATGACGAGAGACCGACTTGTGACGGCTGAGCCAAATTGACGTGCTTTAACATAGAAGTGCTCTCTCCAAAAGTCGGCGCTCTACTGCCGGTAATCGGGATGTCTGCTAAGTCATCAACTTGAGTACTAGCAGCGCTAGTAGCGGGAGTTGTAGTAACTTGATGGTCATAATGGAAAATTCCACCCACACCATCAATTTATTTCATTCGCGTAAAGCCATATACATGGGACGTCTTGAGTATATATCTTTAGTCTATGATATTAGTATATCCTCCTAGGCCACACCCACAACTCGCTAGACATTAGTTGGGAATTTGACCGCTGTCGCCGGCCTAGTCGAGCGCCCTTGGCTGGCTCGGTTATCGCGAAGAATTGTGCTAAATCCCAGTTTCGAGCGAGCGTAAAATATCGTAAAACATGTGCATAAAGTTTCTTAGAAAACTCTGCTCATACTTGATGTATCGGGACAAGTGAGGTGTCATTTCATTCGTAAATGTTGGCAGATTGAGTCGGTTTCATTTATATTAAAATCAAGCCACTAATGCTGACGCTATGACATGAAGAAATTAGCTTACTTCTTCAACCAAATATGACATTCCGAAAAAATTGGATATAAAATTAGAGATATTAATTCATCACATTTTTTTTATTTCAGCCCTATATTCAGAGTGTGTACTATTTGCACAAAAAAAATCAAATGGATAACTCAAATCGCACAGAAAATTTGCATGAATTTACAAATGTCTATATATTATTGAATTTTCCGTAATTTCCCCCCCAAATTTTTTTTTTCAAAAAGTGAAAAATATTTTTTTCAACATATTTTAGAGAGTACAATCCGGAAAGAGTTGAAAAAACGCATTGAAAATATTGTAGGATCCCCCTTAAATCTTAGCGTGCTACTGTCCCCGATCGACGTACTCTTTCGGGCAATGGTCTTCACCATGTGGCTAAGTATTGGTCTGGTTGACCATTTTATTAATAACTTTCAATTTCTTTTGTCGTCGGTCCGTTAAAATTTTATTATTGATAGACGACAGGATCATTTCATAACCTCTTTCGGCATTTGTACTCTAAATTATTTTTTACTCAATCAACACTTATTATTCAAGGTCCAATAACCTATAGATTTGTAATTAACCCTAAGATCCCTACAACCAACCTCTCACTAATTCATAGGTAAGCGTTCTTCTAAATTATTGGCTACACCCTTCATTAGAATCCTTTTAGATCGTAACATCCAAATTCCGGTTGTAACAATATGACTTTAACTAAGCAACGGTATGTATGTGATTTAACATTGGTTATTTGGCCCTAGGTGTAGACCTATGCTTGGCCTGACCTCACTAGCCTAGATCGATGCATATTATCCAGTACCACATCTTTTTTCTACGCACCAATATTTTAAATAACAAACCTATGATTACCTAGTAACTTTTCTAATTTCAGAACATGGCAGAGAGACAATTTCTGTGTTGAAGCACATACATACGTTCCTGTGGTTTGTGGGGTATGAAACGTCGTCTTACAGAGATGTGTCGGACCGTTTTAATGTCAGCCTGAGCACCCTTTTTGACATTATCACAAGGGTCAGCCAATTTTTGTGTTCCTTACCATATATACGGTGACCAAGTGAGAGAGAGATCTTGGATACCAATGCCTATTACTTGGATAAAAAAGGCTTTCCTAATGTTGTCGGTAAGTGAACAAAACTAGGCCTACATGTAAAGTTGAGAGTATTTGCTATAGGCCTAATACTATCACTAAGCTAAAGTGTGGTCATTGAGATTGGTATATGGTACATATAGTCATTGACTTCATGATAACTATGTTAGAAAGACGGTACATTCTTATGGGAGCCTCTATAAATCTGACAGTTCGAGCTTCACCCCAAAAACATGGTATTTCGTCCAGGTGCTGCTAAGTGTTGCCGGTACTAGTACTACGGTACTGACTAGTAATGCCGACACTATAGCACCACCTGGGCAAAATACCATGCTTTTGGGTGAGCTCAGGCCAGTCGATCACGGTTGCTCTTATAGAACTTTAACATTAGATGTAGGCCTACTCTCTTATAACTGCAAACTCAATGAGTTTGCGTCAAAGAGGCAAACTCAACTCAGCTGGTACATCTAGTTTCATTGTGTTGTTGTAGGTGTTATTGATGGCACCCACATCCTGATTGACAAGCCAAAAACAGATGCAGAAAGCTACATAAACAGGAAGGGTTTCTACTCTATTCAAGCACAACTAGTGTGCAATGAAAAGAGGAGGGTTATCGATTCTTTTATTGGATTTCCTGGATCGGTACATGATGCTCGTGTCTTCACAAACTCCGATATATATATAAATTTACCTGAACGGTGTCAAGGTAAGGTATGATTTGTGTAGCTAGGCCTACTTTCATGAATTAAAAAGAAAGCACGAGAAAGCAGCATGTATATCTGTTATATCATCACCTCTGTTTCTCTAGGTGGGTATCTACTCGGAGATAGTGCTTATCCCTGCCTAAATTCTTTGATACCACCCTACAAAGATAATGGGCATTTAACACCGTCACAGAAAAACTTCAACAAGAAACTTTCGTCTTGCCGCATTGTTATTGAGCACACAAATGGTATGCTGAAGCAAAGGTGGCGACAGCTGTACCACCCAAAGTTGCGCGATATTACGAGAATTTGTGAAGTGATCAAAGCGTGTTGCATCTTACATAATGTAGCAAGTGTGGGAGACTTTGAGATATTTAGGTTTGAAGAACCTATCAATGATCCAATGGCAGACTATCACGTACAGTTTGACAATGATGGACATGCGAACGAATATGGTAAAAATTTGAGGAATGAAATTTGTGCTTTGCTGCCCATGAACTAAGACAACGACAATGTGGCTTTTGTGTGCAACTCTCCATTGAAATTTGATTCATCCTATGTAATATTAATATTTATAAGCAATTCTTATTCAACTATATCAGATTCTTTGATTTCATGTTACAAATAAAGATCATTATTTTATTATCAACTCAAATACTTTACTTGTATCGCACTATAGTCGATGATAATACTAGAAGTGAAGGAGGTAAAATAACCTTTCAACCTATTACCGTATTATTATATTTTATTATTAAACTTGGGTCTGTAGCTATAGCACAAACAATTATTACATGTTACTTTGATAGGCCTATAAAATTAAGTAAGGCACTTTCATATTGGTACACTTGCATTTTTAACATTAAATGATAATCATACTGAATTATAAGATAATAATCATCTATCCAAAATCACGAATTAACAGAGCAAGTTAACAAATGTAGGCCCACCTATTAACATCAATTGCACCTCATTATAATGGCAAATTATAAAACTAACGCAGTAAACAATCAAAAACATAGAATATCAAGCATCAATGGCAACATAGAATAAGAAAATGATTAAATATGATATAAGTCATCAACAATGTCAATTAGCAATCATTATATAACAGTCTTGTTAATAAGGTACATAAAAAATCTTCAGTCTCAAGCCTAATCTGGTACGATTAATGCTCTAGTTTACCCGTGGTAACATGCAAAGTGAAACTAGTATGTACTACTACCACTACTTTCATTTTAATAATAAGATGAAAGGACATATATTTTTGATTTTGAGGGGTGAAAGAAGCATCATGTTCTATACATTGTTTTCTAATAATTTAGTAAATATTGGAGTGAGGATTAAATGTTATTTTTATGTGTTATTTACATCTGAAAGGTGAAAGACTATACTGTATAAATGACTTGGTATTTTTGTTCAAGGATAGAATGACTATCGACACCTTGTAATACAGTTTTGATATGTTCTTTATCACTACGTATTGCTGATAGATCTTCACAATTATGTGTATATGTTAATTATGATGAATAAAAATTGAAAAAAAAAATAATGAAAGAATATCAAACGATTGGCACTTGTTGAATCTCAACAACTAGGAAATAATACAAATCAGTAAACATAACCAAACAATGTTGGATTGGGCCTGTTAATATAATATAATATGGTAAATAAAAAGCCAACAATAAATTCTATTGGCAATAAAAAATATTGAATAATTACACTAGGTACTATGCTTGTTTTATAAAATGATAACCCTACTTTTTCAACAGTTCTGTAACCAGCTCTAGCTGTTTTGCTTTCAATTCGTTTTTCAGAGTCATCGCTGCCATTTTTTCTTCATGTCGTTTTTGAGAAGTTTGGACCTTTGCTTCTTCTCTGGCGGCAATGTCTTTCCGCCACTGCTCCAGGACACCTTGTGTGGATAAGGGCCGTTTTTTTGTGTGCTAGGTTCACTAGTGTCCGGTGATTGGCACTCGGGGTCATCCAGGTCTATCCCACTAGAAGAAACAAAGAATTTTTTAAAAATAATAATTGTCAATGCATTTCAATATAATTTAAACCAGTAGACTTACATGCATTGACATTTTTAGCAAGTTACATCTTTTGACGTTGCTCAACACCCCATCGCTGAATAGAGCTTTACAGGGGACGGATGATAGGGACGGATAGTAAGCCTCCATATATCTAGATGTGGCGGACTACTAAAGTTTCAAGTCTTGAAGTATTTAATTTTCATCACATTTACCTTTGTTCAGCTGACCTTGATGCAGCTGGCTCAAGCCCCGACCGTTCTCTCAATTCCTTATGCGTTATTTTACGGCCCGACGCAAGGAGGACTTCTGGCAGAATATTCCTCTTAATAGAGAACATACTAAATTACCATCCTGTTGATGCAGGATTTCAACACTGGAAGTTATCAAGTTATGTTGGGTCTATGCACTATGTAATTACTTTTCAATCCCAGGTATGGTTTTCCTCCCTCTGCCCGTCTTTTTGGTATTGTCGGTTTTCTTTTTCCAAGCTCACTCGAGCGTTTTGAACCGATTCTTGATTTGGGTTGCCGTGTAATTGTATCCCATGGCCTTGAACAGGCCTTCCATTTTTATCCACATTTTCTCCCGTGTAAGAATTTTTCTCTCAACTACACATTCATTGAGATCTGGATAATTTGCCAGCAGAAATTTCGTTGCTTGTTCACTCCAGGTGTTGGCTAGTTGCTCATCATCCGTATCGATCCCAATAACCTGCTCATCATTTGAGTCATCTTCCAGGCATTGCATTGCATTGGAGCATTGGTCCCATGCTTCCGGTTGTAGAGCTGAAAAATCAAGTCTCATTGGGACATTGCCAACTACAACATCGAGGTGCAACGTACCAGTGCGCACCATGTCATCAATGAGTTTGCAGTCTGTCATTACTGTGTTGTCCAGAGGATCTGAAACATAATGTGGAATGCTTATTACAATAAGCACGCATTTTTCAGATGATAGATAAGTGAACACGCGCTTATTTTCAATTGCCAATCAAACAAGACGCAAGGGTTAGGTCAGAGCATTAAATGTTTACAAGCTCGAGTTAGCTTAGCCTAGGGTCAGGCCTGCTCGTAGATTTTCTATATTATTATGAACATAGGCACGCATTTCTTAAATCTAAAGATAAGTAAACAAGCGCTTACTTTTTAATTGCCAATCAAACAAGACGCAAGGGTTAGGCCAAATAAATGTTTACAAGCTCGAGTTAGGTAACCTAGGGCCAGACCTGCTGCATCTTTTTACTGTTCACATGATCGTAGATTTTCTATATTATTATGAACATAGGCTACAAATGACTCACCGTCAGAAAAAAAGCATAGTGCTCGTCCTGGACAGCTGGATTGTTGTTAGTAACCAATATCTTCATTACTTTCATAGCTGCATCCTCCATGTTGAATCTATAAAACTGCGCCAAAACAATCTGCACTACACCAACACACCACCTCCCGAGCTGGTGCGCTAAAAAGCTGCCCCAATTTACACCAGCGCCAAATCGAACGCGCACGGTGCTGCACTAGGGTCGGCAAAGTAGTCTCCACCAGACAAATCGAACACGTTGGTGTAGTGGTGTAGCTTGGTGTAGACAAATCGAACAAAACTAATGGTGTCCACCAGAAATATGTTTTACTGAAAACAAAAATACCGCGAAAAAATATGTTTCACGTCTATTTTCGAATTCTTTCTTCCATAGATCCGTTCAGGGTTGACCCAGCGCCTTGATAGTTTATATTGACAGGTGGCTCACTCTATGCGGCTTACAGTGGGACTAATGCGAAACATTGACACATCTGGTGGCTACTGAGAGAGGCTAGTACACTGAACCGCCATTCAGGAGACCGGGGTTCGATTCCCGCCATGGTCGACATTGCACCACACAGGTCGCAGGGTTTGACCGATCGACATGAAACTTTTCTGTACATGCAAACTTATCCAACTTAGAACTGTATAGGTTTTGGGTCCAATCTGTTGGACCAAACTTTAGAAACATCATCTCAAAGTTTCTAAAAACCCCATAAGATTAGGCTAGGCGGAAAAAATTGAAATCTCACCAAAATAATTCAAATTGTCCTCAAATGTGAAAACGGAAGACGGAAGTGATACACATAATTAAAAATTTGTCTGTAATTCGGAACAGCCGTTTCGAAGAAAATAATGTAATAGCCTACATGTTCTATATTCATCGAGTAGATAGAAATAATAGCAGAAAAATGTTTCAGTGATAGATCCACGGCTTCCTAGATTCGTTGGTATCGAATAAAGTATAATATCGTACATGATCAAGGTGTGTCGAGTTTTAGATTGTACTTGATAGATATCTCGCTCATCACGCAACGCATGCGTCTGCCTGGTGATGACCTAGTCTGTCAACGTCATCCAGACGGCCATGTTTGTTTGACTGCAGAGGAACTGAGTGCACATCGAGCAATTGAACATGCAAACAAGAACATATTCTTGTCATATTCTCATTTATACTTTTATCCACGAAAGAAGGCCGATCGTCCACCAACGATCACCATCATTTTGTACAACCATTTTCTTTCTGCGCTCTTGAGTATCACTCACACATCGTGTTTTACCTCACAGCTTTCAGCCTCAATCAGGCTGAAACCAAGCACGTCATTTCCTTTTAAGAGAATTTGTATTTCGAAAGATCAATAGATGTTGTGGAACGGAGAAATAGTTGGAATAGCTTATACCGTCTTACAGCATGCTTTATACAATGACACCAGGGGCGGATACAGGGCCTCAATCGGCCTCAATCGCCCCTCAATGAAATAGAAAAGACGAAAAAAAATAAGGAAGAGAGAAGGAAAGAAAGAAAAGAAAGAGAAAGAAGGAAAGATATGTATATATGGACGATATCGTACACAGATTCATATTTTACATAATTGCATAGAAAATCAAATATCAGATGGGCACCTTCAGTTTTAGGAGAAAATTGATTTTTGCATTTAAATCTCATCTGAAACACGTTGAACCATACTGAAAAAAAGTGTGTTCAAAGGAATTTGATGTACTGTTTCGAAATGACAGCTCTGGTACGTAGTTTATGAGTTAGCAGATATCAACAAACAACCATATGCTTCTTCCAGATACAAATTATTTATTACAATTTTTGTAAATTTCCAAAATGATAACAAAGGTAACGATGACAATGAAGTGAAATGGAGAGAGGGTCGTCTCTAGGGGTGGGCAAAGAGCGTGAGAGAAGAACAAACACCGAAACCACGTGACAAATGTACATTTCACCATTGAAGTTTCATAACAATTACGGTATTTCATCGAAAATTGGTCGAAAATAAAAAATCAGGAAATAATAAACAATCCTCAAGTGAATGATATCCGTCCAGCACAGCACCGACAAGTGAAAGGATTATGTGATGTTGTTTCAATTGCAGTCATATCATGAGTGAGGGAGTCGAGGGTTTGGACAGGGAGGAATAAAACTCCCTCTCGCAACATATCGCCGTATTTCGGCCGCATATGAGTGCATTTTCAACAATAAGAAAGTATATTGCTTACATTTTCATTTTCAATGCGTATCCCACTTATAATAACTAGGCAAACGCAGGATGTGCGTTGTACGATGAGCGAGATGTCTATATAAAGTATAATCGAAAACTCAACAGACCTTGATCATTTGAAATGAACTTCATCCGATGTCAATGAATCTAAAAAGCCGTGACTTCGACAATGCAACATTTTTCAACTAATATTTCTATCTTTTCGATGAATAAAATACATTTATTATATTATTTTCTCCAAAACGGCTGGTCCGAATATCAAACCGAATTTTCATTTATGTATATTATTCTTGTGTTCACATTTGTGGAAAATTTGAATCATATTGAAGAGATTTTATTTTTCAATTTTTTCCGCTCAGCCAAATCATATGGGGTTTTTAGAAACTTCTAAATGATGTTTCTCAAAAATGGTCCAACCGATTAGACCTTAAAACTATACAGTTCCAAGTTGGATAAGTTTGCATATAAAAAAAAAGTTTCATGTCGATCGGTCAAACCCTGCGACCTGTGCAGTGTTTACAAACAAACAAAAAAACAAACAGAAAAAACGCACAGACAAAGCTCCGTAAGACTTGAGTGAAAATCTTCGCTACGCTCATCTAACTAGGCAAACGCAGGATGTGCGTTGTACGATGAGCGAGATGTCTATATAAAGTATAATCGAAAACTCTAAAACCTTGATCATTTGAAATGAACTTCATCCGATGTCCATGAATCTAGAAAGCCGTGACTTCGACAATGCAACATTTTTCAACTAATATTTCTATCTTTTCGATGAATAAAATACATTTATTATATTATTTTCTCCAAAACGGCTGGTCCGAATATCAAACCAAATTTTCATTTATGTATATTATTCTTGTGTTCACATTTGTGGAAAATTTGAATCATATTGAAGAGATTTGATTTTTCAATTTTTTCCGCTCAGCCAAATCTTATGGGGTTTTTAGAAACTTCTAAATGATGTTTCTTAAAAATGGTCCAACCGATTAGATCTCAAAACTATACAGTTCTAAGTTGGATAAGTTTGCATATAAAAAAAAAAGTTTCATGTCGATCGGTCAAACCCTGCGACCTGTGCAGTGTTTACAAACAAACAAACAAACAAAACGCACAGACAAACCGCCGTAAGACTTGAGTGAAAATCTTCGCTACGCTCATCTAATTATGTAAACTCTTCGACTACGATTTTAATTTATTTTGATAACGGTAATTCAACTGGTAGCCGGCAAAAAGATCGCGGCAAAAAGATCGCGGACAATAAGATCGCGGCGACCATATGATCGCGGACAAAAAGATCGCGGGCAAAAAGATCGCGGACAAAAAGATCGCGGCGACCATATGATCGCGGGCAATAAGATCGCGGCGACCATATGATCGCGGGCAATAAGATCGCGGGCAAAAAGATCGCGGCGACCATATGATCGCGGACAAAAAGATCGCGGGCAAAAAGATCGCGGACAAAAAGATCGCGGCAACCATATGATCGCGGGCAATAAGATCGCGGCGACCATATGATCGTGGACAAAAAGATCGCGGGCAAAAAGATCGCGGACAAAAAGATCGCGGCGACCATATGATCGCGGGCAATAAGATCGCGGCGACCATATGATCGCGGACAAAAAGATCGCGGGCAAAAAGATCGCGGACAAAAAGATCGCGGCAACCATATGATCGCGGGCAATAAGATCGCGGCGACCATATGATCGTGGACAAAAAGATCGCGGGCAAAAAGATCGCGGACAAAAAGAGCGCGGCGACCATATGATCGCGGGCAATAAGATCGCGGCGACCATATGATCGCGGGCAATAAGATCGCGGCGACCATATGATCGCGGGCAATAAGATCGCGGCGACCATATGATCGCGGGCAATAGATCGCGGACAATAGATCGCGGCGACCATAGATCGGGGCAATAAGATCGCGGAAAATAAGATCGCGGCGACCATATGACGCGGACAAAAGATCGCGGACAAAAAGATCGGGCACCATATACGGGGGAAATAGACGGGGGAAAAAAGATCTGGGCGCCCTATGATCCGGAAAAAAAAGATCCGGGCAAAAAGTTCGCGGACAAAAAGATCGCGGCAACCTTACGCGGGCAAAAAGAGCGGGACCATATATCGCGGACAATAAGATCGCGGGACCTAGATCGGGGAAATAAGATCGCGGCGCCCATATGACGCGGAAATAAGATCCGGGCAAAAGATCGGGGCGCCCATATGATCGCGGGCAAAGTGGGGACAAAAAAATCGGGGGCAAAAAATCGGGGCGACCATATGATCGCGGGAAATAAACGCGGCGACCTAGGGCCCGGGAAAAAAAAAATCGGGGGCAAAAATATCGCGGCCCATATATCGCGGGCAATAATCGCGGCGACCATTGATCGGGGGAATAAGAGGGGGTCCGCGGAGTACATATGATCGCGGACGAAACTTACCGCCTTTAATAGTATCTAATACATGGAGAGGGATACCCTAACCATAACTTATATTACGCTAGTCGAAACCGCCGTTCGCCGGCAACCGATGCACAATGCTCGGGCATAGGGCGACCACGGGTGAGAACGAGAACGAGAACGAGGGATCTAGTCCGAGCCCGCGTTTCCGAACGCCGCGATGAAACACGGCCGCACCGGCAATAAAAGAAGCGCATCGTTCTCCTCTACACCCGTGTGGTCGAATCAGCCTGATCCGACCAGCCGTTCTCCTGCAACGTTCTCCCGAGTGTCTCTTATGGGCGCCGTCGTGTTGAACGATTTGCAGCGATGGTCGGAGGACGGCCGTTCGAATCCCGGTCAAACTCGGTACACAAATGCGTGTTTCGTCGGTGCGCATCCACCGGTGCAACCCCCGTCTCGATCTGAATCGCCGTTCGCCGGCAATTGCCGGTGAAAGTATGCAAATCTCGGGTATAGGGAAACCACGGCTAGGCCAAAAAATGATATCTTGTCCGAGCCCCCATTTCTGAACGCCGCGACGGAACGCGGCCGCCTGGATAGTAAAAGACGTGGATCGTGCCCCTCTAAATTACCTGCGGGGCCAGAAGGGGGCTTCCCCCCGGGGGTCGCCGGTTTCGCGTTAACTCGCCGTTGCATAAGTGTTCTCATATGGTATTTCCTTTTGCAAAATGAGATCGCCCCCCCCCCCCCCCCCCGCCCCTGAATGATACTTGGCTTATACAATGATATTGTTCACAAACTATGACTAAATGAACAACTTATTATCATAGGGGGGAATTACGTTATTAATGAAATGCTTCGATCCAGTGTTCGAGGTGTTTCTGGAATCCACTGGAATATAGAACTGCATAATCAATTTCAACATGGAATACTTTTGTAGGACGAAGTTCAGGGTAAAAGAGCAACTCCATATTCCAGAAGACTCTTTCAAATTTCAACGGGAGTAAGTAATTGGATGAGCGAAGCGAAGACTCAATTTCACTTGACCCGAAAAAAAAAGTACCGTTTTTTTTTTTTCGTTTGCACACTACAGGTCAAACGAAAATTCAAATTCAATTGAAACTTGGCATCCCCATGTGTCATCATCTGGATTGAATTCCATTGATTTTTATGCGCAATCGGTTGCACCACTTCTGAGAAAACTAATTTTCCATTTTCCAAAATCCCCATAAGAATAGGCCTAAGCCAGAGAAGAATTTCCGTAAAAAAATATCCTTCGAGAAAATTCAAATTTTCACCGAGTTTCAATATAATAATGATACACATTATGCCAAACTTTCACTGAAATCCGATCAGTCGTTTTAATATAAACAATTATATAATGACATTTTTATACATCTTTCAAAGCTATTAAGAGAACCAATTAAATCCAAGCAACAGGTGTCAACAATTAATGAAGAACGATTAAAACAAGGCCTTCTTTATTATCAGAGAAATTATTGCGAATGAGCGATGAATATAAAAGGAGGGTAATGACATAATTGTTTGGATCTCAAGGTGTATATATATATATATATATATATATATATATATATATATATATATATATATATATATATATATATATATATATATATATATATATATATATATATATATGTGAATAGAGCTGTCATTACGTTTCATATATAGTAGTCTAATATTGCATATAATATTAAACTGCATCAGATATTTCCTTCATTAGAATATTCTACGAGATAAACCAACCGAATGGAAAGATAGATTTTAACTTGAATGCCGTCAAAACATCAACTTGATGTAACTTTTTGAAAAAATTCAATTTCATTCTCATTAGCTCGTCCATCAACGCGGAAACACATAACGCGTTTTCCTAGTTAAAGTATTTTCTACGATTATTCGGTTGGTATAAAACCTTCTTTTTCCGTGAATACATACATAATTAATCTCCGCTGCCAATGTGGTGGACTTCTATTGTTTTCTTATTGATTTTCATGTTGTGGAAAATCTATACTAGTGTGTTATGTGCTGCTTGAAGCTCACAATGCTAGCCTTCGAGACCCGCTCTGATGCCAGTAACCCGGCGGCCGTGAGATCGACCACGAGTACAGGTAAGGGGCACAACACCGGCGGTGTGACCATACCTTGGCCCCGGCCTCATCGGACCTCCCACCCACCACCAACTCCTGACACACAAAATGTCTGTACATGTTGATAACAGACTTAGTTATCAATAATGATTATCATGTGATATAGTATTGAACTGCAAATAGCCCGTATTGCATACTTTGCTGCTTTTGGATCGCACATGCGGTATGGTATAGAATTGTGGGGTTATTCCACTGATTCAATTGAAATTTTCAGATTACAAAAACGAGCAATAAGAAATATTATAGGTCTGAGACAAGAAAAAAATTCTTCCAATAAACCCCACTGCAAACCTCATTTTATAAAACATAAAATTTTAACTTTTCATAGTATATATATAATGCAGTCAATATTAATTACAAAGATATTTCTTCACAGTCAAACTTTAAATAAAAACATACATGAACATGATACGAGGCAGAAAGAAAATCTCCATTCTGAAAAATATCGATCCAAATTAACACAAATCAACTCTAGTTATATAAATGAAAAATTATATAATAAACTTCCGAATTATATTAAAAATATTGAAAAATTTGAAACTTTTCAATACAGATTAAAATGTCTTTTATTAGAAAAAGCCTATTATAATATAGAGGAATATCTTGCTGATAAAAATTTATGTTGATACAAACCTAATCAAAATCACAAATCAATCTGCGAAGCGAGCAAAATATCTAATTTCATCATCTAAATTATCAACAAAAAGAGTAATAACATTCAATGCATTATTGTCCATCGTCATTGTATGAAATTATCTTATATTCAATATGATACTAGTTTCGTGGGGATGAGGTATTCGGTTCATTTTAATTAATCATTTTTTTTTTCATATGCCTATATATATTGTGTTATTGATGTTAATATTAGTTTCTTATATTGTTGTTGGAGTAAATTGTGTATAATATGTATTTTTTGTTTCTATTTGTGTATTAGTCGGAGTTATTAGTTTCCAAACACCTTTATAATAAGGTAATGATTTTGTAAAAAAAATTGGAAATAAAGCAATCATTATTATTATCACGCAATAGCGTTAATATTAGATGGTTACACATAATAGTTGGGTATTCTTTTCCTCACTATTTCTAGCTCTTATAACCTATCGTTTACGCACATACGTGTCATTTCTATCTAACATCATGTGTACGTGAGCGTAGTAACTAAAGCATCGATATTACTTAATTCAATCCATAGTTGATTTGATTATTATTATTCAATTAAATAATATTTTTTTCTATTAAAATTTTCATAGTTGAAGTAATTTGTTTTGTTTCATTGGTACATAGGCCTATGCTGCTATAACAAAAAATAACTGTTTCAGAACTTATTGCAAAATTTAAATGACTTTTTAAAACTTTTACTCTTTCGCTGTGGATCTGACTATGTACTGACAACTCTTATTTAGTCATCGGTGTGGGTTTGATAGACATTTTTAAAATAATTATTCGATAGACAAGAAACGCAATAACGTTTACAATTTGTCTTGCACAGTTAGCTAATAATTAATTAATAATTAATTATTGATTAGTTTATTAGGCTGTCACTGAGAGATAATTCTCCATTCTAAGAAACATACGAAGATATCATGTTTATAATTCGAATATTCCTATTATGTCCTTGAGATTTCAGGATGAAACTTCTGCTTTAAACATACTTACATAATTACTGAACTCATGCAAATAACGATAATTAATTACACTGTTTTTACATATTGAGAGGATGTAATCTAAATGATGAAGTTTCGATTCAAACTAAATAATAAGAAAACTATCATTACACTCTAGCTGCACTATAGTTGGTTATTGTTTGATCATGCCTGCTGCTAAAAGGTGAAACAATTCACTTGACTTCAATAACGAAGACTTTTATTAACATACTTATTGGTTAGAAATAACATTTATTTACATATTCACTATCAATTAAATTACGAAAACGGTATATTTCATATTTCATCATATTCTTGTTTCCCTTCAACGTTCCACTTCCATCCGACGTCTCACCCAAGTGATAATATCTATAGTGGAACCAGCATCAATAAAACTGGCCCAGCCGAGTCTTTTATAAGTTTTAGAATCATTAGTCATTTTGAATGTGATATTTTTGTATTCTCAAATGATGTCGAGATTCATTCCCTAGTTAGTGAATATAACCTTGTTAAATCAGGTCCCACCGAAACAAATCAAGGTACAAACATTTAAGATGGTCACCCCATTAGAATTGGGAATTTCATGATATTGTCGTTTGATGAAATCTAATTGTAAGATATATGCATTCGATTGTAATAGCTTGTAGTCGGAATATAATAACTTGCAACAAATGACCCAAACTTCAACTTGTATCCAGGACAATATCGTATACAGGGGAACGGGGGCCGGCCTTAGCCGAACTTAGCCGAAGCTGGACTGAAATTGCATTATCAGAATAAAAAGAATGAAGGTCATGATAAATAAAATATCATATATTACTTCACGAAGTTGATAATTGGAATGTGTATGTGATAGTTATTGGGAGTGGGCCATATTCCTCCATAGAGCATGTTTTCAAATACGACTATCGATTTGAATAATCTCTCCACATCAATAGATGATTATAGTTGCTTAGCGCGAACTAGCGCTATCTAGGACGTTTTCCACATTGCATCCACACTAAAGAATCTACGTATTCCAGGAACTTCGTGTGGTTCCCAAAACCCGTAGAATCGTATTTAAAAAAAGAGCATTTCAAAAATTTCCCTACGGGGCTTCATTCCTTCTTCACTTGCATTCACTTTCATTATTCACACCTATAGTTCAGGGGCTCACAAAAGACTAGAGTCCATTGCCCAGGGCGCGGAAATGGGACCTGTGATTGGCAAATATCATTTGGGCACCTTTAGTTCTATTATGTGATTGATTTTGGCATCTAAATCTCATCTGAAACACGTTAAACCATATAAAAAAAGATGTAGTTTAAACAAATTCCCCGCGTGGACAGAAGGGGGCCTTCCCCCCCTTGCCACCCCGCGGGTCGCCGGCTTCGCATCAACGGGCCGTTACACCACTGTTCGTATATGGCATTTCCTTTTTCAAACTAATATCGCCTCCCCCCCCCTGAATATGTCCTGGATCCGCCCCTGCATGTAAATCACTCAATAATATGTTGGAATTTTAATATATTTCAAAACCTTAACGCAGAATTTGTATTCTTGAAACGTGTAAGAAACGAATGCCCACACACTCCCTGAAGATAGCCAATTTTTTTCACACATTTTCTTCCATTTTACACTTGAGTTTCCCCCCCCCCCCCCCCAACCCCCCGAAATATATTCCTTGCTACGCCAGCGATCCATGATGACTATTGCAATACATCAATAAGCATAGACCCATATATGTGGACGTCTACCAAACGTAAAGAAATATGCCTAGGAAAATAGCGATTTTCATTCAAATCCCCTGCGGGGCACAGAGGTGTGGGTCCCCGAGCCTTCTGTTAATGTATGACTATTTGGGCTTCGGTCAATCACATACCTCAGTCCTCAATCACAGACGTATTATTTACGAAGTGGGGGTGCCCCCCCCTCACAACTCCTCCCCTCCTCGTCCCCCGGGGGTCGCTTTTTCAATTTTTGCCCGGGTCGTTTTTGAGTGCCATTCCGGCACTGTTAAGAACCTATAGCCTACTCCTGCTTATTCTTGAAGTCAAATTAAAATGTATTTTTTCATTTATTTACTAGCCATTATACTGTATTATACATTATACTGAAACTTTGACAACCCAGGAACATACAAACATGTTGGTAAATAACGAATTAATGAGAACCACATTCCAAAACAAAAAACTCGCAAATTTGTAATTCGAAATTAGGGGTGGTGGGTGGGTCTATTGTTCAATTTGTCTGGCCCCGGGCGTGTTTGGAGGTTCAAGCCGCCACTGGCCACCAACATCGGCTACTCAGGCACTCAGCTCATTTGTAGGCTATGTTTCAATTGCACTGCAGGCTGTAGAGCCAGTAGCTGACTTCAGGCGATCTAGGTGGCGATGTTTCAACTGCACTGCAGGCTGTAGAGCCAGTAGCTGACTTCAGGCGATCTAGGTGGCGATGTTTCAACTGCACTGCAGGCTGTAGAGCCAGTAGCTGACTTCAGGCGATCTAGGTGGCGATGTTTCAACTGCACTGCAGGCTGTAGAGCCAGTAGCTGACTTCAGGCGATCTAGGTGGCGATGTTTCAACTGCACTGCAGGCTGTAGAGCCAGTAGCTGACTTCAGGCGATCTATGTGGCGATGTTTCAACTGCACTGCAGGCTGTAGAGCCAGTAGCTGACTTTAGGCGATCTAGGCGGCGATGTTTCAATTGCACTGCAGGCTGTTGAGCCAGTAGCTGACTTTAGGCGATCTAGGTGGCGATGTTTCAATTGCACTGCAGGCTGTAGAGCCAGTAGCTGACTTCAGGCGATCTAGGTATCGTCAGCTGGGAGAAGGCCAACTGCGTACACCTATTTAACTGTTATTCTAGATATAACGTACTAAATGGAAAACCATTTTTTTTTATACACTAGGAAAACGCCTTATATGCGTTGTGAGATGTGCTTAGAAGTATGGAAATGTAGAATCAAGAACATTTGGTCAGCTCAATGTACATATACAGGCCATGGATCACTTCAAAGGTTCACCCGCGGCTGTCTGTTGGTATATAAACCTTGGTTTCCAAACAATTATACCAGTGCCTTCTTCATATCCATCACAGATTTTAAACGTTTCAATTTATTGGTGACACTTGTTGCTCACATTTAATAGTTTCTTAATTGCTTTCTTAATTGCTTTTATTGATGTGTAAAAAACTATATTAAAAATGCGTTCTCTTCGTTATTTCACATCCGATTGTCTCACAAATCGCTTAAAATATGTATGAAAGATCTTTCCACATTCAGTATAAATTTGAGAGCTTTTGGAAAATTTTGGTTTTCCAAGTATTTCTCCCCGGCCTATTCCTATGGGGAATTTCCATACTTTCCAAATTTTTTCCGGAGACACCGTTTGACCGATTTTTCTGAAAAACAATCCCAACCTATTCTGGTATAACACCAATCAAGGAAAAAAGTTTCAAGTTGATTGAAACTTTTTCCTGACCTGTATGCCGCGTACAAAATTACACACACAAAAAAAAAAAAAAAAAAAAAAAAAAAAAGCCCAAAATTTTTCGGTATATGGAATGAAAATCTTCGCCACGCTCATCTAACTAGGAAAACGCCTTATATGCGTTGTGAGATGAGCTTAGAAGTATGGAAATGTAGAATTAAGAACATTTTGTCAGCTCAATGTACATATACAGGCCATGGATCACTTCAAAGGTTTAAAAACCGCGGCCGTCTGTTGGTATATGGACCTTGGTTTCCAAACAATCAAACCAGTGCCTTCTTCATATACATCACAGATTTTAAACGTTTTAATTTATTGGTGACACTTGTTGCTCATATTTAATAGTTCCTTAATTGCTTACTTAATTGCTTTTATTGATGTGTAAAAAAGTACCTTAAAAATGCGTTTTCTCCGTTATTTCACATCCGATTGTTCCATAAATCGCTTAAAATACGTATGATAGATCTTTCCACACTCAGTATAAATTTGAGAGCTTTTGAAAAAAATAAAATTTCAAGTATTTCTCCCCTGGCCTATTCTTATGGGGAATTTCCATACTTTTCGATTTTTTCCGGAAAATCCGTTCGACCGATTTTTCTGAAAAACAATCCCAACCTATTCTGCTATAACACCAATTTGTAAAAAAAGTTTCGAGTTGATTGAAACTCTTTCCTGACCTGTATGCCGCGTACAAAATTACACACAAAAAAAAAAAAAAAAAAAAAAAAAAAAAAAAACAACATAAAAACCAAGCCCAAAATTTTTCGGTAAATGGAATGAAAATCTTCGCTACGCTCATCTAATAATTCAGGAGGCATAATCATAGAAACTTTGTGTCAGATTTCCTCAATGATCGTCGAATTGAAATGTGAAAATTCTGTCAAAAAATGTCCACGACTTTATAGAATAGTTTCAGTTGATCTATTGTTCGATCTGATTCTCATTTCCATGTTAAAATCTCTCTTGCTCCATTTTTACCATCTCCTATTCCTCTTGTAACATGTGGATGTTATGCAGTAATGATTTATCGGATACAGATTACCGATTTTCAATACTAGGAAAACGCCTTATATGCGTTGTGAGATGAGCTCAGAAGTATGGAAATGTAGAATTAAAAATATTTGGTCGGCTCAATGTACATATACAGGCCATGGATCACTTCAAAGGTTTAAAAACCACGGCCGTCTGTTGGTATATGGACCTTGGTTTCCAAACAATTAAACCAGTGCCTTCTTCATATCCATCACAGATTTTAAACGTTTTAATTTATTGGTGACACTTGTTGCTCACATTTAATAGTTCCTTAATTGCTTTCTTAATTGCTTTTATTAATGTGTGAAAAAGTACATTAAAAATGCGTTCTCTTCGTTATTTCACATTTGATTGTTTCGCAAATCGCTTAAAATATGTATGATAGATCTTTCCACATTCAGTATAAATTTGAGAGCTTTTGGAAAATTTTGGTTTTCCAAGTATTTCTCCCCGGCCTATTCTTATGGGGAATTTCCATACTTTCCAATTTTTTTTCCGGAGACACCGTTTGACCGATTTTTCTGAAAAACAATCCCAACCTATTCTGGTATAACACCAATTTGGGAAAAAAGTTTCGAGTTAATTGAAACTTTTTCCTGACCTGTATGCCACGTACAAATATACACAAAAGAAAAAAAAAAAAAAAAAAAAAAAAAACATAAAAACCAAGCCCAAAATTTTTCGGTATATGGAATGAAAATCTTCGCTACGCTCATCTAATTAGCTTTTTTATCGAGATATTTTATATGTAATCGGTTAGGTCCACAGACATCAGTGTACTTTTTGTTTTACTTTTTTTTTATGTACTAGGAAAACGCTTTATATGTGTTGTGAGATGAGCTTAGAAGTATGGAAATGTAGAATTAAGAACATTTTGATAGCTCAATGTACATATACAGGCCATGGATCACTTCAAAAGTTAAAAAAACCGCGGCTGCCTGTTGGTATATGAACCTTGGTTTCCAAACAATCATACCAGTGCCTTCTTGATATCCATCACAGATTTTAAACGTTTTAATTTATTGATGACACTTGTTGCTCACATTAACATATGCTCATCATGAACATTACAGAACGTTTTTTTATTTTTATTTCAACTATTCAATCTTTAAATTTATTATCATCATCTGTATTATTCATTTTTTTCAATAACGTTCATTTTTTTAAATCGTCGATTTTTATACCTAGATGTAAATTAATAATTTCATATACGTAATTTAATGATTCAATTGTAGACATAGTTCTGTATAGATTTATAAAGCTGGATCCTAGTGGTCAATCACATTTTGTGAACAGCTGACATTAAAATTGTTATTTTCTCTAGTTTCTTAATTGCTTTCTTAATTGCTTTTATTGATGTGTAAAAAAGTACATTAAAAATGAGTTTTCTCCGTTGTTTCACATCCGATTGTCTCACAAATCGCTTAAAATATGTATGATAGATCTATCCACATTCAGTATAAATTTGAGAGCTTTTGGAAAATTTTGGTTTTCCAAGTATTCCTCCCCGGCCTATTCTTATGGGGAATATCCATACTTTCCAAAAATTTTCCGGAGACACCGTTTGACCGATTTTTCTGAAAACAATCCCAACCTATTCTGGTATAACACCAATTCAGGAAAAAAGTTTCGAGTTGATTTAAACTTTTTCCTGACCTGTATGCCGCGTACAAAATTACACAAAAAAAAAAAAAAAAAAAAAAAAAAACATAAAAAACAAGCCCAACATTTTTCGGTATATGGAATGAAAATCTTCGCTACGCTCATCTAATTACATCTCCCGGCTTGGAGCTGGTTTTACCACGTGATAGTTGGTATTGAACATGAGAAGCCGAGACAAGTTGATTCGCTAATTAATGCTTAACTTACTGATCATCGTTTGGTAACACTGACTCTTGGCACAAGTATATCAATAGTTCGTTAAGTGCTCGATTAGGGTAACAACAGGTAGCCGAGGGAGCCAACTACTGAAACTGAATACTGGACATGGAATTGATCTGGGCCTGGCACATCTAATGGACCAACAAACCGACGATCTGCAAAATACGCTGGAATCAACATTTGATTGAAAATCAGTTTTATTTATTTCTCACTCCAAATGAATTCATTGAAGTGTTCTGATAATTCTTGACGATCAACAATAGCATGCGCGTAGCACCTGCGCAACGGTGTAGGCCTACAGGTCAGGTAGACTTGACATTTCTTCGACTCCTGGTTGGATTATTTGTACAGGAGGCTGGGATTGTTTTCAAGCAGAATCTGTTCGACGCGTTCCTCGTAAGGAGATCTGAAAACTTTGGTAAATTCCCGCAAGAATGGCACTTGAAAGAATCTAATGGCTTACATTTCCTACACACTTCAAAGTAACTCGGATATCTCGTTTTCAAGAGCATAAATCATTCAATTGGACAAAATATATTGGAATACATTTTTAATAAGAAAAAAAAAACATTTTTTTCAACATTTTCCATTTTCTTGAATTTTCCAATTTGAAATGATTAATTGAAAGTAGAGAGTGATAATTACGTTACAACTATGGCCTACACGACCTGTATTGATTCATGTAGTGCGTCAAGTTGCCTCACTTGTTCGTTTCACGTTTCCAATCCACGCGCGAAAGACACATCGTGAAGATAGCTAGACTCGAGAAGACAGAGCGTGGAAATCTGTGACGTCAATCCCAGAAATAGGGTTGTCCAAATATTTTCCATAAAACCGAATTTCTTTGAGATTTTACTACTTGAGAATACGTATGACACATTTATGATGTTAAACATCATTTTCCGAATGAATTGAATGAGAAGTACACATTAGAATCAATATCTCGCATCTCGAAGATCATACATTTGAATCAATATCTCGCATCTCGAAGTGGTATTCTTGGGGAGTGGGCAGTCACAGCGACTGTATCTCAATACTTCGACGGTATCAAAGCATCTCAATGTGTATGGTTAAATTTATTAATTTATTCATTGATTCATTCATCCGATTATTTATTTATGTATTGAAATTTTGGCCCATAGTGTTATTCCTTCATTAATCTTTTCACTTATTCATGCATCCATACACTTGGTTATCACTCCATTTATTCATGAGATCATTTTTAAAATTATTCATTCTATAATTTATATATTCATACAATCAAGGTATTCGTTCATTTATTGATGATTTTCATTCATGACCATTACATTTATTCATCCAATCGTTCATCCGTTCTTTCATTCATTCTTTTATTGATTCATTTGTCCAAATTCATATGGCCTATTACCGATATGACAATAATTGAGACGCTTATAATATTTAAACTCTTCACACAATTTACAGTGGACATATTCTTAGTGTTCGGAGGAACATTGAAATTGTATTCCTTTTTTTTATCAACATCGAAAACTTGACACAAAGTCATTGTTTCCCAATGAAGGCAAAAGATGAGAGCTTAGGATCGTTTGGACGGGGCACCGCAAGGGCGATCTCATCACCGCGAAATATAAGATTGAAAACATTCATAATATTGAAGTATAAAACCGTGAACCAAACGGACATCGCTGACAAATTCTCACCGACCTCCAATGATAAGTCTTTGGATAATAATTCGGATGAATAATATATGTTTTAGAACCTATATATATATATATATATATATATAAACCATGGTGACACGGCATTTATTTCTCCATGCGCAACTCTATCCTACAATTTGAAAGAAATAACTTGTTTGAGAGCATCGGCCATTGCCTGTGACGTCACTTCCACGCGTGGAATTCATTTCCATGTAGTAAAAAGGTGGTGGAATGAAAGTGGATTTTCACATTCATATTTTCACGCGAGTTCAAGTCGAGGCTAGTATATTCTCAATTTCACGTGAAATGGCTCGATTTTCACGTGAATATAAATTCGAGTCTAAGCCCCCAGGAAGCTTCATGTCAAGGACTTGTAATTACTCCAATTGACCTCTTACGTCACAGACGAAAGATATACTACCAAGACAGTTCACTCTTATACGTCCACGTGCACACCTCCATTTCCCTCGCCAACGTCTGCAATTAGTTCCGATGCTTGCCACTGAACCAACGTCCCTTCGTATCCCACCGCAGTAGCAGCACAATCCAGCGTGCCTGTAGCGCTTTCTAGTGGACCGCTCTTGTACTACAGGTGAGCGGATTAGAAAAGTGTAGTAGTAGTAGTAAGTAAACTTTACTAT
This sequence comes from Brachyptera putata, assembly GCA_907164805.1. Classification (NCBI taxonomy): domain Eukaryota; kingdom Metazoa; phylum Arthropoda; class Insecta; order Plecoptera; family Taeniopterygidae; genus Brachyptera; species Brachyptera putata. The sequence continues at coordinate 36,253,475 of OU015464.1, forward strand.
AGCGTGTTGCTATTTATATAATTATTCGACTTCACTTTACATTCAATATAAAACTTATTTCTAAAATACCTATATATATCTAATATCCTATAGGATATTACCTATATATCTGAATATAATACATTAACATGAATCGATACAATAATCTATTTTGAGATCGAAAACAATATAGAGAAAAACAAATAATTAATTTAATATGCACTCAATGAGTCCCAGTAGTTTTGATTACATTTTTCAAACCCTTTGGGATTTGACCCGTCTTCTTTTATAACCATCATACTTTCTCTTCTGAAACTACCAACAGTTTTTACCTTTCTCACTGATTCAGGTAATCTATTAAAAATTCTCATCCCTTTAACAAAAATAGAATTATCTTCCTCTTTTGATGAAGTCCTTATTATATTTACATTTTTTCCAGCTCTTGTTTCGTGTTTCGGCTGGGCTGGGCCCTATTCAATGTCACCCTATCCCACAGGTAGTTTGGAACTAATCCGTTATTAATTTTATAAATTAGTGCCAGCGTGTTTAGCAATATTCGTTCTTTTACATTTAACCAGCATAAGGCTTTGCTCACATCAGCTATCGGACCCTTATCGGCTTCTAACCCTTTATATATTTCTCATTGCTTGGTCCTGAATTTTCTGTAGAATAACAATTTCCTTCTTTTGCAATAAAAATGAATAGAACTACTACACCCTAGAAAAAATCTGAGTAGAGCAAAGTTAAAATCAAATTTGGATTCAACGTGGTTGTAGTTTGATATGAAAAACAAAGTAGAATAATTTCGTGTTGTTCAAGTTTGTTGTACATGTTTTGACTTTGTTCATGCTGTTTCTACTTGTTTAACTCATTTCAAGTTGGAGTTCAAACCAACTTTGAATAAACTTGTTTTAGTTTGTCCAGCATGGTTCTAATATGTTAACTATGTTTAGGTTGGTCTTGAAATTAACGTTATTTTAGTTTGTTAATCAAGTTTAGGTTTGTTGAAGAAAACATTTTTGTTCAAGTCTGTTAATACAATTCAAGTTGGTAATTTCTAGTTTGTTCTATGCTCTGTTCTACATTCTCCTGATTGGTATTATCTAGTTCACTAGTACTAAACTGGCTAGAGAAAGCTAGGGTAACATGAGCTAGACCTTGCTGGAATCAGCTACAATTTGCTAGTACTAAACTGGCTAGAGAAAGCCAGGTTACATGAGCTAGAACTTCCATCGCACATCATTATGATACAGCAATAACTAGATGATGATTGAATCAGTTGAAAACACCAATATATGGCAATAAACTATCCGGTATCAACCTAAACGGAATCTTAGCTAGTGGAATAATTACTGGATTTAAATTGGTTGGGTTATTGAAACCATAACAAATTATCAAAACTCTGATAAAATTTCGTCTTCAAATAACGTTGTATTAAAAAATGTATATATAGCTGTATTATAAAATATAAAATATGAAATATAAAAATAGATTTTCAACTCGATACATTATTTGTCCACATTTTTTTTTTTTTTTTCAATGGCCTGCCTTGGAGGTCAATTATTCGCGACAATATATATCCATTGTGCTTCTTTAATTCTCTGGACACATCAGACTCGTTCAACTCTGACCTCGTTTTCAACCACTCGTGGAATGTTTCTGAAACAGAGAGTACACATTTTGTAGTGATTTTTTTACGAGCCGTAACATGCCACAATGTCAGTTTTAGCAGATTCTAATTCAAATATGGAATGGAAATGATGTGTTTTACCTTCGCATCTAAAATAATCGCCACAGAGAATCTCTCGCAGCTTGATCCTCCACGGGTCGTCATGGTCTATGCATGTTGCGATTGTGCGTCTCCACAAAAATGTTACAAACTGACTCTACACTACGTTACAATTAAGATTCTGTCATTATTGTAAAGTCTGACATTGCAAATAAATATTGGCAGATTCCATCTATCAGGATGCATCATTTTTAACATTGTGCGTTTACAAGTTAGCTAGTTCAGGCTAGCTTTATATGTCTTCAAATATAGTTTTCAAGGTGAAGGTACCGAGGCGCGCCCTGCCCCAAAGACACCACTGGTCACAAGAAGCCAGTTAGCGCCTGTGCATAGCATTCGCAACACGGTCAACTTGCCGATAGGATATACCTACATTTTGTCTACATTGACTATTCTTGAGAAAGAGTTAGGAACCGTAGTAACAGCTCACATGTTGATAACACTTAAATAGTCCATGTCAATAGAATGTACTCATGTCAGTATAGGCTTACATACAACATTAACGTACTATATTTTGGGAAACTTGACATTATTAGAACTATTCAAAATGAAAATGAAAGTTGAACTTTTATTGCCTACTCCTTAATGTTACAAGTAGGTATTGGTATTGCATATTGACTACCGGTACTCTATCATATTAATTACTATAATAGTTGTTTTGAGAATAAAATGCCCACAAAAGACTACAGAGGAAAATCATTCGGAGAGCCTGTAAAGACGAACAATGACGCAGATCTGATTTGCCCTCATCTCCCAGATCACATGAACCAAGCACAGAAGCAATGAGCTACGTGTGCCAGTATGTTAGTGTTGTACCTTACAAGACTAAATCTATGAGGTTGATGAGAAAAATCAGCCAGACCACTATTGTTCAAATAATTATTGGTGTCTCAGGAATAGGTCTACTCAAAGACTCTCTTCAAAACAATAATTCAAGTTATTTTCTTCAAATAGGATGAAATTATTAATTAAATTCAAATTAAATCAATACAATGAACATTTAAGAAGACATTTTACAATTTTGGCATTCACTTTCGATGTTTTATTATAAGCATATAGGCCTACAAATTTTCAAGTTGAAAGTAGGAAAATTCAAACATTATCCTAATTTCATGATAATTGTTTCGTTACTTAATGATTTCTTTTGTTGTTATTAGAATGCAATATTTCTAAAGTTTGTTTAATCCTTTCTTTGTATTCTTTCTTTCCACAATTGCATTGCATAGGCGTATTGTGATGAGGATTGAACCAATATCAAGCTTATCAAACTAAACAACCAGATCGGTTTGATTGAATAAACCTCAAATAACTTACCCTTGCATGCCATGAGCTTTATTTTGTCGAGGCCAGGTTTTGGGATGCTGTCGTCATTTTTTCTTTGGGGACACTTTCTTCCCGTCACGGAACTGTCATGCAGGGTTTCGTACCCCCACACCGCCACCGCCAGTTCACGTACAAATCGTGACGGTCCCTCCATCGCCCCCACTGACTGGACATGGTCGAAAGCTGCTTTAGCCACCCACACATCGTGGCCCAAGTGAATCTAAACACGAACAAAAATATTCAATCAAATTACTCACACTATGCACAAAATATCTTTATGAAACATTGTGATTCAAATAGCGAGCATTGCGTATTTAAAGATGATATATTTTTTAGGTAATTAATTGTTCGTTTGTTGTTCGGAGTAATACAGTCAATTACTGCTGTAATGCAGATGTAAGAATAACCACCACAATATAGTTGTTGATAATGATAACTATAATGTCACAAACAAAATCCATTCTATAATTTGAACGTTCAGATAATGTAATCAAATTAGTAAAAAAAAATAGTTCACTAATCTACTGGTTACTCATTTTCCTTGATGCTGAAATTGAATCATACTGGTATAGAATATGACTATATTCGAAATGCCAAACTCTCTTGTGTAGGCCTACCCTCATTGTCTTCAGATCTATAGGTACACATCTGACAATACTTTCATCCGGTCGCTTGAAACATCTTAATTAACTGAAGACCGCATCAACCATCATACAAATGACATTCGAAGGGGGCAAGTGGATAGCGGACTTTTACGCAATAGTCATTTGATTGAGGCAGGAAAATGCTATACTGTATAAATGCTAGAAACATGATTTTTCAAAATGTATTATTTTGATGTTGCCCACAACGACCCCCCAGCAGCTAGGTTATACGGAGGTACGAATGAACGGGTGATGATGAACGCTGAAGTGATGATAGGTGAAAGGGCATTTACAAAGACCCACGCCTTATGTGGGACTCGACCCCACGCCCAATGTGACCTCAATTTCCAACCCAGTGAGTAAGTTTACTGACTTGCGGGGGTGGCTGTTATGATTATTGATATATTATATGATATATTATCATCTTGGGGGGGAACTGCTGTTCATTTTGATTATTGGTATATTAGCATCCCATTTTAGTTTTTAGCCCGTTGCCTACGGTTATAAATCGCTTTTCCTACAGCTACGGAAGCCAAATCATTCGGCCGAAAATGCCGTTAGTAGTTATGTGTATGGCTTGACAACTAAAGAGTGGATGGATGGGACTTGACAAGTGCCAGAGGTTTGACGTGCCTGGAGGGGTATGTATTAGTGCAATGATGAGCTAGTTGAAACAGCTTCCATTCTGCGTATTATACATGCTATTTTCATATAAATTACATAATATACGTATGTAATTATGAGAATGTTTATCAAATAAACAGCGATTAAATCAAGACTACGCCACAGTATATATGGATGCCAAAGACACATAATAATGATGCAATATGAACTAATTGAGGAGAAAATCCACACAATAATTAATGATAATGAATTAAAAAAGATTCCAATAATAATAATAATTCCATCATGAAGGATTGGTGAGAACATTATTGATTTTTTTTTGTGAAAGTATTGAACAGTAATATGAAAATGACATGAAAATAATTTTAAAATGATGAATAATTATGTTATGTATAATGTGTGTGTAGATGGTTTCTCAAAATGGCAATGGACATTTTTAAAGCTAAACTCACTGTTTAGACTAAACTGTCTAACATGCTATACACAAACGTACCTTGTTTTCTTCCACATTCAGTTGGTACCTCGGAGGGTAGATCGAAGGGCGGAGCAAAGGCGATGAAGGCGTAGAGCTGGCGCTGGATGAGAAACTTTCATCAACTTCCTTTGCTTCTTTGATTTCTTGTAGAAGATCTGTGAGAACATCAGTTCACTTTATCAACTCACATTGTTTATATTAAAATGGGATAATTTGCAGCCAGGGGCGGACTGGTTAGAGCCGGCCGGAGGCCAGCATTTATAGTTTATGCAAATATGAACTCATTGAAATAAACAAATAATTTTATATCTGCAACACAACACTACAGTTCTTCAGAACGTATGCGATGACGCGAGTGGTATTCGTACGATACAGCATTCACAATCACGAGTAAAACGCAGAAAACATCATTAATAATATAATTTAGTTATTTTAGTACGTTATTATTTCTTTCACAAGTCTTCCGATAAGGACTGTGAGTCAGTGGGTTGATGAATACATTCATGATTTCAAAAATACAATGCGCTGAAAATTTAAAAATACAAACTGATAACGAAACTTGTAATGAACTGAGACTGAGCTTGAGTCTTTAGACATGAGTTTAAAAATGAGGGCAAATAATGTACAGTAATAAACTGTACTCATAGCCTGAAGGGTGTATAGGTACAATTATATTGACCTCAATTCTATTCTCATCAATTAGGAATGCATACTTCCTAATATTAGAAATGAGAATAGAATTGGAATGTGAAGGTAATCTATGAAATGAATTTAATGCTACAAAAATATGAATGAATTTATAGGTAAGAAAAAGTTATAGTATAGCGCTTCGATTTGCCAGGGCCGGAAATATCCCCAGTCCGCCCCTGTTTGCAGCACGTTTCTTCAGAGGTATTATACATGAATAAGTCTGTGTATCCAAAATAAAACCAGAATTTGATTATTTATACAATGGATTCCACAAATGGTTAGAGATCGGCTTACGGTGGAAACAGTAACACTGATGCTCATAAAGGCATAAGGCCAGTTAGGTTGTTGCGAATGGATGGCGACTATGTATAAGACAAACATTTCTTACATCAGTGTTAAATTTATTGTTTGCATCCTAAACACGAGGACTAAACATAGAATTTACCACAAGACATATCTATTGATCATTTCAATAACACATCTAAAATATATTTAGGTAGTGCAGAACTCTGGTGAAAGTGGAGAACTTGGTCTTAATACTTACTACGATCAGTAATCTGAACCATTGGTTTGTGTTGCACAAAGTCAATGGTACAAACTGATCGCCAACTCGTTAAGTCTCCAGATCGATTCTGACTTGAAGATGTATAGTTTTTTCAGACAATGAAGTGTAAAATGTTGAGAATAAATACCTTTTCAAGATTCCTTACATCCTCTCTTAGTTTATACTCTTAGTCTTATCCTACAGCAATTATTTTTTAATCCAACCAAGTGTAGGAATGACTAAGGTGGCAGTAGCTCTAACTGGTAGTTCAAAGTTGTTATCACCATGGTTACCAATGCTGTTTGTTTTCACCAACTCTCAGATAACGGCTAACCGGACTTGGTAATACCGAACCGAATTAATAAATAATCGGTATAATTGATGAACTCTATGAATAATTACCAACCTTTTAGCGACTGAAATTCTTCTTTCATGGTCTCTATGAACGTATCCATTGCTGGAACAGGCGTTTGTGTCTTCAGTTTCGTCGTCAGAGCTTCGATCTCCGTGCGAACTTCTTTCATGGTCTCCATGAACGTATCCATTGCTGGAACAGGCGTTTGTGTCTTCAGTTTCGTCGTCAGAGCTTCGATCTCCGTGCGAACTTCTTTCATGGTCTCTATGAACGTATCCATTGCTGGAACAGGCGTTTGTGTCTTCAGTTTCGTCGTCAGAGCTTCGATCTCCGTGCGAAGCTGCGTAATTACTCTTGCACACCCTTCCCGTGTGCACGAGTCACTGCTGCAGGACGATGTGATTTCTTGCACCGGTTCACCAAACATCCCCTCTCGGGCACGCATTATTGCAGATGATTTTTCCGCTGTTACTCCCTGCAAATATATCATTATAGAACTATAAGGCCCACTAAAAATAATTCCCCAAGACATAAGTTAACATGAGTGAGGTATGATTTCTAGTGAAGAACCAGTCAGTAGATGTGAACAAAGTTCAAAAACTCATATCAAATTCAAAATGACCTTCTCAACCTATTCAAGTCACATAATTCAGAAAAAAAAATATAGAAACATTCAAGGTCAGATTAGACAACACCTAGCAAAAATTGATTCAAATGACAATAACATTTCTAAAAATGTGTAAGATGTTTGCCATATTTTCTGGGTAGCCAGTGTAATACCACTATTTAGTGAATATGAGCCAGTAAGAATTGAAAGTGAGTTCAATGAATTTGGTAGAATATGCATGTTTTCATATTGGCAATGTTTGAAGGTATAACATTGAATTTGAATTTGAAATCAAAATTGAAGGTAGAAATCTGAATGTGAATAGATAAAAAGTTGCAGCAAACAAATTATTCATCTTTGTCTATAGCCATTGTTGTAGCTACCATAGTCAACATGGAAAGATTGTAACCCTTCTACGTTGTAACTATTAGCTTCAAGGTTTGACAATATGAAATAATACCCATTGGTACAGGGAAGACATTTTCAGAGGATTCATTCTATCTCTGATTAGACGAGCTTTAGCGAGGATTCAATTTGACATACTGAAAAAAATTGGTGTTCGTTTTTTTTTTTTTTTTTTTTTATGTTTTTTTGTTGGTTCTCCACAGGTCAAACGGCTACAGCTATCAACTTCAAACTTTTTTTCAATATGGTTCCTCATCCAACTTAGATCTGTATAGTTTTGTGGCATTATCGGGTGGTAACTTTTTTTTATGATTTTTAGAAATTTCAAAAATACCAATGAGAATAACATGGCGGAAAAAAAAGAAAATATTGTCATTTTCCCAAAAAAATTGAAATTTTGCGGGAAGTTGAATTACATTCTGATACACATTTCTAAAAAATTTCAGCTTGATCGGGTTAGCCATTTTGAAGTTAAAACAGTAAATGTGCTAAATTGGTACCACTCGAAGCAGTTTTTATCCATTTTTACCCATACTATTACTATCCTCTCGTCTTACAACGCATATATGGCGTTTTCCTAGTTGATACATAATTACACACACACACACATATATACATTATAGTTTGGATGGTGTTCTGACAGGCCTAACCCACAAAAAGTGAATTGTTCAGGAGGCATAAAAACCTGTCTACAACATGTACTTTTGGCGCAAAATAATTTTGCCTGCGACGTACATTGAACTGAATATTTTATCTTTTTTATCATAGTAATATTTTATTGATACCAGTGTAACTATTCGTGTGATTAACAATTTAGTGTGAAGAGTGTGCCCAATTACCCATCTGTTATTCAATTTATATTTTCTACTTTTTGTTGGTTAGGTGAACTAAATTGTGGGTTAGGCCCAATTGCCTGTCTGGTTTTATGTATCTTGTTATAAATTGTGTTGATAAGGTAGCGTGATGACACATGGCAATTGAGGGGGTACCGCTCTTGTGGACCACAGTATTGTGAGCCCCAATATTCTGCACCACAAGAAGAAGATAAAGTGGACCCCAGTATTGTGGCCCACACGATTAAATCCTAAAATTGAGCAAATACTTTGGTTTTGTGGCCCCCAATATAGTGGTCCAGTAAACCAGAACACCGGGGTCCAGAATATCTTTTCCAACGACTGAAAAGGTATTGTGGACCCTAGTATTGTGATACACAGAGATTTGTCATTGTTAACCTCGATAAACTGGACCCCGATATAGTGGACCACAAAACTGTATCCAAATGGCGCATGGATATAGTGGACCACAAAGTTGATATACTGTACCCCAAAGCTAGTTAGACATTGTGAACCCCGATATAGTGGCCCCCAATATAGTGGTCTACAAAACTAGAACAACGGGGTCCAGAATATCTTTTCCAACAACTGAATTGATATTGTGGACCCCAGTAAAGTGATCCACAAAGACATGGGCATTTTCAAACTGAAAACTGTACCCCGATATAGTGGACCACAGAAAAGATATACTGGCCCCCAAGGCCCAACCCATTCGCTCTCGTGGCGCACCAGCATAGCTCGGGTTGGGGGCCAGTATATCTTTTCTGTGGTCCACTATATCGGGGTACAGTTTTCAGTTTGAAAATGCCCATGTCTTTGTGGATCACTTTACTGGGGTCCACAATATCAATTCAGTTGTTGGAAAAGATATTCTGGACCCCGGTGTTCTAGTTTACTGGACCACTATATTGGGGGCCACAATATCGGGGTTCACAATGTCTAACTAGCTTTGTGGTACAGTATATCAACTTTGTGGTCCACTATATCCACACGACATTTGGATACAGTTTTGTGGTCCACAATATCAGGGTCCAGTCTACGGGCTCCCCAATTGAGGCATAGGCCTTTTTGCCTGTATATGAAGTGACATAAAATAATAAAGATGACTTTACCAACGGGCTAAATGGCCACCGAAGTTTAAAACATTAATTCAAAATTCTAGGAGTGAAATTAGTCCACACTGTATGAAACAGAATGTGCGCTGTAGTGCAATCTATCGGAATATATCAACACCTCGATTTTGAAAAGATGTGGGTTAGGCCCTTTTCCCGGGACACCATCGATACATATATATATATATATATATATATATATATATATATATATATATATATATATATATGTATGTATATATATATATATATATATATATATATATATATATATATTATATATATATATATATATAGAGATATATATATATATATATATATATAATACATATACACATACACATACAGGGGCGTCAGAACACTTAACGAACAAATTTAAGTGAAAAAATAAATGACAGCTAATTTCAACAAAGTGGGTTTCAACAGGAATAAACGAGACAAATTGAGTCTTGCAAGTCCTTTTTCTTTCCCTCCCCTGGCCAAAAGTTGGGTGACCATGCCCCCCCCCCCCTCCCCGGTTCCGCCGCCAGTATATATATATATATATATATATATATATATATATATATATATATATATATATATATAAATATATTTACATACATATAGGCCTATATAGTGCAGGTGGAATAGGTAAAAATAAAATTATCATTACATCATTGTTGAAGGCTATAGGTTTTCGCTAGGAAACTTTTTGGTTTGTTACATAATAATAAATAATTGTAATGAATTTCAGAACCCATATTCGTACCCAGGAGGGGCTGGCCATAAATAACTTCACAGTTTGATGTGATGGGTGGGGGGGTGGGGGGGGGGCGGGGGCATCAAACATGGGCCAAGGAGGAGGGTGTCAATACACTATATGACATCCAAATTTGGGCCTACACTCCATATTATTAATTTATTTCAATTTGAAGGAAAATTAGTTGCCCCACATAGGGTGTATGAAATTATATTTCAATTCAAAATTTAGGTAGGGGGATGTGATTCAACTTCTTTGTCCTTCGCCTAAATTATGAGTGGAGAGAGAGAGAGAGAGAGAGAGAGAGCGCGAGAGATAGAGAGAGAGAGAGAGAGAGAGAGAGAGAGAGAGAGAGAGAGAGAGAGAGAGAGAGAGAGAGAGAGAGAGAGAGAGAGAGAGAGAGAGAGAGAGAGAGAGAGAGAGAGAGAGAGAGAGAGAGAGAGAGAGAGAGAGAGGAGAGAGAGAGAGAGAGAGAGAGAGAGAGAGAGAGAGAGAGAGAGAGAGAGAGAGAGAGAGAGAGAGAGAGAGAGAGAGAGAGAGAGAGAGAGAGAGAGAGAGAGAGAGAGAGAGAGAGAGAGAGAGAGAGAGAGAGAGAGAGAGAGAGCGAGAGAGAGAGAGAGCGAGAAAGAGAGAGAGAGAGAGAGAGAGAGAGTGAGAAGTGTAGAGAAGGTTAGTGCATGGAACCTCTCACATGTGACCTGCTGGCCAGTGACTATAAAGGCAGGAATATCTCAAATCACCCATTAGGTTATTTACAAAATGGTGCATTTACTGAGAAATCAAATAAGCCTTTTTTTAAATCCCAATAATACAATATCACTGATAACCAAAGTTTTTTCCAATTTTGCATGAATAATTTCATGGCGGAGGGGGTAAATATTGATTGGAATGTGATATAATTAACGGGGGGGGGGGGAAGGGGGAGGGGTCTATGGCCTTCTCGGACATGTGGCCAGGTAGGACGGGATGATAATGCCCTAAAGTCGTGTGACATAATTTATACACAGCTCCTAATGATATTATTACATATTCACAATTATTATATTAAATAATCGATTCAAAGAAATTAATCATATGAACTCGATCTCATTCTCATTCATGATTATTTGCATTTCTATGAATAGAAAAATTATTAATGATCAATTTCGATAGTTACTTTGTAAAGTTAATGCAATAATTATTACAACAATATTATATGAATAAGCTCTCATCTTTTTCGTTAACTTGGATCCATTCATCTGTGATTAAACACTCACCGCGTTTGACTTGGCGCTTTTGACTCCCTCTTGGACCTCAGGGGGATCATCAACATCCGACTCCGAGGGTGCTGTCCCCAAGCTTGATAGGGGCGGATATGTCATCCTTTTGCTCAACCGCAACCTCTCCAACTCTTTCTCAGAATCTGGTGATAAAAAGCGAGTAGTAAACAAACATGGATCAATGTTGTTATTGTTTTTTAACTATTTGTATGACACTCAGTGAAGAGATAAGTCCCAGTCAGCAGATGAGTTGAAAGTACATGACGTTAGAGAGAACCAAAAGCCAAAGATTCATATTATTATTAGATGAGCGTAGCGAAGATTTTCATTCCATAAAATACCGACAAATTTTGGGCTTGGTTTTTATGTCTTTTTTTTTTTTTTTTTTGTGTAATTTTGTACGCGGCATACAGGTATGGAAAAAGTTTCAACCAACTCGAAACTTTTTTTACAAATTGGTGTTATACCAGAATAGGTTTGGATTGTTTTTCAGAAAAATCGGTCGAACGGTATTTCCGGAAAAAATATGGAAAGTATGGAAATTCCCCATAAGAATAGGCCCGGGAAGAAATAATTGGAAAACGAAAATTTTCTAAAAGCTCTCAAATTCATACTGAATATGGAAAGATCTATCATACATATTTTAAGCGATTTATGGAAAAATCGGATTTGAAATAACGAAGAAAACGCATTTTTAATGTACTTTTTTTACACATCAATAAAAGCAATTAAGGGGACCCAGACTTGGGCCTGGCTGCCTATGCTGGCAATGTTAAATTTCCCAATTTCATGTACCTTTTTCTGGAAAGTGGCTGGACATAATCTCTTGAAAATTGGTACACATGACATTCAGACCTTAACTTAACGTGTGTCACAGATTTTTTTTTTTTTCTTATTTTTATTTATATTTAATTTTTCCATTTCAAATTTTATTCAAATTTTGATACACTTTAATATATTGAATATTTTTTCAAAAAGTGAATAATCAACTTATCAAAAATCCGCTGTGTTAAAATGTTCATAACAGTAACAAAAACATCTCTAATTTTTTTCAAGAGATTTTGTCAAGTAGTTCCTGAGAAAAAGGAACATGAGTACAGAATAAACTAGTTTTGAGATATTGCAGGTTGAAAGTTGAGGTAAAAATGTAAAAATGTAAAAATGGCCTCAATTCATACCAAAATTGAGAGCGCGAGTAGTCTGAAATAATTCCTGTATAAAAACTATTTTACTCACGTGAATACCAATGATACTGACGTTTTAAGCACACTTCATAGAAGAAGAATAACTAAAAATATAAAAATGTACAAAAATGTACAAATCTCAAGTCTGGGTCCCCTTAAGGAACTTTTAAATGTGAGCAACAAGTGTCACCAATAAATTAAAACGTTTAAAATATGTGATGGATATCGAGAAGGCACTGGTTTGATTGTTTGGAAACCAAGGTCCATATACCAACAGACGGCCGCGGTTTTTAAACCTTTGAAGTGATCCATGGCCTGTATATGTACATTGAGCTGACCAAATGTTCTTAATTCTACATTTCCATACTTCTAAGCTCATCTCACAACGCATGGCGTTTTCCTAGTATTTAAATAATCGAACTGTTGATAATCTGAGGCGGGAGAAAATAGCAGTTCAATCATTCAAATTATAACAAAAACGGCTGCCTAGCAATATGAAAACTAAGAATGTGACATAATATATTTGAAAGAATAATAATATCATAGTGAACGAGAAAAAAATATTAGTTTATTAATGGCCCGTTTTATGAATAATAAATTTGTTGATTAAGCGGACTAGCTTGTTATTACCCTTGGTTACCAATGTTATTTTTGTACTGCAATTGATTAATTAGCTTGTTTAGCACATTTTTACTATTGGTAATTTGGGCCCTTAATCTAATAATTTTAATGAAGATTATAATAGTCATGCCAATTTGTGAATTGAAAAATGAAGTGAATCAATGTGCGAATAAGAGAGCAAATAAAAAGGGGATGATTTAATTAATAACAGCATGCGATAACATAATAGTCAGTGCTGAGGGAAATTGGTAAAGATCTTTATTTTCTCCTTTCTTTATAATGATGCTTAACGACCCCACCAACAGCTAGGTTATACGGGGGTACGAATGAGCGTATGATAATGAAACGATGGAGTGTTGATAGGTGAAAGGAGGTTTACAAAAACCCATGCCTTATGCGGGACTCGAACCCACGCCCAACGGTGACTTCAGCTACTACCGCTAGCGATAATTGACTGAGCCACCGCGGCGGCTAACGTAAAGATCTTCGAAGGATACTTACTATACTTTGACTTATGTATAGGCCTACTATTCTACACTTTATACCCATTATAGTCTGGCAGTTATATGAATAATAATAATAATATCAGGCAGCTAATATACCAAATATATCTACTGGTATTTATAATATATTGGTAATATCTAAAAACATTACACCACCAGCTGTATCATGCGCATACATTTCATTATAGGCCTATATTGAGGGCTGATTTAGGTTTTGCGCCGCTCTGGGCAAATAATTTTGTCCTCTCAATATTACGAAGCAGAGCAGTTACGGTCAATAAGCGCCTGTGAATATCCCACCACACCCCCGCGCTGCAGTGTGAAAGAAAGAATGAAGAATATAGGCCTACGTGTGAAAGAAAGAGTCGTGACTCGCCTTTGAGTAGGCCTATGTGAAGTGAATGCTTACTCATTTCTTGCAATAAGTCAATAATGTATTCAACTTTTTCTATTTATTTTTCATTTGCAAATATTTGTGCAATTATAGAAAATACATAGTCTTTAAACATGTAGGAAAAGCAGCCGAGTAAACTTGGCCGCCCTGCCTCGGTTGCCTAGGCCTAAATACGGTCCTGCGTAATTATATATTTCCAAGTTTTATTGATTGTAAGTTTGAAATGATTTGATATGATTTTGTACTGACCATCCAGTTTCAGAACTTGAGCCAAATAATTCTTGCCATCACCGGGGTATTTAACAAAGTACATTGCGTTGTAATCGAACTTGGCGATGTCACTCACGCTCACAACACTTTCCACGTTGTCTTCCACAAACTTGACCAAAGCAAAACTCATCGTCTCTTCTCTATCGCGGCAAATCGTGAACTGTTTGTGAATCTGGAATTCTAGAATGGTTCACAGATGTGATTGTAAAAAGCTACCCTTACCCGGCCGTCCTACCCTTTTTGTGAGTGACCATAGAAATGTGACCATGACCGTATGCGCAGTTGTCATATCAACTTTCCGAAAAAACAAAATACCTGAGTTTCAGTTTGAAAACTGACGACGTTTTTGGAGTAGGAATTGGCAGTTTTACTTTTCTATGATATAATGTAGTAAAATCGTAAAAATCGTTTCATCCTAATTATATCCACTCACATGATCCTGACCTCAGTTGACAATTATTTGTTTGAATTTAAACATTATACCCGTACATTATTTAAAACATAGCATCTCATTAATTTTGTTTTTCACCATGAGATTCATATACCAGTATTAATAGGCATATAGCATATATAAGTATATATATAATATATAAATATATATAAATATATATTATATATAAACATATATATATATATATATATATATATATATATATATATATATATATATATATATATATATATATATATATATATATGGATATATATATATATATATATATATATATATATATATAAATATATATATATATATATATATATATATATATATATATATATATTTATATATATATATATTATATATATCCCTGCTTAAAATTCTGACTATTTCTGGTAAGAACCAGCTACGATATATATAGCTACGATATATATATATATATATATATATATATATATATATATATATATATATATATATATATATATATGGTTTCACGTAGGCTTGAACGACTCATATTATGAGAAAATGATTATATTTAGAGGTATTTTAGTCGTTTTATATGTATTTTATATGTTCTATCGTTTTTGATAATTTTTGCTCTTGACAAAGGCTGGCATAGTTCAGCCGAAATATTGAGCTTCTAATAAAATAATAAATACATATAAAACGACTAAAATACCTCTAAATATAATCATTTTCTCATATATATCTATCTATCTATATATATATATATATATATATATATATATATATATATATATATATATATATATATATATATATATATATATATATATATAGTTACGATTCTAACTCGAACTACCTAGGGATAGCTAGACAAATAAAATGTAGCTAGAGAGAAGGGAGCAGAAGTATAATCAAATTGTCAGAATAACCAAGTCTATGCTAGAACGAGACAGACAGAACCAGAATAAGCTGGAAATAGTAATAGATAGAAACAACAAGAATCAATCAGATTAAGCTAGAAAGCCAGAATGAACCAGCCATGGCTAGTAACACCTATTGATGGTATTAGCTGGGAACTATTAGATAATACTAGAGTAGCTAGTTACTGCCAGTGTAAGCTAGTGACAGCCATTGATAGTATCAGCTAGAACTCTCTAGTTGTTGCTAGGTAGCTACCTACTGCCAGTATGAGCTAGTGACAGCTATTGCTAGTATCAGCTAGAACTCCCCAGTTGTTGCTAGGTAGCTAGTTACTGCCAGTGTAAGTTAGTGACAGCCATAGATAGTATCAGCTAGAACTCTCTAGTTGTTGCTAGGTAGCTACCTACTGCCAGTATGAGCTAGTGACAGCTATTGCTAGTGACAGCTAGAACTCCCCAGTTGTTGCTAGGTAGCTAGTTACTGCCAGTGTAAGCTTGTGACAGCTATTGCTAGTATCAGCTAGAACTCCCCAGTTGTTGCTAGGTAGCTAGTTACTGCCAGTGTAAGCTAGTGACAGCTATTGCTAGTGTCAGCTAGAACTCCCCAGTTGTTGCTAGGTAGCTAGTTACTGCCAGTGTAAGCTAGTGACAGCTATTGCTAGTATCAGCTAGAACTCCCCAGTTGTTGCTAGGTAGCTAGTTACTGCCAGTGTAAGCTAGTGACAGCTATTGCTAGTATCAGCTAGAACTCCCCAGTTGTTCCTAGGTAGCTAGTTACTGCCAGTTTGAGCCAGCAACAGCAATCCCTAGTATAAGCTAGAACTCCCTAGTTGTTGCTAGGTAGCTAGTTACTGCCAGTATGAGCCAGCAACAGCTATTGCTAGTATAAGCTAGAACTCCCTAGTTGTTGCTAGGTAGCTGGTTACTGCCAGTGTAAGCTAGTGACAGCTATTGCTAGTATAAGCTAGAACTCCCTAGTTGTTGCTAGGTAGCTAGTTACTGCCAGTATGAGCCAGCAACAGCTATTGCTAGTATAAGCTGGAACTCCCCAGTTGTTGCTAGGTAGCTAGTTACTGCCAGTTTGAGCCAGCAACAGCAATCCCTGGTATCAGCTAGATCTCCCCAGTTGTTGCTAGGAAGCTAGTTACTGCCAGTGTAAGCTAGTGACAGCTATTGCTAGTATCAGCTAGAACTCCCCAGTTGTTGCTAGGTAGCTAGTTACTGCCAGTATGAGCCAGCAACAGCTATTGGTAGTAACAGCTAGATCTCCCCAGTTGTTGCTATGGTAGCTAGTTACTGCCAGTGTAAGCTAGTGACAGCTATTGCTAGTAACAGCTAGATTTCCCTAGTTGATGCTAGGTAGCTAGTTACTGCCAGTATGAGCCAGCAACAGCTATTGGTAGTAACAGCTAGATCTCCCCAGTTGTTGTTATGGTAGCTAGTTACTGCCAGTGTAAGCTAGTAACAGCTAATGCTAGTGACAGCTAGATTTCCCCAGTTGTTGCTAGGTAGCTAGTTACTGCCAGTTTGAGCCAGCAACAGCTATTGGTAGTCTCAGCTAGAAGTCCCTAGTTGATGCTAGGTAGCTAGTTACTGCCAGTATGAGCTAGTGACAGCTATTGCTAGTGTCAGCTAGAACTCCCCAGTTGTTGCTAGGTAGCTAGTTACTGCCAGTATGAGCCAGCAACAGCTATTAATAGTCTCAGCTAGAAGTCCCTAGTTGATGCTAGGTAGCTAGTTACTGCCAGTATGAGCTAGTGACAGCTATTGCTAGTCTCAGCTAGAAGTCCCTAGTTGTTGCTAGGTAGCTAGTTACCGCCAGTATGAGCTAGTGACAGATATTGCTAGTGTCAGCTAGAAGTCCCTAGTTGATGCTAGGTAGCTAGTTACCGCCAGTATGAGCTAGTGACAGCTATTGCTAGTGTCAGCTAGAACTCCCTAGTTGTTGCTAGGTAGCTAGTTACTGCCAGTATGAGCCAGCAACAGCTATTGCTAGTATAAGCTAGAACTCCCCAGTTGTTGCTAGGTAGCTAGTTACTGCCAGTATGAGCCAGCAACAGCTATTGGTAGTAACAGCTAGATCTCCCCAGTTGTTGCTATGGTAGCTAGTTACTGCCAGTGTAAGCTAGTGACAGCTATTGCTAGTAACAGCTAGATTTCTCTAGTTGATGCTAGGTAGCTAGTCACTGCCAGTTTGAGCAAGCAACAGCTATTGGTAGTCTCAGCTAGAAGTCCCTAGTTGATGCTAGGTAGCTAGTTACTGCCAGTATGAGCCAGCAACAGCTATTGGTAGTCTCAGCTAGAAGTCCCTAGTTGTTGCTAGGTAGCTAGTTACTGCCAGTATGAGCCAGCAACAGCTATTGGTAGTCTCAGCTAGAAGTCCCTAGTTGTTGCTAGGTAGCTAGTTACTGCCAGTATGAGCCAGCAACAGCTATTGGTAGTAACAGCTAGATCTCTCTAGTTGTTGCCAGGTAGCTAGTTACCGCCAGTATGAGCTAGTGACAGATATTGTTAGTCTCAGCTAGAAGTCCCTAGTTGTTGCTAGGTAGCTAGTTACTGCCAGTATGAGCTAGTGACAGATATTGGTAGTCTCAGCTAGAAGTCCCTAGTTGTTGCTAGGTAGCTTGTTACCGCCAGTATGAGCCAGCAACAGCTATTGGTAGTCTCAGCTAGAAGTCCCTAGTTAATGCTAGGTAGCTAGTTACCGCCAGTATGAGCCAGCAACAGCTATTGGTAGTCTCAGCTAGAAGTCCCTAGTTGTTGCTAGGTAGCTAGTTACCGCCAGTATGAGCTAGTGACAGATATTGCTAGTCTCAGCTAGAAGTCCCCAGTTGTTGCTAGGTAGCTACCTACTGCCAGTATGAGCTAGTGACAGCTATTGCTAGTATCAGCTAGAAGTCCCCAGTTGTTGCTATGGTAGCTAGTTACTGCCAGTATGAGCTAGTGACAGATATTGCTAGTCTCAGCTAGAAGTCCCTAGTTGTTGCTAGGTAGCTAGTTACTGCCAGTATGAGCTAGTGACAGATATTGGTAGTCTCAGCTAGAAGTCCCTAGTTGTTGCTAGGTAGCTAGTTACCGCCAGTATGAGCTAGTGACAGATATTGCTAGTCTCAGCTAGAAGTCCCCAGTTGTTGCTAGGTAGCTAGTTACCGCCAGTATGAGCTAGTGACAGATATTGCTAGTCTCAGCTGGAAGTCCCCAGTTGTTGCTATGGTAGCTAGTTACTGCCAGTATGAGCTAGTGACAGATATTGCTAGTCTCAGCTAGAAGTCCCTAGTTGTTGCTAGGTAGCTAGTTACTGCCAGTATGAGCTAGTGACAGATATTGGTAGTCTCAGCTAGAAGTCCCTAGTTGTTGCTAGGTAGCTAGTTACCGCCAGTATGAGCCAGCAACAGCTATTGGTAGTCTCAGCTAGAAGTCCCTAGTTGTTGCTAGGTAGCTAGTTACTGCCAGTATGAGCTAGTGACAGCTACTGCTAGTATAAGCTAGAACTCCCCAGTTGTTGCTATGGTAGCTAGTTACTGCCAGTGTAAGCTAGTGACAGCTATTGGTAGTCTCAGCTAGAAGTCCCTAGTTGATGCTAGGTAGCTAGTTACTGCCAGTATGAGCCAGCAACAGCTATTGGTAGTCTCAGCTAGAAGTCCCTAGTTAATGCTAGGTAGCTAGTTACCGCCAGTATGAGCCAGCAACAGCTATTGGTAGTCTCAGCTAGAAGTCCCTAGTTGTTGCTAGGTAGCTAGTTACCGCCAGTATGAGCTAGTGACAGATATTGCTAGTCTCAGCTAGAAGTCCCCAGTTGTTGCTATGGTAGCTAGTTACTGCCAGTGTAAGCTAGTGACAGCTATTGGTAGTAACAGCTAGATCTCCCCAGTTGTTGCTAGGTAGCTAGTTACTGCCAGTATGAGCTAGTGACAGCTACTGCTAGTATAAGCTAGAACTCCCCAGTTGTTGCTAGGTAGCTAGTTACTGCCAGTGTAAGCTAGTGACAGCTATCGCTAGTATCAGCTAGAACTCCCCAGTTGTTGCTAGGTAGCTAGTTACTGCCAGTGTAAGCTAGTGACAGCTATTGCTAGTATCAGCTAGAACTCCCCAGTTGTTGCTAGGTAGCTAGTTACTGCCAGTGTAAGCTAGTGACAGCTATTGCTAGTATCAGCTAGAACTCCCCAGTTGTTGCTAGGTAGCTAGTTACCGCCAGTATGAGCCAGCAACAGCTATTGCTAGTGTCAGCTAGAAGTCCCTAGTTAATGCTAGGTAGCTAGTTACTGCCAGTATGAGCCAGCAACAGCTATTGGTAGTCTCAGCTAGAAGTCCCTAGTTGTTGCTAGGTAGCTAGTTACCGCCAGTATGAGCCAGCAACAGCTATTGGTAGTCTCAGCTAGAAGTCCCTAGTTGTTGCTAGGTAGCTAGTTACTGCCAGTATGAGCCAGCAACAGCTATCGCTAGTATCAGCTAGAACTCCCCAGTTGTTGCTAGGTAGCTAGTTACTGCCAGTGTGAGCTAGTGACAGCTATCGCTAGTATCAGCTAGAACTCCCCAGTTGTTGCTAGGTAGCTAGTTACTGCCAGTATGAGCCAGCAACAGCTATTGGTAGTCTCAGCTAGAAGTCCCTAGTTAATGCTAGGTAGCTAGTTACTGCCAGTATGAGCCAGCAACAGCTATTGGTAGTCTCAGCTAGAAGTCCCTAGTTGTTGCTAGGTAGCTAGTTACCGCCAGTATGAGCTAGTGACAGATATTGCTAGTCTCAGCTAGAAGTCCCTAGTTGATGCTAGGTAGCTAGTTACTGCCAGTATGAGCCAGCAACAGCTATTGGTAGTAACAGCTAGATCTCTCTAGTTGTTGCCAGGTAGCTAGTTACCGCCAGTATGAGCTAGTGACAGATATTGCTAGTCTCAGCTAGAAGTCCCCAGTTGTTGCTAGGTAGCTACCTACTGCCAGTATGAGCTAGTGACAGCTATTGCTAGTATCAGCTAGAAGTCCCTAGTTGTTGCTAGGTAGCTAGTTACCGCCAGTATGAGCTAGTGACAGATATTGCTAGTCTCAGCTAGAAGTCCCTAGTTGTTGCTAGGTAGCTAGTTACCGCCAGTATGAGCCAGCAACAGCTATTGGTAGTCTCAGCTAGAAGTCCCTAGTTGATGCTAGGTAGCTAGTTACTGCCAGTATGAGCCAGCAACAGCTATTGGTAGTCTCAGCTAGAAGTCCCTAGTTGTTGCCAGGTAGCTAGTTACTGCCAGTATGAGCCAGCAACAGCTATTGGTAGTCTCAGCTAGAAGTCCCTAGTTGTTGCTAGGTAGCTAGTTACCGCCAGTATGAGCTAGTGACAGATATTGCTAGTCTCAGCTAGAAGTCCCCAGTTGTTGCTAGGTAGCTACCTACTGCCAGTATGAGCTAGTGACAGCTATTGCTAGTATCAGCTAGAAGTCCCTAGTTGTTGCTAGGTAGCTAGTTACCGCCAGTATGAGCTAGTGACAGATATTGCTAGTCTCAGCTAGAAGTCCCCAGTTGTTGCTAGGTAGCTACCTACTGCCAGTATGAGCTAGTGACAGCTATTGGTAGTATCAGCTAGAAGTCCCTAGTTGTTGCTAGGTAGCTAGTTACCGCCAGTATGAGCTAGTGACAGATATTGCTAGTCTCAGCTAGAAGTCCCTAGTTGTTGCTAGGTAGCTAGTTACCGCCAGTATGAGCTAGTGACAGCTACTGCTAGTATAAGCTAGAACTCCCCAGTTGTTGCTAGGTAGCTAGTTACTGCCAGTATGAGCCAGCAACAGCTATTGGTAGTCTCAGCTAGAAGTTCCTAGTTAATGCTAGGTAGCTAGTTACTGCCAGTATGAGCTAGTGACAGATATTGCTAGTCTCAGCTAGAAGTCCCTAGTTGTTGCTAGGTAGCTAGTTACTGCCAGTATGAGCCAGCAACAGCTATTGGTAGTCTCAGCTAGAAGTCCCTAGTTGTTGCTAGGTAGCTAGTTACTGCCAGTATGAGCTAGTGACAGCTACTGCTAGTATAAGCTAGAACTCCCCAGTTGTTGCTAGGTGGCTAGTTACTGCCAGTGTAAGCTAGTGACAGCTATTGATAGTATCAGCTAGAACTCCCCAGTTGTTCCTAGGTAGCTAGTTACTGCCAGTATGAGCCAGCAACAGCTATTGGTAGTAACAGCTAGATCTCTCTAGTTGTTGCCAGGTAGCTAGTTACCGCCAGTATGAGCTAGTGACAGCTATTGCTAGTCTCAGCTAGAAGTCCCTAGTTGTTGCTAGGTAGCTACTTACTGCCATAGTATAAGCTTCTAACAGCCATTGGTGTTATTAGTTAGAAGCCTCCAGTTGTTGCTTGGTTACCAGTTCCTGATAGTGTTAGTTAGGACCAGCTACCAGCTGTCGATATTTTCAGCTTGTATACATAAGATACACAGTATGTAGTTGTTTCCAGCTACCCATAGTAGGCCTATATCACTCACTTATAGTCACTCATAATACATAAAACATCATTTTTGCTTTGCCCGCCTAGGTTATGCTAATTGCTAGCTTGATAGTTGGTTTATTCCTGGGGTTAGCTGGAACTCAAATCGAGTGGGTTCTCATGGTTGTTAGTGATAACGACTTCTCCGTAAAATTATTGTTTTCTTTGACTTGGAATTGTCGTCGATTCTTATTGGTGAGGTTAGTAATGTTCGTTTCTGTTGAATTTATTTTCTTGAATGATTTCGTATTGTCATGAAAAATATCGAATGAATGAAATCTATATGAAATCCATTGTGACTATAAATTCGTATTTTTGGAAAAAAAATCCAAGCAAAAAGCAAAAAATCGTTCAATATGAAGTACAAGACATATTTTTACATGGGCCTATCCTTATAGTATTTATCACATCTATTAGTAAGCTTCAAGCACACTCTGGTTCATTAGTAAATCGTTGCATCCGGTTGAATTTCCTGATTGTCACATCTCTGCATATCTCTGCATCGACTGTATACGTAATCCCGGGCATGAAATAATAATTAATACGGTAACTAAATATCTACACATCATGCATCTATTAAATTACAATTGTGTTGAACTGTAAGTGTATATCAGCCTACTGTATGAACACGAATAATGTGTACATCATTTATAACTTTTCTCCAAAAAATTGATTAGCTTCAATAACAGTTATTTTTATGCACTGTTTTGTACGGTCAATGTGAGTTGTGCAACAATTACCGATGAAAACGACTTGATTACTTTATTCCAACAATAATTATTATGAAATTATTCTCTACTTCAAATTATATCATTGAAATTATACTGATAAAAACTATAAAGTATTATAATAATCGGTAATTAATTGCGAGAATCAATACTTTTTAATCATTATTTTATTATATTTATATGCTAAGATATAGGCCTACAGGCCCTAATCTTAAATTCCCATTGAGCCAACAATATAACATCGAGTCCTATCTATGGGATTATTCAGTATTAAAGTTAATGAAGGAAATTATGATAGAAATATAAGGCTGATTTGCAATTATTTCAAAACTCGAATATACTCAAAACACTTGAAAGAATATGAATAGCTCTGTAATGCCATCCGGCATGTCTGTTTCCAGCCCCCTCTTTCTGGCCTGACGCATACCTCCACACAAAAGAGATGACCGACCTTGTTCAAAAATTCGTTTTCTCTCCATTTCTATAATTTTATTGCTCTACACTTGTTGTCAAATCTCAGCTTGCTTGTTGGTTATGGGCGGGGCGGGATGGAAGGGGGAGAGCCCTTGTGTTGACTGCAATCTGATCGCTCGAGGCTAATCGAATGACACTTTGAAAACAGAGAGGTCAGCCTTCTTACTCTTTTCTTGTGATTACAATTTAAAATGATTATTGAACGAAAATACGAATTGAGTGAAAATAGTGAACAGAATCAAGATGCATAAATGAATTCCAAGTGCGCATTTCGACACTAGGAAACTCTCTAGTCCACTTGTTGCAATACCTGTACCTAATAATAATATTACCCTACTTACGTGAGTGAGAGAGAAAAATAATATTTCAAATAATATAAAAAAAAGTACAAACAAATATATCAACCTTTTTTTCCAAACCGATTCTTCCAATTTTTTGGAGACAAGCATTATATAAGTTATATAATATATATACATATATAGGCTAATATATTAATATATTATATATATATATATATATATATATATATATATATATATATATATATATATATATATATATAATGTTGAATGTATGTGACGAAACCTATGTACTTTATTATGAAACAATAATTATGATGAGTTGAACTGTGGAAATTAAAAAAATTAAATACGATACTAAAGAGTAATAAACGTAGGTATTCGCTCATGCTCATCCTTATTAGTGAAGCGGCTAAGATCAAATTATCATAACAATCGCGCATTTAGTGAGTAAAGCGTGAAATTTGGTAGAGATGTACATTTAATTATTTAAAAATTATTTGGCTATGATATCTAGCGAGATTTCGCCCCTGAGGGCTGAAATATCCAGTGGCGTTGAAAAAAAGAAAATATGGGGGAAGGGGTAATTGTTATATTTTTTTTCACTTTTTTGTATCTCATTTAGTAACTCACTAATACATAGACAATATTATGTGGACATTTTCCGAAAAAATTATGTATATTTGATAAAATACGTCAAATTAAGGTCAAAAATGTGAAAAATACGTTTTTTTTTTTTTTTTTTGATCATTAGTTTTCGAGGGAAAATGATATACATGCTCCTAAACGTTTAACTAATGACATAATAAAGCGATATTAATATATTATTTGCTTCGTGGGGTCAACCGTATGAATATAAAATCAATTTTTGGACTCAATAAAATAATTATTTTTAGTCCAATTGAAAATAGCTATCCACTTGATTCGTGAAAACTAAAATATATTTATATTATATTTAATGATAGAACAAAAGAGAACACAAGTTATTTCGAGGTCATTCAAGGTCACCAAAGGTCATTAGATTATGTAATATAATTAGTTTTACAGTATTTTGCAGCGTTTAGCAAGTTGGTTTTCATTTGATGTTAATAAAAACTCACAACCAGTTTCCAGGTCTCACCATGAGGAGATAGCTACATACAAAGACCCACCCTGACCTACCCTAACCACCCAAAAATAATAATTGATCAAGATAACTTTTATAGTAGGCCTATCTAGTGTTCACAGCTATCAAATAAGCACAATGCTGTGCAGGTAATCCTGCAGTGTAGCAAGAGCAGCTACCACTACATCCTTTTTTGCACTTGCATGAGATTAGCTCGTAGCACGACTTGGAAGTATCTGGGATAGACGACCACGATAGCAATTCCATTCACCATTTTCATTCAACGTCCATCCCCATTCACTAGGCGAAGGCAACTCAGGACTTGCAGTGAGCGAATTCGACCATATGTACACTTGGTACATGGCTCGCCTTACATGCTACGTCAGTGCAGCCTTAGTCGGTGGGATTGTATCCATGGGTTTTGATTGCTGAGCAAATAAATGTCTGCGCGTGACATAGTTGGCAATCAGATGTTCTGGCATATTTGATAATAACAAATATTGAACTTATCACATTCTTCTGATACCTCAAGAATACCAGATGACAATTCCTTGAATGTATGCTTTGCTTTAGGATAAACCATCCAAAGATCCCAGAATTGCTTTTTCCATGGTAGGTGAAAGAAGAAACCCTGTTGCATCCCTAAATTGCGCGGAAGAACAGCAAGCCTTGAGACTTTGTTATACCTAATCTATTGGCAATGTCTACGTCTTCCTCAAAATTATTTACAAACCTCGCTATCTCTGGACCACTAACCATCCAACGCAGGAGTGGCGGAACGCTGGTTCTTGGGTTAATCCAATAGATCCAGCCTCACCTTTAGTATCTTTGTTCTTTTGTTCATGTGCATGGTCGATTCCAATTGCAGAAAAAAGTCTCCCAGTTTTCTGAGATCATTTTTTTTTTATTGTAAAACCACTATCCTCAAACACTTTTGCAACTTGAAGATTGTTTTCTTGAAGAGACGTCATGTCGCGTAGATGTACGGATATCTACCTTGCGTAGTTAATGTGGCCCATTGCAAAGAACCATTCAACAAGCTCGGTCAAGGGCGGCAATATGCAGCTTGAAGTTTGACTCTCGAATCGACCGTACAGAAAGGAGAATATCAAGTTCCATGTTAAGAGTCGTTTCCCAATATTGAAATGGAGGATACATAGATCTTCTCTCTTCTGCCTAATCATCCATTGTTTTTATTGTAGAGTCTTCGTCAGAAGTTCCAGGTCAAACTGGTCAGTGCAATAGTTTTGATACGCTTCATCTTTCAACCAATAAGGGTTGCTGCTGTAACCTGATGAGCAAGCCTTGTCTTGGTTACATATGAAGCTTTGAGCAATGATTCAGCGATTCTTGTAGATGCAATTTCATCATTAATAAGAGCTTCAATCCAACCACTTCCTTCTAGCCATTCTCCTGCGAACTTAAAGCATGTCATCCCAATATGAAGCAAACATAACGACCTAATTGTGTTCTCCTAACTCGTTTGGGCAGTTCCATTGAAGCTCTTTTGCTATCTTATAAAGAGGCTGGTGGCAAGCGATAACAGGAGTTTGACCAGGATTCAATTTTTCAACAGATTGCTTCACTATCACCATTGCGTGTTGTACCATTGAAACTGAGTATGCATTATCAGGAAAGAGCGGTAAAAAGGCCTCAGCTGCTTGTCTAAGACGTCTAAGATGTATCCGTTACTGCACCGTATTCATACGGAGAACCGGATACCAGGATATTTTTGCACAAACTAGATGCTGTGCAAAGAGGAAGTAGAACTATTTTGATAAAAACAGTTGATACGAATGTAGTTGTTATTGCTATACCATTGTTTCACAAACCAGTATTTGATGAGCTGCACATTTCATTTTCCATTTGGGTACAACGAAGTCTGGAGGCTTGCTGTTGTTCCACGCATTTTTGGGATGCGACACGGTTTCTTCATGGAAAAAAGCAATTCTGGGATTTTTGGACGGTTCATTCTAAAGTGAACAATACTTTCAAGCAATTGTAATCTGATATTCTCGAGGTATCAGAAGAATGTGATAAGTTCATTGACCTGTCTTTAATCATCTGAAAGACAAAGAACTTGAAAAAAAGTTGGAATTCAAATACTTAGGAAGCATCCTGGCGGAGGATGTAAAGGTAAACCGAAAAGTAGAGACCTGAGTAAGCAAAGCCCGACGGTTTCTACCAATCGGCGAGAAAGTTACTATGGAACAGGGAGTTTCCCAATTGATGTAAACCTGCAATGTACAATTGCGTATTTTGTGCCCATTTTAACGTACGGGGCAGTGACATGGGCCATAGGAAGAACGGAAGAGAGTATGGTACAAGCAGTAGAATGGAATTCCTTAGAAGTATTAGAGGAGTAACAAAACTAGACAAGCTGAGAAGCACAGATATGGGGAAGGCATTGGAAGTGGAAAGACAAACATTTAAGATTGGAAGAGAACGTCCGAGGTGGTTCGGGCACATCGAAAGAATGAGCACGGACAAGATTCCGAGACGAATTTCGAGATCAAAACCTATGGATATAATTCCACCGCCTAAGGCTGCACTGACGCAGCATATAAGGCGAGCCACGTACCAAGTGTACATATGGTCGAATTCGCTCACTGCAAGTCCTGAGTTGCCTTCGCCTAGCGAATGGGGATGGACGTTGAATGAAAATGGTGAATGGAATTGCTATCGTGGTCGTCTATCCCAGATACTTCCAAGTCGTGCTACGAGCTAATCTCATGCAAGTGCAAAAAAGGATGTAGTGGTAGCTGCTCTTGCTACACTGCAGGATTACCTGCACAGCATTGTGCTTATTTGATAGCTGTGAACACTAGATAGGCCTACTATAAAAGTTATCTTGATCAATTATTATTTTTGGGTGGTTAGGGTAGGTCAGGGTGGGTCTCTGTATGTAGCTATCTCCTCATGGTGAGACCTGGAAACTGGTTGTGAGTTTTTATTAACATCAAATGAAAACCAACTTGCTAAACGCTGCAAAATACTGTAAAACTAATTATATTACATAATCTAATGACCTTTGGTGACCTAGAATGACCTCGAAATAACTTGTGTTCTCTTTTGTTCTATCATTAAATATAATATAAATATATTTTAGTTTTCACGAATCAAGTGGATAGCTATTTTCAATTGGACTAAAAATAATTATTTTATTGAGTCCAAAAATTGATTTTATATTCATACGGTTGACCCCACGAAGCAAATAATATATAAATATCGCTTTATTATGTCATTAGTTAAACGTTTAGGAGCATGTATATCGTTTTCCCTCGAAAACTAATGATTAAAAAAAACAAAAAAAAAAACGTATTTTTCACATTTTTGACCTTAATTTGACGTATTTTATCAAATATACATAATTTTTTCGGAAAATGTCCACATAATATTGTCTATGTATTAGTGAGTTACTAAATGAGATACAAAAAAGTGAAAAAAAAAATATAACAATTACCCCTCCCCCCATATTTTCTTTTTTTCAACGCCACTGGATATTTCAGCCCTCAGGGGCAAAATCTCGCTTGATATCATAGCCAAATAATTTTTAAATAATTAAATGTACATCTCTACCAAATTTCACGCTTTAATCACTAAATGCGCGATTTTTAAGCTTAGCCGCTTAACTAATGGGTATTTTTGGAATTTCTGAAATTCATAAAAAAAAAGTTACTTCCCGATAATGCCACACAACTATACAGATCTAAGTTAGATGAGGAACCATATTGGAAAAAAGTTTGAAATTGATAGCTGTAGCCGTTTGACCTGTGGAGAACCGACAAAAAACACGAAAAATATAAAAACGAACACCAATTTTTTTCAGTATGTCAAATTGAATCCTCGCTAAAGCTCGTCTAATTACTCTCTCATCTTTAACGAGCTTATTACTTCTTATGACATTGCCAAATCAAATTGGTCCACCCTCACCCCTCGTAATCAGTTCACTTGAGCTCCCAAGCTTGCTAGCAGTGTTTCCGTGTGGAAAATCTTGGACCACATGTACCCCACGTGTCTCAACTTCTTTGTCTTGGCCCATCTCACAGTCAGTTTTCTTCGCACCTAGGCCTAGGCCTATCCTTGTTTCTTCTTTTCTATTCAAATCTTCTTGCATACTGTTATCCTGCTCAGCATCACTTGACTTGTTTTGATGACCGTATTTTTCTTCATCTCACTTTTCGCTACAGTCTGTCCATTTCCGCTCTCATGTTTTCTCTAGTTCTTGAAGCATATTCAATTTACCTTCCAAATGTTTCTTTTCACTCTCCCACTACAGTTGTTCTCCCTCATCTTTGCCTAGGCAGTCAATAATGTCTATTGCACCATAT
This sequence comes from Brachyptera putata, assembly GCA_907164805.1. NCBI lineage: Eukaryota > Metazoa > Arthropoda > Insecta > Plecoptera > Taeniopterygidae > Brachyptera > Brachyptera putata. Next base: position 36,282,545 of record OU015464.1, read on the forward strand.
TCTGGCTTAGGCCTAATGCTATCATTTAGTTTTTCAATTGTTTTTTCCATTACTTTCACTTTAGATTCTAATTCTGTTATATCCAGTTTTCCTAACCTAATGGAATAATTCAGACTAGGCTTCGATTTCATCATTCGTTTTCTTTTTAGTTTATCAGCCTTTTGCACCTCTCTTTATTTTTGTCCCAACTTAACCTTACTTTCATCAGAGGTTTCACAGTCCACACACACGAGGTCACTGTCACTGAATTTATCTCTATAATCTTTCTAATCTATCCTCAAACATTTGAAATGGGCCCATCTCTTACAAAAACAGCAGCTTAATCCTGCACGAACATATTTCCTACATAATATAAAACACTCCCCATTATCTATTATAGAACATGTATCTTCCAATGTAGCAACAGCATCCTTCTCAACCGCCATCTTGAACTCGATAAAGTAGAAGAGGCCAGAGGTAAAAGTGGGACTAGTGTCAACATGCCTTGATATTTAATGTTTCGTGAAAGCTTCGTTTTTCTTGTCCCTACGTCACGAAACGTAACATCCAATCAAGTGGGCTGTTTATTAGGGACATTTTCGAAATCACCAATCAGGGCACCTCAGTAGGCCTATTATATATCTAGGAGGCCAATCGATGAACCACACCTATTACTAGCCGTTATAAGTGGGTCATTTCAAAGTTATTTATATCAATATGAATAAAATAAGTTTTATTACCGGTACATGTTACATTTTTCAGTACGAAGGTTTAATTTAACAGTTCACTTTATGAGCTGTATTGAATGTAACCATGTCTTTGTGGTGGTAAGATCGCCCTTGTGGTGCCCAAGGCTCACAAAGAGTCAGGTTTTCGGTGTTGATCAAATCATAGAATCTTTAGTCGATGGTAAAATGAGTATAAAGCTGAATATCACTGATATATCATACATAAATCTGATTGTCCTGGTTCGGAAACCAGATTAACTGTTGAAAGAGAATACAAAGGTGAACCGCACGATTAAATAGCCTTCTTTCGACTTTTTGTTTGTGAAAAACCACGATCGGTTGAAATATTCAATGTTTCCCGGTGAAAACACGTAGGTTTGGGACAAACTATATATAAACGACTACAAAAGAACCATAGTATATAAACGTGATAATAGAATTTTCAATAATAGAAACCAATTGCCTGAAAATTGTGCACCGTCAGAATGCACTTTTGTTCCCCATATATTATGCATGTAAATACTAAATAGGTGTGGAAAAAGGTTGTTTTTACCGAGAACCCAGGAGATTTATTATGCAGTGTCATTAATTAGGAAAGTTACGTAGAAGATATTTGAAATATGATTCAGGCAGGTCAATATGTGCAGATTACAGAACACACTGAATCAATTAATTTTCAACGAACTGTAAAAGCAGAGCTTCAGTGACAGTTCTAGTATAAGTGTGTGTGACATTCGGCGTGCCGTATCGGGCAATGCTGACGTCACGAGGCACAAAAAGGGGTGTGTCTTGAGTGGTAATTTGATGATGATTTCTGGTTTTGTCTAGGGGACAAACTAGGGGAACAATAGCGACATCCAGGCCCGGACTTATGAACCCAGCGCCCCTATGGTATCAATAGTATACTTATTCAGTACGGATATAAAATATATGTATGCACAGCTTAGAGCCGGTTGTACCAAGTGATGATTAGTGAATTAAGCAAAAATTAGCAAATTAACTTGTTATCACCCTTGGTTACCTATGTTATTTTTGTACCTTAAGTAATGATTAACTAATTAATATTTAATCGTCAGTTGGTACAATCGGCTCTTACTTGATCTGTAGTAGAGGGTGTTACATAACGCGCACGGTCACACACGCGCACGCGCACGCGCACGGTGGGTTAGGCCTGGGCGCCTAGGTAAAGCCCGAACCCCGTCGTATATAGTTAATAATTCAAGCGGTGTGTGGAAGTCAAAAACTTTGAAAAGTCGAAACAATAATAAAAAGTAGAAACTGTATGTATAGTAGGGCTATAATAATGTGGAAAATAACTAGAACAATAAGTCATAAACAGATTCAAAGTGGATACTGCGATAGTTCGCGACGTCGAGTGTATGGCACGTCAACGTGTTTCTACCTGTTACTCGACAGCTCGAGATGACTTATTGATGAATGCAATACAGAATACTTGGTGCGACTCACATTAGTTCCGGTCGATTGTGTAACTCTCTCGACAACTCGTTCGACCACGATGTCATTCGTTACCTCTACCGAAGTGACAACTTCTCACTCCCCCCTATTGTCTAACACTTTCGTTAGACTTCTCACAGTGACAACTCGAGTCAAGACGAGATCTCATTTGACGAATGTTTCTTGTTAAGGTAGTACACTATTTACCATGGCAATATAATTATAATTGACCAATAGGAGCGCAATGCTTTTACCATAGACTAAAGATATATACCCAGGACGATTCACGCAACGTTGAAAAAAGATTCATCCCCACTCTCATCCCCACTCCTTTATCCACGTAGTACCTTCAAGGCCCGCTACGAGTGCTGAAAATCGTTTCAGCGATTGTGCTGCAGTCGACGGTGATTGTACGAATTAAGTGTGTTTAACAGAAATCACATGTCTATGAGATAAGAAGTAGCTCTTTTCGTCGGGAAAGGCCACAATCGCACCAATTCACGGTCCCGAGCGACCGTCTCCCGTACTCATGACACTTGGCGAACACATGTCCCGACCCAGCCAGCGTAGACTAAGCGGCAAATATCAAAAGTACATCGACGCTTTCATTTTGAGGATTGTGACAGTAATTTGCTATCAAATAAAATGAGAATGGAACTAGAGACGATCGAACTCATCCTTCTTTGTCGCTCACTTTGTCGGAGAAGTCACTCAGAAATTAGCATTCTGCTCCCGATCTGCCCACAACTTGCAGCCGTCCGCGCATTTTATCCATTTTGAACAAAATGTTTTTTTGTTGTTTATGAACCATTAACTGATACAACTCATCAATATATAATTGCTTTATTTCCAATTTTTTTCTACAAAATCATTACCTTATTATGAAGGTGTTGGGAAAATTATATGATAAATATATGACTAATACACAAATGGAAAAAAATATTACATATACACAATTTACTACAACAACAATATAAGAAACCAATATTAACATCAATAACACTATATATATATATATATATATATATATATATATATATATATATATATATATATATATATATATATAGGGCCTATATATATATATATATATATATACCGGTATATAAAAGATTAATTAAAATGAACCAAATACCTCACCCCACGAAACTAGTATCATATTGAAGATAAGATAATTTCATACAATGACGATGGAATGTTATGGACATTGAATGTTATTACTGTTTTTGTTGATAATTTAGATGATGAAATTAGATATTTTGCTCGCTTCGCAGATTGATTTGTGATTTTGATTAGGTTTGTATCAACTTAAATTTTTATCAGCAAGATATTCCTCTATATTATAATAGACTTTTTCTAATAAAAGACATTTTAATCTGTATTGAAAAGTTTCAAATTTTTCAATATTTTTAATATAATTCGGAAGTTTATTATATAATTTTTCATTTATATAACTAGAGTTGATTTGTGTTAATTTGGATCGATATTTTTTAGAATGGAGATTTTCTCTCTGCCTCGTATCATGTTCATGTATGTTTATATTTAAAGTTTGACTGTGAAGAAATATCTTTGTAATTAATATTGACTGCATTATATATATACTATGAAAAGTTGAAATTTTATGTTTTATAAAATGAGGTTTGCAGTGGGGTTTATTGGAAGAATTTTTTTCTTGTCTCAGACCTATAATATTTCTTATTGCTCGTTTTTGTAATCTGAAAATTTTAATTGAATCAGTGGAATAACCCCAAAATTCTATACCATACCGCATGTGCGATTCAAAAGCAGCAAAGTACACAAACACAAACAAAACAATACCAATTTAAACTATTATTGGGGATTGAGATCCAATGATATTCATCGCTCATTCTCAATAATTTCTTTGATAATAAAGAAGGCTTTGTTTTAATCGTTCTTCATTAATTGGTGACACTTATTGCTTGGATTTAATTGGTTTTCTTAATAGCTTTGAATGATGTATAAAAATATCAATATATATTTTTTTATATCAAAACGAGTGAATGGATTTCAGTGAAAGTTTGAAATCATATGTATCATTATTAAATTGAAATTCGGTGTGAATTTGAATTTTTTCGAAGGACATTTTTTGTACGAAAATTCTTCTCCGGCTTATTCTTATCGGTAATTTGGAAAATTAGTTTCTCAGAAGTGGTGCAATCGATTGCGCATAAAAATCAATTAGATTCAATCCAGATGATGACACTTGGGCATGCCAAGTTTCAATTGAATTTGAATTTTCGTTTTGACCTGTAGAGCGCGAAAAAAAAAAACACATTTTTTGCGAGTCTAGTTAAATTGAGTCTTCGCTTCGCTCAACCAATTATCAATCAGAAGTATAATTTTATAAACTTTTATCGTTAATAATAATTAATATATTCAAATAATAATATTGAAATAATAATATTGAAATTTGTTGTAAATAATACCATTTCGGTCAGAATATTGCTTTGCTGATTTTATTCAATTCGGTATTGTTGAAAATATGTATTTTCATGAAAAAAAATGTATAATAGTGTGTATCGTTCATGTGTTTATACATTCAGTTAGTATTTGATCATTTTTGTAGATTTCATTTTTCAAATTCAAGTTGGTGCCATATCTCAAAACGTGAATGTACATTTTACGAAAATATACGCTATATATATATGTACGTAAAATAAATATGTAAAATATATAGTAAAATATATACGTAAAATATATACGCCGTAATACGGTACGGCCCCTGGTGGTCAATATGAATTGGGCCTGAAAACAGAAGTTATCATGTTTTACTACGTCATCAATAATTAACATTTGAAAAAGAAGAGAAAACGAGAATACGAATAAGATAAGTTCCATTGAAAAAGAATGTTCGTAGAACGATACAACAGACACACGTGGTATACTTACACCTTATGAATGATTTATTATTAATGTTGTGATAACTCTACAGCTGGGCCGTAATTAAACAATCAGAAATTATGCAAAAGGAATTCCGACAAAGGAACCGTCAAACTCAGCTAGTTCAGCTTGTGAGAAGGGGGGGGGGAGCTTTATTATTGGTCGATTTAACATCACGGACGGTCTTATGACGAGAGACTGACTTGTGACGGCTGAGCCAAATTGACGTGCTTTAACATAGAAGCTAGTGCTCTCTCCAAAAGCCGGCGCTCTACTGCCGGTAATCGGGATGTCTGCTAATTCATCAACTTGAGTACTAGCAGCGCTAGTAGCGGGAGTTGTAGTAACTTGATGGTCATAATGGAAAATTCCACTCCCACCATCAATTTATTTCATTCGCGTAAAGCCATATACGTGGGACGTCTTGAGTATATATCTTTAGTCTATGCTTTTACGTATACATAGAAGACCGTGATTGAGAATTATATTTCTGGCACCGCCAGATATGAAAACGAGCCTTATATAGGGCCTATATATGAGTATTGTATATATATATATATATATATATATATGGTCGAGACGTATCTTTTACGACATGGCTAAAATATCCCATACACCTCGAGATTGGATCGTATCCAAGAAGTTTAATCATCACATTATTCCTCATGCCTAGGTAAAGGCCGAAAAGAGTACACAAGGACCTGTGGTAAAGTGCAATCTTTACACCTTGGGTGAATCTAAGCCCTCTATAGGGCTAGCCCCAGGAAGTGTCGTCACTCTGAGAATAGCCATGACATAAAAGTAATATCTCGGTAGCTCAGTGGGAGAGCAGCGGACCGGCAATCTGAAGGTCCCGGGTTCATTTCCCGGTCGAGACGTATCTTTTACGACATGGCTAAAATATCCCATATATATATATATATATATATATATAGGCTTATATTCATATATATATATTCATTTAGGCCTATATATATATATAATATTATTTGTATAGGCCCACATTATATGATATTATACACACACATCACACACACATCACATTATATATTTATATTGTCATTGCGATAGGTAACTATATGCCTAAAGTGTTTGATTTAAAGTTCCCATCTTCCTGATGAGTCGAAGTGAATATTTTTCCATCCCTTCATATTTCATCGGGGACGATTGTCTTAAATCCCAAATCCCAAATCAGTTTTTATTATTATCAATATATTTTCACTGATTTTCTTCAAATAATAAATATTGATTGGCTGCTATATGGCTATGCTGTGATAAGTGAATCTTAATTCATATTCTGCATAGTAGCCCTATACAAGATGAATTGTGAGCAACGTTTGACCACTCATCATTTTAGAATTCCTCATGCTGTTTGTCACTCATGATTTATGAAAATACGTTCACATTGAGAAATAATTATGTCAAATTCTCAATAGAATATACTTTTTCAGCTTTGTTAATTTATTAATTACTTGGAAATCATTGAAATATACTGCCTTGATGAAGCATGAGAAGAAATAGTTTCCCATTAATTTAATAAACTTTTCGTGAACAGTTATATTCAATCGTAACGATGTATTATGATACTTGTATCCGTGAAAATATGCACAGTATGTCTATAGTTTTCAGTCATCATTGAACTCGACAGAAATGAATAGTAAGCCGGAATAGTGTCTGTTATCTGTCATAGTGTGTTTATATTTTCAATTCACTCCCGGGTTCGAATCATGTATCCATGTTCCGAGTCAATCTCCATATCAATATGATGAAAAGTAGGCAACACCCGATCAGCAGTGCAAATTACTATTGATAATGACATTCCCACATTATCTCAGTATTGTAATATTCTTCCCGTCACTTACTTATTCGATTATGATCTCATTCTGAAATATTATGACGACCCTTCTTATAAAACATAGAATGATCAAAGCAAACACCAGATACTTCTTGTAAATTATAATATTCCTACTTATATAAATAAATATGATGAACGTCGTCTCTGTACCTTCCATTTTTTTTCATTCTTTTCTCTTCATTTTATTTTTTAATCTCATTCTCTTTTTTTATCATTTTTTTTTCAACTTTCATCTCATTCTTCTCTTCTTTCCCTTTTTTCCACCTTCATTTTCGATTTTTATTTTCATTTTCATTCAATTTTTTTTATCCTCCATTTTTTTATTCGAATTCGAAATATAAACAGATTGAAATATTCATTTTTTCTCCCCCCAGATAAGTCTTCCTTGGAGACTTTGTGGATTTTTTTGTCTGTTGAGTGTATTTTTCTATGTAAAAAATTGATGACGATAAAAAAATCTAGTAGCTTATGTTTCTGTATCCCTCATGATGTTATCTCTATCAGCTCTATATAAAACAGAAAGTTTTTTTTTCTAATAACATCGAAACTTGCTACAAAATCATCATTCCCCAATGAAGCTAGGCTATGGATGAAAAATAAGTACGGAATAAAAAAGCTTCAGTAAAATATCAAAAATAAAACACTGATCTCTCGGAAATAAATGATCAATAAAAACGAATTCATGCCTATGTGAAAGCACTCGTCGAGCGAAAAAAGATCATATTAAGAAATACATGTTTCAAGAAGTAGGGTTATGTCGAATATTTTCTCTAAAAAGAAAAGTCAATATTCAAATATTCCATTATTATAGGATATGCGTGTCACGAAATATAATGGCTAAATTCACTTCACGGCCTGGATTGAAGCCGAATTATGTATTCAAATAAATCAATCAAATCTCGGTGTGGAAGTGACAACTAGCTACCGACATGTATTTGAGTTTCGTTAACTTGGCGAACGAGTTCTCGAAGAAGGTGGTCGACAACGAGTTAGACAATAGCCATTCAAGATGCCGATCGAGATGAGATGAGATACCGATCGACAAGTGCAGTGACAAAGTTACACAATCGTCCCCCTGCAGGATACACGCGGAAATCTCACACAGGCTAGGCTACCCATGTAGGCCTATATCATTTATACATCAAATAGGAATACGTTTTAATGCTTCTATTCTGTCTTTTGTTCATGTGTGATGTAAGTAAATTTCGTTTCAATACGCCTACGCTTCAATAAGATGAAATTTAATTAAACATTAAAAAAAAAAAGAAAACACTACGCGCTCGCGCCCCTAGGCTTCAGCCTTGCCAGCCTGTGCATAAATCCGGGGCTGGCGACATTACACATTCGAAACTGCTCCCAGGGTTGCCATGCCATTCTAAACATGGAGAATCTTGTAACATTTCTTTTCAATAAATCTAAAAAAACAAGGTTTCAAATTTGTTTAAATTATTTCCGTATGATTCAGTAATGTATAATAGTAGGCCTACTCTGAACAATTCATCAACATCATTCACCTTGAGAAAAGGTGAATCTGATGAGTGCAACAATCCGAGGCCGCACAATGCATGCCGGATCCCGCAGCTGGTTTGTGCCTTATCATCCTAGTCCTTTACCTTGATTCGATTATTACAAACTCATCTTCTTGCGCCAATTATCGCCTTTCAGAGCGTACGTACACGCACGGGCACATAAAATGATGGATCAAATTAGAATTGAATTTTTATCCTGAATTAAATTCCCCGAATAATTAGAACTAGCAGAATATCACTGAGACGTGTGGTCAAGTGGCTAGCACATCTGAATATCATTCAGGAGAGCGAGGTTCGATTCCCACCATGGTCGACTATCCTTTTTTTTTTTGTATATATATATATTAATATTTATATAGTAAATCACAGCAAATAAAAACAACCACTACATCCACAATATCCCACAAAACTACAATTAAGTGTAGTTTATCTGTGATGTTTTTGAATGAATGAATGTTTGAATGAAAGTTGAAGTTTTTTGGGTGTTTCCCTCACGTTTAGGTTCAATACTGGGATAATGACTGACCAACAGGCCACGACCGACTCCTTCCAGTCCCACTATGAGAAACAACTAATAAATGAACCTTTCATTCCATTCGTCTCAGTCATCAGCAGACCCACAGCGCGTCCGGGAACCCAATATTGATACACATAATTAGACGAGCTTTAGCGAGGATTCAATTTGACATACTGACAAAAATTAGGGTCATTTTTATGTTTTTTTCATGTTTTTTATGTTTTTTTTGTCGGTTCTCCACAGGTCAAACGGCTACACCTATCAACTTCAAACGTTTTTCCATATGGTTCCTCATCTAATCTAGATCTGTATAGTTTTGTGGTATTATCGGGCGGTAATTTTTTTTATGAATTCTAGAAATTTCAAAAATACCCATTAGAATAACGCAGCGGTAAAAAAGAAAATATTTTTACTTTCCAAAAAAATGAAATTTTGCGTGAAGTTGAATTACATTTTGATAAACGTTTCTAAAAATGTTCAGCTTGATCGGGTCAGCCATTCTGGAGAAAAAACATGAAATGTGCTAAATTGGTACCACTCGAAGCAGTTCTTAACCATTACTACCCATACTATTACTATCCGCTCGTCTAACAACGCATATACGGCGTTTTCCTAGTCAAATAGTACAATCTCCTCAATATAATCACTCCACAAACAGTGTAGGCCTATATGTTTGATATTAGCGGGAAAATGTGTAGAATGTCGCACGAAGTTGTATTGAAGCGTGTGATAGGTAGGTATAGGTAAACCTAAGGCTGAAAGACCAAAATGGATAACTAAGGATGTTTTAGAAGGTAGGAACCAAATGAGCTTAAACTCTCAAGCAATGAGCTAGCACGAGAAAACCTAAGTAACCACATAAAAAAATACAGGGAGATAGTGAAATCAGCGAAAGCCACAGAGATTAGGCAATTTATGATTAACGCTGACAACAAAGTAAAAGCTACATGGAAAATAATCAACGACGAAAGAGGAAGTAAAAAGATACAAGGTAGTAACAAGAAGGATAGTCAAATAGAATTAGAAATGGAGGGTAAAATATATAGCAACCCGAATGAAGTAGCACAAATATTCAATACATATTTTATAGCAGAAGCAGAAGAGATAATGAATAGAGAGAAGAGATCCGTAAATGAAAAGATATGTACAATGCCCAATGCCATAAATGACCAAATGCTTCTATATGAGACCTCGGGGAAAGAAGTGAAGGACATAATTAATACTCTTAAAAACAAAAAGTCAGTGGGGCATGATGGCACATCGTCATTCCTGCTAAAACAGTGTTGCGACACACTAAGTGAACCACTATCATGCCTAATGAATAACGCGTTTGCTGAAGGGAAATTTCCTACAGCTCTAAAACTAGGTCAAGTGGTGCCCATACATAAGAAGGGGGATCCAACGCAGGCAGGCAATTACAGACCAATATCGGTCTTGCCAACAAGTTCCAACATATTCGAAAAGGTATTTGAGAATAGAATAAAATGATTTTTAGAAGCCCGAAAATTGATTACCACACAACAACATGGCTTTAGAAGTGAACGGTCCGCGAATACGGCCATAGCAAGCCACCTGGACGGGGTTATAGAAGAATTAGACAAAGGCAAACAAGTTGCAACCGTATATATGGATCTATCTAAAGCATTCGACTGCATAAGTCACAAAATAATAATAGATAAGATGGAAAGATATGGAATAAGAGGACAATGTCTTGAATGGATTACCTCATACTTAGAGAGAGAGAGCAGTATGTGGAATAGAAGTGTCGAGGCACATCAGGACAGATAACCAGATCAAATAATGCAGTACCTCAAGGATCGGTGCTAGGGCCACTTCTCTTCAATATTTATATCAATGAAATCATAAATCACGTGAACAGGGAGGGAAATTCAATATTATACGCAGATGACTCTACACTGAGTATGTCAAGTAATAATTCAACTGATTTAGAGATAAATTTACATGTGAAAATAAATGCAATAACACAATGGTCTAAGCAGAACAGACTGAAAATAAACGAGAGCAAAACCAAATATATGTTTTATAACCTAGGAAATAAATCCATGAAAGAGATAAATGTACAGATAAATGATGTTTACCTGGAGCAAGTAAAGAACATATATTTTCTAGGAATCAAGATAGACGAGGGCCTAACCTGGAACGCTCACATAGAGTATATTGCTTGCAAAATATCCTCAGGACTTTATGTACCCTAAGACAACTGGCACAACATAGTGATAGAGAAATTATGACCATAGCATACCACGCAGTTGTGGAATCACACATACGATACGCTATCTGTGCTTGGGGAAATAGCTCGGCCACAAATGTAAATAGAATTTTAAAACTTCAAAAAAGGGCTGTTAGATAGGCCTATATCGTAGGGTTAAAAAATAAAGAAACGTGTCGAAGTTACTTCAAATGATTGAATATTATGACAGTTACGAATCTATACATTCAATCAATATTGGTATTAGCTATGAAAAGTGGAACTATATTAAGCAACACCAACTCGAACATCCACTCACATAACACTAGAACAGAAGATAACATTCATGTACCAACAGGCAGATTGAAACATCTGGAAGAGGCTCCAAGAATGGCAGCAATCAGACTATTCAATAGATTACCATCCAAGATCAAAGAACTAAGAGGTCCGACACAATTTCTAGGTGAACTAAACAGATATCTCACAGAAAACGTATTCTATGACATTGATGAGTACTTCAGTCTACAAAACTGAAGTTATGTGGAACTGTTAGTTGGTTTATAATATAATTCAAATTGTATCAATTATTGATTCTATGATTTATCAATTAATTTGTTACAGATTAATTATTAAGTATAAATTTATTTTTATCATATTTTTGTACTGTTCAAACATTGTAGGCCTATTATGTAAAGAAGTAATAAATAGATAAGTGAAAGATGTCCGCGAGTGTAGCCGGCGTGCCGTGAGATTACGTGTTGCTGGATAAGTGGGCCACTAGTTGCCGCTTGGACTCGTTACACGCAACATCGCCCTCTCATCCACAGGTAGGCCAGCTGATAAGCTGATAGCAGCTCTCAAGTTTACACTTTGTACTGCTAATATGTACGTATAGAGCGGCATACAGTTACACGGTGCTATACTACTTATACGGATTCATATTACATGTTTGGGAATATTATGGCGAAGAAATAATTGTTTCAATAATTATCAGAAAGAAAATTGTAAATAATTACTCAATTAGACCTCGTTCACAATTGAAATATGGAATAGCAATAGTGTTATAGGTTATAAGCGAAATGCATGATGGCGTTTCCTTGTAACCGTTCACAATAAGAAACTGTGTAGCTTTGTGGTCCAATCCTACACTCAATTGATCAAATCGAAATAAAAAAATACAAAAATCCAATTTTCAAAATAAACTAACTAAATCTGAAAAACAGAAAAAATGGAACCGGGCAGAAAATATCTGGGAGATCAGAAGATATCTGGGATTGCGGGAAAAGCAACTTGTTGAAAATCAAAATCAGTTTTAAAAAATCATGTATTTTTAAGAAAAATGTTACATTCAATTATTAAAAAAAAAAAAAGAAAACTTCGTTCTTGCAACAATGAACAAAAATAAATGTTGTCATCCCAATGGCCTATTGGGAACACAACGTGAATTTAATGACACAAAAGAAAAATTAACCTACAGTTCATACAAACAATAATTGAAATATATATTTATATAGTAGGCCTAAACAGGGCAGATTGGTTTAAAAAATGTCAGCTTTTACCGTGATTAGTCCTCGCTCGCTCGTTCACCCCACGCGCGCACACGCAAGTTTTCCACGTCGCGTGTTCGATTCCCGCGGAGGGTAGTCTGCATGTAGTTACGCCTTGATCAGCGTTCGTCGTTGCGTTCGCGACGATGTTGAGTCTGCGAGTCTGGCGATGTCGTAAAACTCTACCAACCCTCTGCGATTGTCTTTCGCAGTGTCTATCACGACCTGCTCCCGTGATTGTCTATATCGTTCTCCCTTACTTCCTGTTGCACCAGGCTTGCCCCGCAGGAGCTCACTTTTGTTCCACCAATAAAACATTCGATTTCAAATTTCCACCAATGAAAATTCACTATACATCAGCTTTTGGCTCGTAGTGCTTGATGCATCTCTCGATCATAGATCTGTCACCACTTATATTGACCTCTGCCCTGTGCTGGGTGTTCTGTTTACATGATGTTCTGTGACTAGGACACTTTAAACACTAGAGACATTGGTGTAAGATGACAAGATCCACAGACCATAAATCGCTTTAAATATGTATGATGGTTCTTTCCACATTCAGTATAAATTTGAGAGCTTTTGGAAAATTTTGGTTTTCCAAGTATTTCTCCCCCGGCCTATTCTTATGGGGAATTTCCATACTTTCCAATTTTTTTCTGGAATAACCGTTCGACCGATTTTTCTGAAAAACAATCCCAAGCTATTCTGGTATAGCAACAATTCGAAAAAAAAGTTTCGAATCGATTGAAATTTTTCCCTGACCTGTATGCCGCGTACAAAATTACACACACAGAAAAAAAAAACAAGCCCAAAACTTTTCGGTATATGGAATGAAAATCTTCGCTACGCTCATCTAACGAGATGGAAAAATGATTCCAGAATAGGCAAGGATACTCAAAATACCGTAATTTGTTTCTCTGTGAGGCTGGAGTGCCCCTTCCCCTCCTCCTCTTTGAGTGGCGAGTTTCCTTTTCGATATTGATTTAACTATCACCAAAGCTGCTCGTGAATCGCAAAATTCACTTCAAAAATGACCATATTTCCAAAAAAGAATTTGTGCTGACATCGGAGGGGCTGCGTGAACTTGGACCCTTTTGTATTGACAATCGATTTTCTCGGAAAATTACCCAGCACAAATTCTGAAAATCTCGGCATAAAATCTAGAGGCCTACATTTCTTTATCTTTCACGCAGCCCAATTGATTGTAGGCCATGACAAATTATCTATATAGGCCTAAGTTATTATTCATTTTTTTATTATTCTTCAAATTAATTTTGTTCAACTTCAAAGAACAGTACAACGAATATCTATAGGAACTAAAAATCTAAATTAAAATGCAAATAACATTTTGTGACCTCACGATCGGTATTTGTTTTGTATCGATGCATGCAGCAGCGTGCAAACAGTAATAGACTTGGTGGGGGGGGGGGGGGGGGTTCATTAGTAGTTGAAAATTGTATTTTAATATTCGTTCAATTTTTTTAAAGAAATGCAGTCAAACCTCAACTCAAAACCCGAAACTCAAAACCCACGATATATATATATATATATATATATATATAAATCGAAACACGCTGAAATAAATGGACTTTGGGCCAGTTGTATTTTTTCAAAAGATCATTCCTGCCAAAAATGAATAAGTAAAACTTTATTGTGTAGACTGAAATATTACTAAAACTTGTACAGTGTACCACACAAGCACTTGCAGAACTTTTCCAACTGTCCTTGTTTCGTCACATAACAGTTTCTCATGCCTTACCTATGTGTCAACCAATTCAGCACGTCATGGTTTTATCCACACTCGAGGTAGAGCGCGCTTTTCCTTGTTATTCATTCCTTTTTTCTCTCCTACTTTTGTCTGATTTCTAGTAATTTATATTGGGTTGAAAGACCCACTGTTATGATAACTGACATCTAATGGCGTCGGATGGATGATTAATGAGATGATGAGATGAAAGTTCTTGGGTATGAAAAGGACAGTGGGAAGGAAGCGGTCGTGGCCGACTTATTGTGAGAACCATCCCGGCATTAGCCTAGACTACAGAAGGAAACCATGAAAAACACCCGTAAAGATGGTCGGCGGCAGGGATCGAACCTCGCCTCCCGGATCACATGAAGCGAGCGCGTTAACCACTGCGCTGCATGTGTCTATTTTGTGTGATTTTCTCGATTTTCCGTTCTTTTTTGATATTGATTTTTTTTTTGATTTCTTGTGTTTTCTTTCCTCAATTCTTGTCCTTCTCTCTGGTTTGTGTGATGTTTTGTTGCAAGCGTGCAGCTGATTTGTGTCTCGGTGCGTATTGTTGCAGCCCGATGCCTATCGACTTGTACTACCTGAACTTGAGCCCCCCGTGCCGGGCGGTGCTGCTGGTGGCCAAGGCGCTGGGAGTGCCCTTGAACCTCAAGGTCGTGGACCTGTTGAAGGGAGAGCATCTCGCCGCCGACTTCGTCAAGGTATTGGCATTAGGAAAAAAGTGATATTTTAGGGGATTGTGTTTAGATTACTAGGAAAACGCCATATATGCGTT
The DNA here is from genome assembly GCA_907164805.1 of Brachyptera putata. Lineage (NCBI taxonomy): Eukaryota > Metazoa > Arthropoda > Insecta > Plecoptera > Taeniopterygidae > Brachyptera > Brachyptera putata. Next base: position 36,297,793 of record OU015464.1, read on the forward strand.
GTTGGACGAGCGGATAGTAATGGTATGGGTAAAAATGGGTAAAAACTGCTTCGAGTGGTACCAATTTAGCACATTTTATGTTTTTTCTTCAAAATGGCTGACCCGATCAAGCTGAAAGTTTCCAGCAATGTGTATCAATATGTCATTGAACTTCATGCAAAATTCCCTTCTTTTGAAAAATATTTGTTTTTCCGCTGTTATTTTAATGAGTATTTTTGAAATTTCTAAAATTCATAAAAAAAAAGTTACCACCCGATAATGCCACAAAACTATACAGAACTAGGTTAGATGAAGAACCATATTGAAAAAAAGTTTGAAGATGATAGCTGTAGCCGTTTGACCTGTGGAGAACCGACAAAAAAACATGAAAAAAACATATAAACGAACACCAATTTTGTTCAGTATGTCAAATTGAATCCTCGCTAAAGCTCGTCTAATTATGGGCACCAGCTAGGTTGTACGGGTTACGGCAGAGCGGGTGATAATGAAACGATCAACTGATGACTGGGACGTGAAGGGACGTTTCACAACAACGCATGCCTTAAGCCGTACTCGAACTCACGCCCAACGGTGTCTTCAGACTCTAAAGCGATGCTTTAGCTGAATGGGAATGGAGACAGGCACTGGGATTGTGTACAAGATATTTTGTGAAATGGGATCAAAAATTATTGGAAACACCTGGATT